>VXBO01001108.1:138068-165673 GCA_013400135.1 Rhinoptilus africanus
AAAAAAAAAGAGGGTAATAACAATTTGCCTTCAAAGCCATTGCCAGTGCTCACAGGTAACTTGGATTTGAATGTGAGGGCATTTTTCTGTGTGTGAAAACTTTCCAAAAACATTCTGTGAAATACTTTAATCAATATGCATATAATGATTTAAGATTATCTCCTCTATCCCACTATTTCAAAAGGTCACTTGTTTATGACTGTGTATGTACAAGGCTTTATTGCTGTTACTGCTACTATTAATTATACCATTTCTTCCAATTCATTTTTATGAGTGGAATAATTCTACTTGCTTTGACTAACGTGCAGGTCTGGTCAACAATTATCAGAGTCATCCTCCCATCTTTGCATTTATTTTTGCATTACTCTCCTGTACTTATATTTTTTTTTCCCCTCTTCTTCACTTTATTTGTTTACCTTAGAGACTATTTTACCAAGTAAATCAATAACTCCACAATTCACATTGATCTCATTTATTAATGGGCCTACTTTCTCATTTTATTCGGATCTTTCTTTTTTTTTTTTTTTTTAGTTTCTGTGTAGCCTTTTATGTGAACTGATATCTGCAAACCTGCCCAAAATTAGATGAGTTTGCTGAATAATCAAAAGAGAGGAGTACCTATAAGTGCAGGAACCCATCAATAGTCTTAGGAACTGTGTAAGAATTGATGTGTAAACCAAAATAGTCATGTTGAAAACTCACATATGAAGGTTATGCAGGGCATTTCTAAAGCCAGGCACTACATTTATCAACATTTTATCTTGAAGGCAACCAGAAGTACCACAAAGCATTGCAGCTCTAAGGGCAGACACGCCATGACTTGAATGAACATATTGAATGATGGGTCTGCTGCTACCCTGCGTTCTCCTGACAATCTACTAGGAATTTGATGCACTGCCTGAAAACACTCCAGGAAATCTGGGAGAGTGTTAATTCTTAAATCACAAATTTGACATCTGTGGGAAGCGCTGTTCATCCTTCTGGTGAACCTTAGTTGATTTTCTTGCTTGGATGAATTCAACATCTCTGTGTTCAGCAAATCATTTTCTTCTAAGATTGAAAGATGATGTATGTGTTCCAAACACTTTACTCAAGCAATAGTTCAAGAAACATCACAAGTTTTTTGTGAAGTTGAATTTATCTGAATTAAAGGCAATTTTAGTCATCAAGAAAGTCAAGCAATGTGATCAACATAGCAAGTCTTTCAAGGGAAATGCATATTAAATTTTACTCTGTTCTGTGCTCTGTATAAATTGTAAAATAACCAGTACTGTGACTAAACTGAATAAGCCTAAACAAATAGTTCAATGCAGAATTCTGGATGAAAAGCACAATTGGTTACATCATTACGTAAGCCCTGAAATGGTTTTGCTCTTTAAGGATAATTTTTATGGTCTTTTTGGACATTAGGCATGGCTGATAGCTTTGGAGCTCTAGAAGGGCAGAAGCCTCTACATGAAACAGTCATGTTGTTTCAATTATGACCACAAAAAGAGTTTAAGAAATTAATTTCAGAAAATTGAAAGTCTTTTTAGGAAGTAGTGGTAGCTGTTACCAATGTAAGAAAAGGTAAGACAATCATCCATGATGTTTACATTTTCTTTATCTTATGCCACCAGAGTAGCATGACCCCTAAGTTCGCCACTTTCTCATGGTGAGTTTTGTAGGCAATGTATATAGACTGTGTACAGCTAAAAATAGTAGAACATAAAAGTGTGGAGGGTTTTGGTTGTTTTATGTGTTTGTGTTTAAATGTGGTATGCTATAGATACTTAATAAATGTGATGTACGCTTTCATGACATATAGCTACAAATTTGCAATATTCTTTAACTAACTGGCCTTAGTTCTGCCTATCACCCACTTATTCTGAAAGATATACCGTGGCATGACCTGGGGGCCAAGAAAATGGCTCTTGCCTGCATTCAACCAAAGTGTTAAAGTCTGCAACCCAAGGTAAGGGAAAAGTAAAATGGAATTATAGTATCATTACCTACACTATATAAAAGCACTATTAAAACATAAAAAAGCCATTTCCTGATAGATTTAAAAATCTCAGTGCTTATATTCAAAGAAAATTGATAATTGTATTTTTGTTAGTGTTCTGAAAAATAAACACGTATCACATAGGGATCCTAGTTTTAGGCAAAGGCAAATTCTGATAATCTTAATTACTGACTCCAGAGGATAACAGATTTCAGTAAAAGCCAGTGAAGAGAAATAACTACTTCCCAAACAAGGGTAAGCTAGACTAGAAAGAAATATTCATTAGATTTGGCCCTCAAATATAAAGCTCTTAAGCTCTAAAATTGCTGTCAAAAATTCTCATATGTTTTCTAAATTTCTTGGTCTCTCTATTTTCTTTACATTCAAAGCAACAGAAGAATGAAAGAAGCCATCTTAATAGAAAATCAGTACAGACCAATAACATTACATATTGACAAAGATTGTTAGTGGCAAAGCCACGCTAATCAGGTTAATAATGCCTATAGAGAGAAAAGATGAATATAGAGTAATATAGTGCATTAAAATGAAGGAGCAACTAAAACCACTTTCATAACTTCATTAGTTTACTTTTTCTTACTTGTTTAGCAAAATAAAACATTACCCAGAAAATAAAGCCTATGAAACATTAAATATTTGTGTGCATCACATATAGCCAGACTCCACTTCGTAATGAACTGCTGATATTTAACCTGCTCTCTCAGTTACCATGCCTTTAACTAGACATCCACCTTTCCCAATGATTTATCTTCTTGGCCCTACGCCATGTCCTGTTGTTACAATGTTGCCTCCTGCTAGCAGGGAATGCATGGAAGTTCTTTCACCTCTGTGAAGATAATTACAGGATTTCAGGCTCCAGAGGAACTAATCAAGGTTCTACTAGTTTTCTGGAGCACTCAATTGTCCTTTAAAAAAAAACCCAAAAAAAAACCAAAAAGGGGGGAAAAATAATTGAAAAAGATAAAAAGACTCATTACATGAAACAGTTTTTCAGAACTTTTATAGATTAACAGAACTTTTATAAATTAAGAGCAACAACTTTAATAATTCTGAAAGAGCTAATACTGAACATACTATATTTTTATGGAAAACATTTCAGTTTATTTATCACTTCATTGCATGTACACACATGCTGATATAAAATCACAAACCAACAATATATCTTGATCATTAATGATATATTTCTTTTATTCTGAAATAAATTCTTATTTTTACACAATCCTTAAAGTAATATTAAAATTCAACTCTAAATTGTAGTGCTATATCCTCTGCTACAAAATCAGTTCACATTTTTCCTACAAATAAGATGAAATTAAAATTTGTTGATTAATACATTTCAGTATAATCACAAGTTTAGAATCTTGAACTATGCTTATTTACATGAATAGTACTGTATGTACTTAGCTTCCTTGATAAAGGGAAGTGCCTAGTGCTTGGTAGCAACAAATACCATCAGACCCTGCAGAAAACTCATGATCTGAGCTGTCTAAAATAGAATCATAGAAGCTGTTGTATTGGAAGGGACCTTTAAAGGTCATCTAGTTCAACTCCCCTGCAGTAAGCAGGGACACCTTTAACTAGATCAGGTTGCTCAGAGCCTCATCAAGCCTGGCCTTGAATGTCTCCAGGGATGGGGCCTCCATCACCTCTCTGGACAACCTGTTCCAGTGTTCCACCACCCTCATTGTAAAGAACTTCTTCTTAATGTCTAATTATGTTATGTCTTAATGTAAACCTACCCTCCTCTACTTTAAAGCCATTACCCCTTGTCTTATCACTACGTGCCTTTGCAAACAGCCCCTCCCCAGCTTTCTTATAGGCCCCCTTCAGGCACTGGAAGGCCACTATAAGGTCTCCCTGGAGCCTTCTCTTCTCCAGGCTTTACAAACCCAACACTCTCAGCCTGTCTTCATAGAAGAGGTGCTCCAGCCCTCAGATCATCTCTGTGGCCCTCCACGAAGAATAGAACATCCTCTTTCTAGACCACAATTTTGAATGGTCCAGAAAAGGAAGAATTAAAAGAATGAAGAAGAAAAAAGTGAAATTTGGTAGGGTAAAAACTTTCCTTTCTTTCTACTTGCCTTCCCCATATATTATAGAAGCAGGAATAAAGAGGTGCTCTCTTCACTTTTTCCTTCTCTATTTTTGTGTTACTGTTTTGGCAGATCTCATCCATTTCATTCATGCCACCAATGGACATAAGGAATAAGGTGTCTAGGTTTGGGGGGGCATTGTTACTTATGGGAAAAGGAGAGGTAAAGAGGATACTGTGATTTACTGCTTCAGCAAAACAAAACCTCTGGTGCTCAGACGATGCGCGAAGCCAGCAGATTTCCAGTTCTGTTGGAAAGGAAAAAAAATCACAAATGTGAAACAGTCAAACTGCTACAAAGTGTTTCATGTCCTGTCCAGCTAACTGGAGTCAAAAGAGAAGAGTAAATTCTAGAGAAGAGTAAATTCTAGAACTGCAATAGATCCAACTTCAACAACATCTATCACAGCTGATGATTCAGTTAGGGATCTGTTCACTTGCCTAAAGGTAGATTTCTACACTGTTTGAATTGCCCTAAATATCAGAGACATTTGCATGGGGTTGTCAAGTATGGGAAACTCCTGCCATTTCGAGTTGAGACAGCATACATATGACATCTCCAAGAACAATAAATGCTTCCAATTAGGTAAATGGATCAAGTCTATAGTGTTTAATTGCATGACTTGTAAATTTGCAAGTTGTATGGTCATTGATATGCACATGTTCTCTCAGGTTGTTATGATTCTCCAAACTGAAATATAAAACCCACTCCTTTGTTCTGACAATGACTATATCCTTATATCAAAAACTTCATCATATCTGTGACAAAAACATATTCTATTTGCCTTCCATTTTATACACATCAGCCCCATTGATTTATGTACATGCTACTGAACCTCTGAAAAACAAAACATTTTTTGCACAACAGAACATACATGATTTTAAAAATCTAACTTCAGGCAACTGAGATATGGTTTAAACCAAAATCCCAAAGTGAAATTTTCAATATCCCATCCCCAAGTCGCAAACTAGATTTTGAAAAGGAAATGTTTTGGAAAGGCATAACAGGTTAGAACTTCATAAAGTTGTGGGAGGAACCAAGCTTGTTGCAAGTGCAACAGGTGGATTTGTAAAAATGTTTGGTCTGAACATTCTGTTATTCTCAAAATTGCCTTGTGGGCAAAAAGGAACACAGCAAATGGCTGGAGCTGGCAGTACCCAGAGGTCTTTGCCAGGAAGAGTACAAAGATCATGGTTCCTCCTTAGTCCTGGGTTTATTTCAGCACCTTATGTTACCTGACCTGCTTCCTTCCCAATGACTCCCAGCCCTGCCTCGGGTGCAATCTTGTCTGTCTGTGACCATCACAGACATTTGGTTCATGCCAGACCATGCTCTTGTGGACACCAGGTTGCTGTTAGAGCAGGTCCTTCCAGCTCCAGCCCCTGCCATGTGCTGAGCACAGACCAAGGTGATGCCTGCCACCGTTTTCTAGTAATGGCAGAATACCGTTTCCTAACCAACCATTAAAGAAAGGAGAGCAAGTTAGGACATTTGGTTACAATTGGCCTTGAATTGTCTTTGAATTCAGAGCTGTTTGGAAAGAGATTTTTATGCTGCATCTCTCAAGATAAATCAACAATTGATCCTGCCTGCATTTATTTACACTCCTTTGATGGAAATTTCATCCTGTAGAAGGTGAAAGTGATTACTGACCTCTTCCGTAATGCTCTGCTGCCTCTCTATTCCTGCCTGCACTGTGCACTCTTTCTTCCCTAGAAAGATTATTTAAGCCTAACTTGTTATGCATTTTCTTTTTCAAATCAATGGTTTGGTAAATCATTTCTCCACTAAAACCACAACTCTTCAGATTAATGAAATGCACAAAGTTGATTCTTGGCCCGTTCACACATAATAAGTTAGTCAGCCTGTGGGATACAGATGGCCATCCATGCTGAACATCTAGAAATAACACACAAGAATGCAGTCACCTGAGCTACCGCATTTAGTATGAGAGCTCCTTCCTCTCTGTTAGACATTTTGAAAGCTTGTGATCATTAAGAAGTTTACTGGGGAAGAGACAAGGAAGGATGTGAAAATACACGTTAGAGCAGCTTGTTTTTCAGGATGATGTAAATAGAGGCTGTGAAAAGTAATATGCATTGCTATTGAATTTTAAAAATTGCAGCCTTATATATATTCATCTTTCAAAACAGAGGGAAAGAGATTAGGGAAACTAATATTTCTCAAGCTAGACATCAAGCCAAGTTTCATTTTTTATAATAATTTGTGAATTCTGTCAAGGTATATAGAGCAATAAATGAAACTGACTGCTGCTCTTGCTAATCTGGGATGATGTAAAACATTGGGAAAGGAGTGCAGTATAGTAATTTGTACAAGGAAAAGGGGAGGCATTTCATAGATTTAAAAGAAGGAGCAGCTACTATATCATCCATTGATTAACTATAAATAATTGTTAACAGGTATTATTACTTTTTAACCTCTGACTTGACCTTAGTTTATGAAAATGACTGCTAGTCTCCTCTCTCCTCCTCCCTTCCGGCACTACTAGCATGTACACAACAAAGTATGACTCCTAGAATCATAGAACTGGTTAGGTTGGAAGGGACCTTTCAGATCATCTAGTCCAATCATGAACCTAACACTGACAAAAACCATCACTAAAACATGTTGCTAATCACCACATCTGCAGGTCTTTCAAATATCTCCATGGATGGTGACTCAACCACCTCCCTGGGCAGCCTGTTCCAATGTTTGATAACCCTTTTTGTGAAGACATTTTTCCTAATATCCATTTAAAACCTCTCCTGGCACAACTTGAGGCCATTTCCTCTTGTCTTATCACTTACTACCTGTGAGAAGAGACCAGCCCCCACGTCACTATAACCTCCTTTCAGGTAGTTGTAAAGAGCCATAAAGTCTCCCTTCAGCATTCTTTTCTCCAGACTAAACAACTCATGTTCTCTCAGCCACTCCTTATTGGTCAGCCTGACCAATCATCTAGAGTGGTTTGCTGCCTTCTAAGGCCAGAATCTGAGATGCTGTGGAGGGACTGCTGAAGCTCATTTGGCCCTTCCATTACTACTACCCCTGCTTTTAATCCATGAAGGCACAAATTATTCTGCCAAGAGAAAACTGAAGAGTATCAGAAGTGACTACATAGCTCTTGGGGCAGTAGGCAAGTTAATGGAAGACCAGGTGAGGGAAAAGGGTGTGAGGAAAATGGCAATAATAGGACAAGTCAGTCACTGGCTGCAGAAGTGGTATTGGCAGCAGGGTTTTGTGTTCTATAACCCTGGAATCCTCTTTGCAGATCAGCATCTTCTTATGAGAGATGGGGTCCACCTCAATAAGCAGGACAAAGTTATATTTGCCAATAAGATGGATGACAGGATAATAAGGGCTTTAAACTAAGAATGATGGGGGAGGGAGAGAGTAATCAGCAGTCCTGTGAGGGAGTAGCAGACAGAATTGCTGAGCAAGGGGACAGTGCCACAGGAAGGAAACACAAAACCAACAAAATGGGATTAAGCAGGGTCACCTCCAGTACTTGTATGCAAGCAAGGAAGTGCCTACAAGACACCATTATGGAAAAATCCCCAAACCCTCAACATCCTGGGGTGCCTCTCTAAAGTGCCAGTATACCAAAGCAGGTAGTACGAGGAATAAGCATGATGAGTTAGAGATCTGTGTGCAGTTGCAGGGCTACAATCTTGTTGGGATCACAGAGGTATGGTGGGATGAGTCTTATGACCGGGGTGTCACAATGGAGTTATACAGCCTCTTTAGGGAAGACCAGATGGGAAGAGGAGAAGGGGGAGATGCCCTTTATGTGGGAGAACAGCTGGAGTGCATATAGGTCTGTCTGCGGATGGATGATGAGCCAAATGAGGGTTTATGGATTTGGATTAAGGAGAGGACAGGTAAAGCTGGCATTACAGTGGGTGTGTGCTATAGGTCATCTGACCAGGAAGAACAAACAGAACAATACAGATCAGCCTCCCATTCACAGGCCCTGGTCTTTGGGGGAGAGGGATTCAAACACCCCAATGTCTATTTGAGGGACATCACATAAGCAATCCATGAGGTTCCTGGAGTGTATTGATGATAACTTCCTCCTCCAAGTGACAGAGAAGCCAACAAGGAGAGGTGTTTTGCTGGACCTCATACTCACCAGGAGGGGCTGTGAAGATCAAAGGCAGTCTCGGCTTGACCAAGAGATGGCTGAGTTCAGGATTCTCAGGGCAGGGAGGAGGGTGAAAAGCAAGCTCACAATCCTGGACTTCAGAAGAGCAGACTCTGGACTCTTCAAAGATCTTCATGGGATCAGGCCTTGGAGGGAAGAAGAGCCCAAGGAATCTGGCTAATATTCAAGGATCACCTCCTCCAAGTTCAAGAGATTCCCATACCAACAAAGAGGAAATGAGTCAAAAATGCCAGGATGCCTGTGTGGATGAGCAAGAAGCTCCTAGACAAACTCAAAAACAAAAAGGAAGCATACAGAGGGTGGAAGCAAGAACAAGTAACCTCAAAGGAGTACTGAAAAAATTGGTCTGAGCATGCAGGGATAAAGTTAGGAAAGCTAAATCCCAAATGGAATTGAATCTGGCCAGGGATGTCAAAAAACCCAAAAAGGGCTTCTTTAAGTACATAGGTGACAAAGGGAAGACTAGGGAAAATGTAGACCCATTGCTCAACAAGACAGGGGACCTGGTGACACAGGACATGGAAAAGGCTGTGGTATTGCAAGCCTTCTTTGCTTCAGCCTTTACTAGCAAGATCAACATTCAGGAATCCCAGGTCACAGATACCAAATAAAAAGGCTGCAGCAAGGAAGGTGTACGCTTGGTGGAAAAGGATTAGTTCAGGAAACACTTAAGCAAGGTGGACATTCATGAAGTCCATGTGCCCTGAGGGGCATCCCTAAGTGTTGAGTGAGCTATAAGATATCATTGCAAGACCACTCTTGATAATCATTCATCAATCACGGTGAGTGAAAGAAGTGCTCAAAGACTGGAGGAAGGCAAATGTCATGCCTATCTTCAAGAAGAGTGAAGAGTAGGACCCATGGAATTACAGGCCAGTCATCCTTACCTTGATAAGTGGGAAGTTGATCCTGTCACATGAACAACAAGAATGTTAACAGTAGTCAGCATGGATTCACCAAGGGGAAGTCATGCTTGACCAACTTGATAAAATTCTACAGTGAAATGACGGGCCTGGCAGATGAGGGGAAAGCAGTGGGTATCGTCTACCTGGACTTCAATAAGGCCTATGACAACACCTCTGAAAAGATTCTTACAGACAAGCGGTTGATGTATGGGCTGGATGAGCAGACAGCGGGGTGGACTGAAAACTGGATGAACAGCCAAGCCCAGAGGGTGGTGAACAGCAGTACAAAGTCTAGATGGAGGCCAGTGACTAGGAGTGTACCCCAGGGATCAGTACTGCGTCCAGTCTTGTTTGACATCTTCATTAATGATCTCAGATGCTGGAGCAGAGTTTTCTGATGGCACAAAAACAGGAGGAGTGTTATAACTTTTGGTCAGTCCTGAATTGGTTAAATAGTTGGACTAGATGATTGTTGTAGGTCCATTCCAAATGAACTAGTCTATTTTATGCTAAACAAACTGAAACACAGGAGGTTGTCTCTGAACATCAGGAAACTGTCTTTTACTGTGAGGCTGACTGAGCAGTGGCACAGGTTGCCCAAGGAAGTTGTGGAGTCTCCCACCTTGGAGATATTCAAAAGCCATCTGGACATGGCCCTGGACAACTTGCTTTACGTGTCCCTGCTTGAACAGGGGGGTTGGACAAGATGATCTCTAGAGGTGGCTACCAATCCCAACCATTCTGTGATTCTATTATTCTGTGATAATTCATAATCATTACACTAGACCACAAACAAAAATGTTCTCAATTCATTCTAATCTGTGTGCCCTGAAAGAGGTTTTAGCTGTTTATTTTTATTTGTTAGCCTGAAACTTGCATTATTTATTATTAAATGCTGTCTCTGCAGAAATTATCCTTTAAAATCAACTTCCTTATTCCAAACTTCAGCAGGTAATTTATCTTTTGAAGACCCAAACCCCTCCTTCACAGTTTGTCTGCTTATTTGTTCAGATGAGCAATACAGTTCATATATGTTCATTGTATATTTGTCACTTACTTGTTTCTCACATGCATGTTTTCTACAACTGTTTTGCAGGCCATTTTTCATGTCCTTCTGACTGTCAGAGGTTCATAGGGTTCCAGAGTAACACGGCCATTGCACATGCTACACTGTGGAGTGTCACCAAGAGAAGCAAGCATGTGTTCACTCAGGCTCTCATTCCAGTCTTACCTCTGCCTATAAGCACCTCTACACTATGGATACAACTATCACAGAACTGTTTAGCCTGTGAGTCAGCTGCTGGATTCACACTGGATACTCACAACAGTTTACTAGGAATATAGAAGTAGCAAAGTTGTATGACATGAGAAATAATAAATTATCTTTAGGGAAGCCACTACAGTTTAGAAGTTTCCTTTTCCAAATGGGAACAAATCACAGAATCAAGTATTTTTTCTCCTAGTTGCTTTAGTTCTTCATTTTTAACTTCATAAATATTTCAGGTCACCATTTTCATGATCTTCCGTTTTCCATGCACAATTTCAGAACTTTTGTATTTCTCCCTCATGGCAAAATGATTTTGTAGCAGAGAAGGATACCACTTTAATTAGATTTTTGTTGCACATACAAATCTGCCCTTGTTATTCTGAGGAAATGTGAATGTAGATTTAGCTTCCATTCTTCTTTTGCCTTTCTTGCCAGCTGGTAAGAATTCGCATGAAGCGTATTGTGCATGAAATGTGGACTTAATAGCTGACCTATAAGCCTGCAAGCCAAAGTAGAAGGAAATCTCCTTAACCTGCCATGAAGAGCTTGAAGCTTATTTTATCCCACTTATATATGAACCAAAAGCCCTGCTTTATTCCTCTAGAAAAAGCACCTAGTCTGGGAGCTAACGTATTCTTGTTAAGGCCAGTTACAGACCATAAGTGTAACTTTGATATGTTCACATCAAAACAAAAGACCAGTAGTTATCAGATAAGTGATATAATTCCACTTATTGAAAGTAACTACACAATCTCTGCTTGATATTTCAATAATATTGATTTTTCTGAATATAACAATCTGAAGAAACTGCCACAGCAATGTTGATATCTTCAAAAAATTCTGAAAAAATCCTGTATATAGAAGCAATCCTGGATTATTACATAAGGAAATGTGGAATGTAAATATCTACGGATGCCTAGAAAGCAGATAGCTGATTTGTGAGGATATCTGGTTCATGACTCTTCAGCATAAAACCGAAAGCTGTGTGATAAATTAAGCATGCAGGTACACAAACCATAAGGAGTGTGAGGTAACTGAGACATTAATAAGCTCTGATGTGTTGAGGAAGCTCACTAGGTCTTTGCAAGAGATTATAAGTGGGTGGAGGAGGGGAAATTAAACTATCTTAAGTCTTATGGGAAAAAGAAAATTTATTATGGAACGTTTGAGTGGGGTTGTGAGATTATGTAAAATTTATTATGGAATGCTTTAAATGGATTACAGAAGGTGCAAAACCCACTATGAGGTGTTTTGAGGAAGATTGAAATTCAGGGAAGGGGAGGGATCAGTGTGGATCAGGGAAGACAAGTCATCAGAAACCGTAAAGGACGGGCATGAAAGGAGCTTGCAGCATGTAAGCAGAGGCTGTCAGTACACATCTCACTCTGATTTCGTGGATGATCATAACTGTCAGACCCATCTTCTTGTTAAACTCTATTCATGACTATTTTCTGTATGCTTTCTCTCTTCAGGGTGTGAGTATACGTATAACAGCTGGCAAACTTCAGTCTGGACTAACTGGTGAGCAGGAAGAGGTCAGGTGCCAGCAACTGGCTTCTTCAAGTACATTGGAGGAAAAAGGAAGACAAGAGAAGCTGTGGGCCCACTGTTGACTGACACAGGAGCCATGGTGACGGAGGATGCGGAGAAGGCAGAGTTATTGCATGCCTTCTTTGCCTTGGTCTTTACTGCTCAGCCCAGCCCTCAAGAGCCCCAGGCCTTGGAGAAAGTAACAGGGAAAGAGGAAGACTTCCCCTGGGTGGAGGAGGATCAAGTGAGGGATCAGTTAGTTCAATTAGACATTCACAAGTCCATGGGCCCTGATGGGATACACCCGAGGGTGCTGAAGGAGCTGGCGGATGTCATTGCTGGGCCGCTCTCCACCATCTTTGAAAGGTCCTGAAGAACAGGTGAGGTGCCTGAAGACTGGAGGAAAGCCAATGTCACTCCAGTCTTCAAAAAGGGCAAGAAGGAGGACCCAGGGAAATACAGGCCGGTCAGCCTCACCTCCATCCCTGGAAAGATGATGGAACAGCTCGTTCTGGGCGTCATCTCAAAGCATATGGAGGAAAAGAAGGCCATCAGAAGTACTCAGCATGGATTCACCAAGGGGAAATCATGCCTGACTAATCTGATCGCCTTCTATGATGGTGTGACTGGATGGATGGATGAGGGGAGAGCGGTAGATGTGGTCTACCTTGACTTCAGCAAGGCGTTTGACACGGTCTCCCACAGCATCCTCCTAGGGAAGCTTAGGAAGAGTGGGTTAGATGAATGGACAGTGAGGTGGATAGAAAACTGGTTGAAGGACAGAGCCCAGAGGGTTGTGATTAGGGGCGTGGAGTCTAGCTGGAGGTCAGTGATGAGCGGTGTTCCCCAGGGGTCAGTACTGGGCCCAGTGCTCTTCAATATATTCATCAATGACCTGGATGAGGGGATAGAGTGCACCCTCAGCAAGTTTGCTGACGACACAAAGCTGGGAGGGGTGGCTGACACCCCGGAAGGCTGTGCCGCCATCCAGAGAGACCTGGACAGGCTGGAGAGCTGGGCGGAGAGGAACCTCATGAAATTCAATAAGGGCAAGTGTAGGGTGCTGCACCTGGGGAGGAATAACCCCCTGCACCAGTACAGGTTGGGAGCTGACCTGCTGGAGAGCAGCTCTGAGGAAAGGGACCTGGGAGTCCTGGTGGACAACAGGATGACCATGAGCCAGCAATGTGCCCTTGTGGCCAAGAAGGCCAATGGCATCCTGGGGTGCATCAAGAAGAGTGTGGCCAGCAGGTGGAGGGAGGTCATCCTCCCCCTCTACTCTGCCTTGGTGAGGCCCCACCTGGAGTACTGTGTCCAGTTCTGGGCTCCCCAGCTCAAGAGGGACAAGGAATTGCTGGAGAGGGTGCAGCATAGGGCTACTAAGATGATTAGGGGACTGGAACACCTCTCCTATGAAGATAGACTAAGGGAATTAGGTCTCTTTAGCCTGGAAAAGAGGCGACTGAGGGGGGACCTTATCAACACTTACAAATACTTGAAGGGTGGGTGTCAGGAGGATGGGGACAGGCTCTTTTCAGTAGTGCCCAGTGATAGGACAAGAGGTAATGGACACAAACTTGAACATAGGAAGTTCCACCTAAACATGAGGAGGAACTTCTTTCCCTTGAGGGTGGCAGAGCACTGGAACAGGCTGCCCAGGGAGGTGGTGGAGTGTCCGTCTCTGGAGACATTCAAAACCCGCCTGGACGCGTTCCTGTGTAACCTGCTCTAAGGTGGCCCTGCTCTGGCAGGGGGTTGGACTAGATGATCTATTAAGGTCCCTTCCAACCCTATGATTCTATGATTCTAACTGGAGGAAGAGCCATTGGTCAAAACAGCTACCAACTGTAGGAACTGGGATCTGGGGCCAGTTGCTGGAGGGACTGTGTGTGTTTGTGACTGCTAGAAAACTCCTATCCCGATTAGCCCAGCAGTAGGAATAGGCCATCTGCGTCGTCCATGTTTGTGTGAGTGCTGCTGGTATTTGTGTGTGTGTGCACATGCACATGTGCATATGTGTGAGAAGACTGAAATATAGAACAATGTCATCTGACAAGGGAAGAAACTGTGATTACATGTAGTATATATGAAGATTTTTAGTAGACTGTGATGACTGAAATCTTTGCTAAACTTCTAGCAATTTAGTGTGGCCATAGCAAATAAAATCATAGTTCAAAACTACTTAACTGTGATACAACTATAACAACCATAAATGGCAGAAAGTATCTATAACAACCTTAGCAGCATACAGTCATATACGTAATATTGTCATAGCATTATAGTTGTGACAGGCAGTACCAAATCCCTGAGTTTTCCTACTGCACTAAGATCTGCAGGATTCCTGTACTGGACCTTAGAGTCCCCACTCATGGCATGGGATATGCAGGGATATCTTGCCTGCTGTTGGGGTGTCCTGGAGATAGTTACTGCTGTAAAAGCTTATCCTCAGCTGCTGGCATTTTCAGTGATGATTCTCTTTTGCTGATCCCACCCTTTTGAGCTGTCTTTTATCCCGTCGAGACTCTGTGACCTGTGCCCTTCTGTTCTTCACCCCCTCATTTTTCCAGGCTGATTGTTCGTTGTCTGTACTGAGGCAACTGCCCAGTCCAGTGATAACTGGTCACCGTGTCCTTCTGTTCCCTCATACTGCAGATGTTCCTCTAGGGAGCCAATTACCCAAAATTGTCAGAAGTAAGTGTTTCTTTTTCGCTTGTTCTGCAGCTCTCTTAACCATTTGCTACTGCACTAGCTTTCTTATATTCTCTTTTTGGTGCTTCATCAGCAGTTTGTTAGTTCTTCAATATCACCATGGCTTGTAGATATTCTAAAGCCCGATGTTAACACTAGATCAATGATTTGGTTAGTTCTTGTCTCACTGCAAGTAATGCTGAATATATTTTGTCAGGGTTAGAAAAAATTGTATCAGGGACCATTTTGACTTTAACAGGTCATCTCTTCCCTGCTATGGTGTCTGGCAACATTATGTTGAGGCATATCACATGCCAGTGGCTTTCTTTCCCTGCAAGTTATGCTAAGGTCTATCAGTCTGTCCTATTTCCATTCTTCCATTCCCTGGCTCTGGATACAACATCTAGTTGTTGTTCTTAAATTTTCTCTGTTGGTGTGTGTGCACTCATGTCTCCATTGGGAATATGTGCACAGGCTTGCTACTAGCTGAGCCTGGGGAAGGGGAACCATGGCAGCTGCAGCTACTGGGCTGGGATGGAAGGTACCTCCTCTGTCTTAGAGCCAAACAATTCAGCTTCCTAAACACACAGTCTATCTTGTCGCCAGCTGAGTATCTGTTCATTTCATGTCGGTAGATACTGAATTGTGATCTCTCTTGTCAACAATTCACACAGACAGAACAGAGGTTTTTAAACCTCTTTTAGTTCTTTTTGACAAATAAGAAACAAAGAAGGTCTATGAATATATATCCCATTAACCTGCATCTAAATAAACAAAACTCCATCACATACCAGCTTCTCTTACTCAAGTTCATTTGTAAGACTCAGTGATAATTCCAAATCCATCTTCAAGCCTTTCATCACTGAAGAACTTATTTCTTTTGGAGAAGTTCTCAAAACATTTTATTTTTAAGATTGGTTTGAAATACTAGCAAAATAGCTTCAGATCTATAAATTGTGCTCAAAAGAATTTTCCAGAAGCATGTGAAGAGCTGTATTTGCCTTTTGTTCAGTCAGTTTACCAAAACAATACGATTTTGTGCTATGTAATAAGGCTAATAGGGATATTATGTCCCATAAGATCTTGCTGATTAACCGATAAGAAAAACATGCTTACAATGTAATAATACCTGGAACTCTTGCAATGCACATCCATTGATAGAATTATTGTACTCCATGTGCTCTGGTATTTTCTAAAATTATATTAAGTATTTTACTTTGAGTGCCAGAAATTTTATTTGGGATCATTAAAATCAGCTTCAAGTTTTCCACAAGCTATCCTTCAAAAAAACTAAATGCAAATACAACTAACACATAAGGACATAGAATACAGGCCCAGATCTTCAGATGGGTAACTTCATTTTGAAAACAGTGCCATGGAAAAGGGTTATAAATCCTCGTCAATCAAGGCAATAAAGATTGGACTGACCACAAAGAAATGCAGAACTACCTCACGCCATTTAGTGGTTAAGCAATGAAATAGTATGTGGAACTTAGTGAGGATAAATTCCAACTGATGTGCATGAGAGATTTCCTAAACTAAAACAGAAAATAATGGATCCAAGCTTGCCATTACTGCTATGAGTGAAATATTGGGGTTATGACAGATAGTTCTGTGAAAACACCATTTTCGTGTATAACAGTGGTTAAAAAAAAAAAAAAAAGGTAATGAATTTTTCATTCCTTTCCTAATATTGGAGAAAACATCAATGTCACTAAATTAATCCTGTTTGCAAACTGCACTCACATCTTAAAAGTACTATGGTATAATGGAATGTCAGACAAGGGCAGCAAGGGTATATTAGCTTCTGTATTAGACACCAAGAAGTAAACTTCACTCTGGAAAAAAGATAAATGAGGAGTAATAAAAGAGAGGTCTACAAAAACCATGTGTGTCATGAGGAGGTTGGGTAGGGAATGATTATTTTTTCTCTTTTCCAGTATAGAGAATGGATTCAAGAGTCATGAAAGATAATAGGAAGCACACCTACAAGAAGCCAAAGTAGGTGAGACATCAGACAACTGAGGTGTGCACCTCCCTGCTGCAGGATGCTGTAGAATTGTCTCCAGTCGAAGGAAAGGCTGAGAAACTTTCTGAGGGTTATTAAATACACATAAAATGAGTCTCAGTCAAGAAAGCCTTAGTTGCAATGTATTAAAGGCTGGGGGAGTTTTCGAGAGGATTTTCATATTTGCTTACTCTGATCTTGTATTCTTGTCTACATATTCATTTGTGGCCACTGTCAAATGGAAATGCAGTGATAGCTGGAGCTTTACCCAGTAAGACTTTACTTACATCTCGTGCCTTTATGATGAACTACTGAATATGATTGCCCACAGTGGTGCTGCACTGAAATGATTTTATGTAATTGTTGGCTATCTAACAGTGGAGGATTGCAATGAGGTAGGGACAGCAGGGATTCTGCCCTTGACTCCAAGCACTGTTGGGCTGTTGCAGGAGCATTATACATGCTCTTGGTTGGTTCTTCAGCAAAAAAATATTGCACAAATGAAAAGTGGTGAGAAAAAGCTCTATGAAAACCTTTATGGTGAGGGATTAAAGAAACTCAAGTGATCCAAGAAAAAGGTAAAGCAGTCTTGTGATCACTGCCAGCAGGTATACATACTAAAAGGAAGAGATTTTTGATGAGTACTAATCTGTTAGTGAATCATACTCCTTGACTCAAGCACAGTGCAGCACAGCGCACTAGCTAGCTGCCTTGCTAGCTACTGTTTTGATACATGAAACATGATCTGTACAGTGACTCTACAATTACTGTGTTAAAAAGGTACAATGTAATCAGGGCAACAAGTTAATTTGATTTTTTTTATAAACCTTTATTTAAATCCTATATACCATTAGGGAAATAACATATTTCCAGCCAAATGGACTTAGGCAGACATCAACAAAATCTTGATATGTGAAATTTTAATTAAATATATTTATGTATTCCCATTGTAAAGGAAAAGAAAAAGGCAAACTTCAAAATCCTGAGAAGAACACAAGTGAATTATCAGAATTTTGGTACTGACTTCAACCATGTATTTGTACTTTTAAAGAACAATTTATGATTTTAAAAGCAAATTCACAACTGAATTATTTTTATATGTTTAATTTCTTTCACTTTCTAGTCTGTTTGTAAATGTTGTATGTAGGTTGCTGTAAACAAAGTATTGGGTTATGTAACCCTCTGATTGGGAAAAAATGAAATTTTAAAAAACCAATCAGCAATGAGTGGAAAAGATGCCCACTAACATCACTTGTAGGAAATCAAAATCTATCCGGTTCTTACTAAAGAGAAAATACTGTATTTCTTCATTCCTAGGGGTGAAAACAAAGCGTTTTGAGTCCGAATGTAATTCAAACCCTTCTATTTACAGATAGGAGAATTATTAAAGAAACATATTTTTAGAAGGAATAAACATTTTAAAAGATATATCATAAAGTATGCTGAGCCTTATATCTGGACATCAAGGAAATAACTGTTTAGAATAAATATTTAACTTTTGTCCCAAAATACAACAGAACTTTCCTTGCTCAGAAATGGTGTTTCTTGATGAGAATAGTAAGTCTTTTTAGATTGGAGCCAAAATTTGTGCTAAAAGCTATACAGTGCATTCTGGAGCTATCATTTAAATTCGTTGCCTAGCAGAATTGGCAAGGATGGATTAAGAGATTTCAAGTAAACATCCTGGAAACACAAGAAGAGAATTAATGAAAACTCTGCTTTGTCTGAGATTCTGGATGACACAGCACACATTTCACACAATTTACAGCCTGTACCTGATGGTATTTTGGGAATGAAGAACGCATTTAACTGTCAAAGGTATCAATTTTAGAACTGTTCCCCTGCTTGGCAAGGAAAATCTATACCCTGGGACACACTATATGAGGAAAATACTGATGACGACTGACAGTTACTGTGGGCTGACATTAAATTAATCTAGCTGAAATTTCATGCAGAAAGAATAAATATAGAAAGAACATGAAGAAGCTTGTCTTCCATACCAGAACCAATACAAAAATAAACTGAGAATGACTTAACCTGTCAGAAAGGTAGTAGTCAGATTATCATGGAATAAGTATTCTCCAGTAAGTATTAGTGTTCAGGCTTTTACAGGAGTGATGGAGAAAAACAAGTTAGATTGTGCATGGGAGGGTTTCTAAAATTCTTTTTTATTTTATGGTTTGTTATTGGTTTGTTGATGAATTTTTTAAATTTTGGAACAGGTAGCTCTTGGCGTCTGTGCCCACTGAAACTCAGCTACTATCAGGAACAGCAGTTTCACCCAAGTGAAACTGGTACAGTGAAAGCTTGTTGAAGGAAATGGAAGGAGACAGGGATAGGGATATTTTAAAAACAGCAAAATGGCAGAAAGCAGAGAGGAGTAAAGGGACAAAAAAACCCACGAGAAATGATCCTGTGAAAACCAAGGTCAGAGAATAAGGAGGGGAGGAGGTGCTGCAGGTGCTGGAGTAGCGGTTTCCTTGCAGCCCATGAGCTATTGAGCCCATTGAGCTAACACCAGAGCAGCTATTGACACTGTAGCCCATGGACGTCCCCACATCGGAGCAAGTGGACATTTCCTTAAGGAATTGAAGCCCATGGAGAGCCCATGCTGATATTCCTGAAGGACTGCAGCCCATGGAGGTTTTTTTTTCAGGTTTAGCCTGAAGAAGGGACTCGGTGCAGGAGCCAGAGAACAGCCTGAGGAAGGACAGAGTAGCAGAGATGAACTGCTATGAAGTAACTGTACTGCCCATTCCCCATCCACCCTATGCAGCTCAGGGAGGGTTGGAAATGAAAGAGTGAAGACAAGACTGGGGATAAAAGGTGCAGGGGGAAGGTGCTATTATAATGTTGTCCTTCTTTTTCTCTTTACAAATCTGTTTTAATTGGCAATAAATTAATTTTGATGAGGTCTAGACTGCTTTGCCCTTGATGATAGAACTGTTAAGTGATCTCCATGTCTTTACCTCAGTCCATGAGCTTTTTCATATTATTTTCCCCCCTTGTCCTGTTGCAGCAGGGGAGTAAGAGAGTGACTGCCTCGGTGTCCGGCAGCCGGGCAAGGACAACCTGACATGGCAGCATAACAAGCAACTCAGAAAAACTGGAGTCTTCTTTCTTGGAAAACATAAACACTTAGATAAGAGCCTGAACAACCTGATCCATCTTTGAAGCTAGCTCTGCTTTGAGCAAGGGCTTGAACAAGGTGACCTCCAGAGTTTCATTCAACTTAAATAATGTTGCAATCCGAACTATAAAGGGATTTGTTTAGCATTCACTTTTTCATTACATTGTACGAAACTATTTGAACATAGTTACACCCTTTGATTCAAGCAAAATCAGGTTTCCCTGTCTCAGAAGAGATTATCTATAGGTATTAACTGTGAAATAAATCTGCTTTGAGATGAGTGCTAGAAGTATAATCTTGACTGAGTCCCATTTTTTAATTGTTTAAACCACATTTGAGGATAGTATTTCCCCTCTCACTTCTGTCCACCAGAAGAGAAAATATGAATATCATTTTTTTAGCTAAAGTTCCACTGCATATTCAGATCAACATCTTTATAGTCTTATCCCCAGGTTTAGCAAAGGGCTAGGAATAAATCTCACCTAGTCATTCTTCAAAATCCACACAGACTGAGAAGGCACAGTAAAGAATTTCTCAAATAATTTACTTAACTATAAAAATAAATATAAACCCATGACTGGAAGGGTAAGTGGTCCCTAAGAGTCTTCAGATAAAATGCAGTGAAACTTGAGACAATATTTTTTGAACCGACTAACTCTTAACTAGATGAATATAACAAAGGGGAGAATGGTGACCTGTGTCCTAAGAATTAATACCCAGATAAACTAGTAGTTCTTTCCTCCAATTACGACATATATAGACTATCTTGTTTGTTCACACGTGCTCAAGACACACGTGTAAAAGTTATTATTGTACTCTACAAACTATTGCATGGCTGAATGTAAAGTTACTTGACAGAGGAGAATAAATTACTTATCTGTTTTTCATAGAAATCTATTATTCGTACTGAGTGTGCTATTCAGTAGAGAATTGCTAAATGGATTAAAAAGACAGTAAGAAGTTTTCAGCCAACATCTTTATTAAAAGAAAGAGAATTCATAGAGCTTAATCCAATTACTTAAACTACTCAAAGCTTTGTGCAGTGAACAACAGAACGTACCAAGAGATACAATTCAGGTTGCATTATTTCATTGTTTCTTCCTTTAATTAGTTTTTGAGTAAATTTAGAGATTATAGAAAGAGTTTTTAATTACAACACTAGATAGAGAGGTCCAGCAGCCTTAATAATAATTAAATAAATTAATAAGCAAGACCCTTAAAATAACACTTCATCAATTGATTAAGCCAAGGTGTCTAACATCTATAGTATTTTACAATGAAATACATTCCTTTTTTTTTCCTAAATATTAGTTAAATTTATGAGGTACTATTAATAAAGAGAAGCATGTATCAGTGAAGAAAGTACTGTAAAATATGTCTACTGTTTTTATATTTTATACAAAAGACATTTTCTCATTTTCCTACATTTAAGTGAAAGAGTGACGAGAATTCTTGCTTTTATAAAGTTATTGTAATAAGCAAATAACATTCTTTACTACAATAATAAAACAAAATAAAATTTTGTTTTATAATTTTAAATAAAATAAAACATTCCATTAGGATGTGGTGGGTTGATGTTGGCTGGCTGCCAGGCACCTACCGAGTCACTCCATCACTCCTCCTCCTCAGCAGGACAGGAGGAGAAAATATGAGGAAAAACTTGTGGGTTGAGATAAGGGCAAGGAGGTCACTCAGCAAGTACTGTCATGGGCAAAACAGATGTGACTTGGGGAAATTAATTTAATTTATTGCCAATTAAAAAGAGTAAGATAATAAGAAATAAAAACAAATCTAATACCTCTTTCCTCCCACCCCTCCCTTTTTCCCAGGCTCAACTTCATCTCTGATTCTTCTAATTTCCCTCTCCCAGGCAGAACAGGGGACAGGGAACGGGGGTTGGGGGTCAGTTCATTGTGTGCTGTCTCTGCCGCTCCTTCTTACTCGTGCTCTTCCCCTGCTCCAGTGTGAGGTCCCACACATGGGAGACAGTCTTTCATGAATTGCTTCGTTCTTGGTCTGTCCCACAGGCTGCAATTATGCAAGAATCAGTCCAGATGGGGTCCTTTCCACTGTGTGAAATCCTTCAGGAGCAGACTGCTCCAGTGTGAGTCCCCTGTTGGCCACAGCTCCTGCCAGAAAACCTGCTCCTGGGTTGGCTCTCCATGGGCTGCAGGAGGACAACCCCTGTCACCATGTTCTTCTCCACAGACTGCAGAGGAATTTGTGCTCTAGTGCTTGGAACCTCTCCTCCCCCTCCTTCTTCACTGACCCTAGTGTCTGCACAGTTGTTTCTCTCACATATTTTCTCTCCTTTAGCAGTTGCTCTGTGTTTCTACCCTTTCTTAAATATGTTGTCACAGAGCTGCTACCGCTGTCACTTAGCAGGTCCTTCTTGAACGTGGCTGGCATTGGCTCTGTCAGACATGGAGGGCGTCTTCTGGCATCTTCTGACAGAAGACACCTACAGCCCACCTGGTGCCAAAATCTTGCCATGTAAACCTGATGCATAGGAACAAAAGATAAATCAAACTTATATCAAAGCTTCGCTCAGCAGAAAAAGGTGTCAGGCTCACTATTTCCTCACTCTGCAGCCTAAGTTCCCTTTATACTCACTAATTTCTTATAATATAGTAATTAAGCTCCTCAGTAATTAGCCAATTCAGAACACAGAAAGAACTACTTATCTATACCATATTTACCTACGGAGTTCCTACACTGAAATACAGCGGAGGAGGAAACGATTAGCTGAAAGACCTTCAAGGTTTGAAAATTGAAATAATCTCTACCTGCATAAAATGTCACTCAGATCAATCACAATTATTGGCATTTGAATGCCAATTCAAATTCAGTGAAATGCCACTGAAATCCAGACATATTTGGTTTGAGGGATTTGAAGAGTAGAGAAAAAATAGGTGATGTTAATGTACCTAATGCAAACATATATATATATATATATATATATGTGTGCATGTGTGCATGTACAGTTCTTGGGTTGTTCTTTTAAAATCTACTTTCATATCTCAGTAAAAGACAAAAGTGAGATGCAGTCCAGTATATTAGCTAAAATCAAACAAAATATTCTCCTCCAAGATCTCATTCCTGATTTTCCATATTTCTAAGCACAAACAGACTGCCATACTTATTGTTCTACATGACGTACATTCACCTAGTGGGTGACACGCTTTGACACAGAGGTCTTGAATTCTGAAGAGACAAAGCAAGAAGTTTCAACTATTGTCTAGTAGAAACAGAGCTCCAGCTCCAGGCTTCTGCCTTTTCACTTCACTCCCTGTCATCTAGTAGGTTCGTGGTGCAAAAAGTCATTCTCTATAAAGAATGACTCTCTGTAGAGAGTCTACAGAGTCTCTACAATCTATTTTAAATATAGGTGTACCAGATAGGTATAAGATTTGGCAGAATGCAATTTCCCCTATAAACATAGGTAACAGACATACCTATTTAAGAGCATTGAGTAGTCTGTGATTCTTTCTTATTTCACAATATTTTTTTCAGAGATTAAGTTCTGTCCAAAAAATCTTCAGAGATACCTTCAAACCTCAACTATTAGGGGATTCTGTGAATGTAGAAACTAATATTTTGACAAAGAAATACATATATAAACTTTTTCCAAACAGTTTGAAAATCACATCATTACCTGGAAAATCAAGTAAGATGGGTTACAAAACGGCTTTAATACTGCTATGCCTTTCATTTTACATGAAGTTAGCAGAGTAGTCATACAATTTTTTCTTCTCTGTTTAGGAATCAACTGTAAATTCAAGGCTGTTTTAGGCTGCTATAAATGAATATATTAAAGCAAAAAATTTTGTACTTTCAGACTTGCTGCTTTATTTCATTTTTGCAATATTATTATTTATGTACACAATCTTTTTTCTTTAAATGGCAACTTGTTTTTAAAAATTCTTACTGCACTACCAGTTTGCATTTTACAAAACTGACCTTTACTTGATTACTATTACTGCTTAAATAATAAAATTGAGTTTGACTAGTATTTTCTCTGTCAAGGAGAACAGCAGTTACAGGGAACTGATTGAGTATATATGTAGGAATATATAACACAAGACAAAACACTTTTCTTTAAACTATAGGACTTTAGGGGCACTGATCGGGTGCAGCTCACACTTAGTCGACCTATCACTTTACTGCCATTTTTTTTCAGTTCACCCTATTTTAACAAAAAAATGAAATCACTCAGCAATTTCTATGGCCAGAAGAAAGATGGTTTATATTTTGTATAAGTTGTGACACTGAATTCTTTAAAACAATAAATCACTGAGGAAGAAAATAGCTGCCCATAAAAATAGATTCTGCAGATATAACCAATGCAATAGCATTGCTGCTGCTGTATTTCTGCAGTCTGATGCTGAAAAACAATAAATTAGCAAAATAATAAGTAAAAGTTGTTGTAGGGGTTTTTTCAGATATTTAGCAAAGATATTAGTTTAAATTTGATGTACAGAAAAATTTCAGAAAAGGGTTTGAGTAGATATATTTTCCATAAAACTTCAAAGCTAAAAACAGCATGACAATAGTATTTTTGAACTCTTAAAAATGCAAACTCATGGGTTCAGTAAGAAATTGTTAAAGTCTACAGTCTCCCATGAAACATGATGAATGATGCTAAAGGTGCAGAACAAATGGCTTGTAACAAATTAGTTTCGAGCTGAAGGATGAGACTCAAAAAATGTGACTTTGATGAGATACCAAATATTCTAGGGCTTCTGCCTATAACTATGCACCGAAAAGTGCACAACTGGGGGAAAATATACAACAGAAATAGCAGATATTGATTGCTACCAAAACCAGAGACGTACTGATAGCACAATATATTTGAAGATCCTAAAGTTTCATAGGTGCATGATCACATGATGCTAACTCTTAGATGTTTTGAAATTTTATTTCATTTAAAAATACAGTACCAGAAGCTCCAAGCAAATACAGAATAGCTGAATTTTCAAGTTTTGATGCTGCATGAGTGCTTACTACATATTCATAATACCAAGAATACTGTTCATCTTGCTCAGATAGTGCTGTTGCAGTGTTTAACCTTATTTGCACCTTGTCTCATTATATAGTCTCTGTGATGACTGTAAATCATTCTTGTAGCATGTAGAAAATCAGTTAAGCAGTTAGCTTCTGAAGTAACATACATACATTTCACATCTGAGGAGAGTGCTAGGAAAAGCTGTTGTCCACCACCTTTCTTTTTAACCTGTGCTGCTGCTTCTATCTTGTCATGACTTTGAGAGCACATGTAGCCTTGCAGATGGAAAAGGGGTAGCATTTCACCAGCCAAAACACCTGTCTTGATGAACCTCTTCCAACCATAACATGTTATCTTTACATTTTCTAGAATGTTTTTCATATACATATATTCACATACACTCATATGTCTGTATGTTCATTTCACATTCTTAAAGTAGAGGCAAATACTGTATTGTTTCTACCCTGCCTTAACATCAGGAATGATTTCTTCCTGGAAAATGCAAATGGCTCTAGTAGTACTTAGACTGCATTAGTTTTATCTATCTATAAATGGATTATGGGCTCTCAGGATAAATACCTGCCTTAGTGATGACTTAAATCACATTAATTGGCACATTTTATTAAAACAGAAGCAAGTAAAAAGGATATTATTTTTTAAAATGTTTTATAAATAAAAGATATTCCTGATTGTTATTTTTAAGTATCCATCATACTGCCAATGAAAAATAAATACAACAAAGATATGTCACTATCTTGTGAATTTTTCTATTCCAAGGTACAGCAAATGCATGTCTTGCTTCCTGACTCATGGTTATCCAACAAGTTTGCCTTCAACAGGAGACTTTGAAAGGTGTCAAACGAAGACGTATTAACATTTGCAACTAATCCAAAGTGAAAGACTATAGCTTTTAGGACAGCTCATAATTTAAATTTTATAGATGTGTATCCAGCTGTTTCCCATAAATCTTTTCCAAGTTAGTAATAAATATATCTCCTTGCAAATACTCTCCCGCTGTTTGTTTCTTAAAGCATTGGAACCCTGTGTGCCACATGTTTAATTTGCACCCAAGAACATCTTAGAATGTCTTATAAAGCCATAAGATATCTGGGTTTGTTACAATTTTCACATCTTCCCAGTTTTTCATTAGTTTCTCTGAAAGTAATACACCTGAGAAGTCAAATTTGCTACCAGTAACAAAAGTTGCGAAGGAGTGAATGAGGTATACCTTTTAAAAATTGGACTTCAGTTTCTCTTTGCAGATCTTCTGGGGTTTTGGAGAGAAGTTTTCACGGCAGAAACCACTGAAAAAGACAAAATGAAAGGCATTTGTAGCTAGTCTAAAACATTTTTATTATTTTAATTTTCTTTTATTTTAAACCAACAGGAAAAACTAACTTTCACACTTTTTTCTTGCACTTTTCCTTTTTTGAATCATATGAGAATGTGTTTATCTGTGCATGAGCTGTTAAGTATGATAAATACTGAACCACAAAAAGCTTACACATGATACAAAATGTCAGTGTTGACTGTGAAGTGCTGGAAAAAAAAGTAAAAAAATCACAGAATTGAGTGATAAAGAGACTAAACTGAACAGCAATGCAAAGTTTTTCATAAAATGCAACTTCTATACCTACAAGACAGGGCTCAATTTAGAATATTCCCATTTAGGTAATCCAACATTACTTAATCTTGGAAACACTATAGTTAGCTTTCAAAAATCATCAGTTTAATATACATAAATAGTAAACATGACAAAAAATTAAATAATTGCTATCCTACAGTCTGGAGAACTAAAGAATGCTTGGAGAAGAACAAGAAAGTATTCAAATTTTTTCACGTGGAGATAGCTGAATAGTCTAGATTTTAAACTTTAGTAAATATAGCAAGCAGAAGATATGACACAGGTCCATATGTTGAAGAAAAGAATGGGCAGTGACGACCCATTTTTTTCCTACTTCAAAAAATATGAGGCAGCTAGTGAAATCAGGAATCAAACTGGAACAAAAGGAGATATTTTCCACAAAGCACTAAGTTAAGTTTTGGAATTTATTTGACACACACTGTTCTGGAGATGAAAAGTATAAGCATGTCCAAAATTATTCAAAAGTTTAAGTGAAAAAGGTTTGTCTGTTGATATTAGACAGGATGATGCAAATCCTACTGTTGTTGAAATCTTAGAGAAAATGAGGAAAGGTTTAATAATTATCTGATATATAGATTTTCTACTATTGTATTTTTCCCTAAATATCTTCAAATGCCACTTGAAAGCATAAGGCCTGAATGATCATTGGCTTGACTCATAAAGCAAGTTCTAAGCCATTCAATTCTTTTTTTCATTTTTTTCCTTCAAATATATATCATCAAGATTTCTCGACATTTTTAGAAGCTGCATTTCAGTGTCTCAGAGTACTTATCAAAATTTAAGAATTCTTAATAACAATTTCAGTCTATTTTTTTAACATTAAACATATTCTCTTACAATTGTATTTTTTTAATTAAAAAAAATAAAATAAACCCACAGTACTTCAATAAGATAAATTAAATTGAGCCTTGGGAGCAAATGAATGTTTGCTGCAATTTATTTCTTCATAAACGGTGAATAAAAATGCCTTACTGTATCACTACATCCATAAATTTGGACTAGCAGTGACTGAAAATAGCTACTTTTAAGCCTAAAAATATAAGGGAATTTTTCAGTTATAGCTGTTACTTACTATTGCTCGCCCAGAAAACATGACTTCAAAATTCACTTTATCTCTCAAATCAATTGAATTTGAGTCTTTTCACTTTATCTCTCAAATCAATTGAA
>VXBO01001108.1:169314-183889 GCA_013400135.1 Rhinoptilus africanus
GGTGACATGATCATCATCCTGGGAGCTCGATACTGTTTTGTATATATTGTATATATTGCATATATTGCATTATTTTCTACTATTATTATCTTTTCTTATTATATAATTATTAATATTTCATTAAAGTATTTTAGTTTCTTTTCATCTCAGGAGTCTCTCTGTCTCTCTTTCTTCTCTCACTTGGGAGACAAGTTAGAAAGCATCTGTCATTCATTTTAGTGGCCACTCCAGCCCAAACCACAACAGATAGTTCTTTACAGAATATTATTCAATGCAAAAAAGTTAAATTGAAACTTTTCTTTGGCTTCCAACTCTGTATAATTTAAATGTAAGAAAAGGGAACAATAAACATAACAATGGAAAGAAACTTTTCGGTATAATTTAGTTTATATATATTTATATTATACCCCACTGCCTTGTCTTCTGCATGTAGTACATTAATATCTCAGAAGTAAGTCATAAATATGAGACCAAAAATTACTGGAAAATCCAGTATATGTCACTTTATCTTGTATATAGAGCCAACATGAATCTACCCTGCAGTTAATACCTGCCTGGAGACTTTTAAAAGTTGCTGAGATTTTGATTATGCAAAATGAGATTTTCACTTCACAAAAGTCAATATTTCAGTTGAAGTGCAAAATGCCTCTTAGAGAAATCCACTGTGACCAATTACTTAGGTTTAGTTAAAACTTTAAAAAGTCTAATACTTACCTATTTCTTGCTATTAGGGAGAATTATGAGATAGCATCACTGAATAAAGAGGAGAGCGTAAGATAGGAATGACATAGACGTTGAGTGAATTCACTGCAAGAAATAAACCTTTCCAGGGATACAAAATCTATACTGATAAAACAAATTAATTTGCCGTTATAAATGTTATATTATTGCATTAGTATTATAAAAAGCTATCAGGAAAAGAAAAAAAAAAGGTTACAAAAAAAAGTTACATTTCCAACAAGTAAACCTTCTAAGAAAGACTTTAAGAAAAGCACATCAGTAGCAGCTGATTTAAAATATAGTAAGAAAAAAAAATTGCCAATCAAACTTCTTCAAATAAGTGTAAGCTACCCAAATGATATACTAAACCACCATGTTCATATATATGCATCCCCCTTTTTCTCATATATTGAGATATATCCAGGTTTGGTAAAATATGTTCAGAAGGGCATTATACGTACAGGTTTCTGATGTATTTGTAAGAACACATTTTCTTCTTAGTACTGAGCACAATAAGGATGTCACTGCTTCAGAAATCATAAAGCCAGTGTAGCATTTCAGAAGGATTTGGCACACCATGTAAACAAATCAAACCAGAAAGTAATCTTCATAACATGCCAAATAGCAGCAATATGAGCCTTCTCTCACATCCTCTGGGGCAGTAATTGTTTTGAAATACTGCTGAAAAGTGAGAAACCCTTCCTTGGTAATCTGTAACTGATAAGGTAGCAGAACTGGGCCTTTTAACACTAACATTGGGCTTGGGAGTGGGAGGTAGTAGAAATGGGCCCAGAGGCCATTTTCTGGACTCTGCAGACTGCACTGTACTAAGAAAGCTTTCCTGCTTGAAACAGATTGAGACTTCTGCTTAATGTATCTGGCTCTACAAGCAGAAGACAATAAGGGCAAATGCACAAACACTTTTAAAAAACCCATCATGTATCCTCAGTTCTGGGGATTTTTAAGTTGAACTAATAAGGAAATTAAAATTATCTCCCATTTATAGCTAAATCTACCAATCTTTCCTCTAGAAAATCTTGCCCAGGGGAGTTGAGGCAGAACTGAGCTGATTCTCCCATGTTACAGTTCAGTCACTGACAGGGAAAAGGATGACAATCTCATATCACCACCTCTTCACACTATAATGAAAAAAAGTCATAGAGAGTTTGCAATAAGGCTATGGATCTGTATCTGGATCTGTAGGAAACCTTGAAATTCTCAAAGTCTGCTTAAATGTTTTATAACCATTTACATAATGATGTGATCAGCCATGGCTTAGTGATAAAACCATAGCAACTCAGCAGTAACACTTGATAAACTAATTTTGTCTACACATCCATTTATTTATTTGTTTCTGTCCTCAGTACTACACTAGCAGTAAAATGATTTAAATCATCTGGAATTATCCATTTATTCCTAATAGCAGCTGTAAAATATCTTAATAAGCATTGCTAAGTATTAGAAACTCTGAGTCATTACCGAGAATAACTTTGTGTGACCTATGGTTGCAACTTTTAATTAAAGTGTCTCCATATTAACAACATTATCTTGCACAATATCTCTTCCAATATATTATTTTAATGACTTGTATGAATCATGTTATGTAAATTTATTAGAGATAAAACTAGTAAAGAGAAATGAAATGTTCTAATCAAAACTGTTCTCTTCAGCTGACTTTCTCCTTTCATTCAGGGACAGAGTCAACTTCATTGACCTTAATTCATGACTCTTTTTCCTGTCATGTCTGAAACATTGCTTTCTATCATAAACTATCCAATCAACTTTCCATATTATGTATTGAAACTGTGTTTATTTTGTATCAGATTTCTCTGTATTTTATCAGTTACATATTTTTACATGCAAATACATAATGTTTTATCTTATGTAGTAGTGGAAAGCTAATTAACCTTTTTCTCCAAGGGAAATGTTTACAGATATTATCTTACAAAACACTAATTGATAAAACTTAATAATATACTGTTTAAATCTGATCAGTTACAAAACTGGTAACATATTTAATCCAAGCCCTAAAAGTTTAAGTTTGTAAAACTGGTAATAATTATAGTTAGAAAACTATTATACTCTTTTTTTTTCCTACAGGAAAAGCTCAGCAATACATAATGTTTTTTATACTTAATAGCATATTGCCTAGCTATCTACAGTGAAAGGAGATGTTACTGACAATTTCATTCATCATGTGTGTGCATAGCACATTAATTTTGTGCATAATACACATCAGAACAAATTCTGAGCTAGTACAAATTGGGATGCCTCTGCTGATTTCAGCCAATACCGTGCACATTATTCTGCACCCACCTCTGTATCTTAATGTAGCCTTAAAATGCTATTTTAAAAACAGATTAACATATGCTTGGTTATTTTATTCATTGTGCTTATAATAAATTGGACACTTTCCTCTATTAATGAACTAATTCTTACTTGAAGTTGTTTTTGGTTTTTTAAAAATTTAAAAGGTACTTTGAAAATTAATTTGGACTATCTGGACAGAATTTTGTGGGCAGAATAATCTGCTATTCATGATACAGACAGTTGAAGTTCGGCAGATTTTCTCATTAAGAACTTAATCTTTTAGGTATAAATTCCATGTCTTTGTCAGGCTAAGCCAATGCTACTCTAAGTTCAAGATTTAGAACTTTTTCATGCCCAGAATTTAACTATTTTTTTTGTATTTAATTTTTTAAAACACAAGTCTTATCCTATCTCAAGTAATAACATACCAGTAAATCCCACAGCAGTGGTATGTTGAATAGGTAGGAAGTACTGTGTAGTTAATGAAAGAGGATGTTTGGGATTTATCTGAATTGCCAAAAATACTGATCCACCTGGACAGCCCTTAAAAAAAAAAAAACAAAGAAAAACCAAAAAACCAAAACCCAAACACCCACCCCAAAGCTCTTTCAAAAAAAAAAAAAAACAGCAAAGGAAGACATCTGCATATTGTCAAACTAAAACCTAAAATATTTTAACTTCCCTAGTATAAAGCCACCTCAAAATTTTTTTACACTGAACAATGATCTGAAACAAGCAAGATCTGCAGGAAGATGTAATCTGTCATTGAAACTACTGCTATAGTGGAGAAAAAAGAACAAGCTCTTGAACACATAAAAGAACAGTCTATTTTCCTGGAAGGTTTCCTGTTCCTAACTCCAACAGTATTTTCTATTAGATGAACTGATATTATCTTTCTCACAAACATTGCTCACAAATATCCTTAACCCAACACAGCTAGAGCAATGTCATGACAAGAACAAAGATTGTTATAAAAGAATACACCCTGAGCCTTACAAAAGACTCAGGCATTGAGTGCATACAGTAAGAAATCTTTGCTATCAGATGCTTTCAACCTGTTTGAATGGCTCTGGTTTTACTATTTAAATTCCTTCTACTAAGCAGCTGTTGGTAGGAGATAATTAACTTTCTGTCTCTTGTCTGAATTTGTATCATGCCCAGTCTCCACTTGTCATCTCTTACAATGCTAGTATTTCTCTTGCAACACCTGGATAACAGAAAAATAATAACAACATTAATATCCGTGACAACAATTTTCAACACTGATGGCTTATAGCGGTGGTTCCAGTCTCTGGGTACACACGCTGCACTGTGGCCCCAGGGACACATTTGATTAAGAGAAAGTGGAAGCAGCCACCTCACCTAGCAACTTCAGTGGCTTTCAAATCAGGGTCACCAGTGAGGCAGCAGGTCTGTGATATGCTTTACATTATCTCACAGAGCAAACTTATTTTATTTTTATATCCTTTGTTAGCAGATCTATGCTAAATCAGATATGATAAAGTTTGAAGTTAATATAAAAATGAATTGAACAACTACTTGAGCTGTTTAGACACTGCAAAACCCTGCAGTCAGTAGAGGTATGTTGATCTAACCCAAACCTTTTCTTCTAGCCTACTCATAGTCTCCTAAACGAAACACAAAAAAAACCCCAAAGCTCTTTCCCCTGAGATCTGTGCTGAACAATCACACCTCACACAGGGCATTAGCTGATATACTTCACAGTTGGTGTCCTAACAGAAGAGCTGAAGAGGATGTTGAAAAGTCCATAAATAACAAAAAAAAAAAAAAAACAGCAAAGGAAGCAGGCAAAAAACCTTCTTTACTGAGATTATCTATACTGTAAAGAAACCCAGGGCAATCATCAGTTCTTTCTCAATGCTTTAAGTAGTTGTAAGCACACAAATGGAGCTCAAAAAATAAACAAAACTGTTTGAATTTCACATGCAGTGAGAATTTAAGCAAATGAAGACAGAAAAAAAAATATTTGCAGAGGGAACACACACAAATATGTAGACTCCCAACACATCTGCATATTGCACATCTGCATATTGCAACTTCAAATTATAAGTCTCAGACTTTACATACATTAATTCTGGTTAAAAAGCGTTATGGCATTATGTTTATTGTAACTTGCACTTTAACATGTTACTGTAAAAATTAGTTAAAAGAAAATTTTAAAATAAACTTCAAATTGTAGCCTAAGATCTCATCCTGATCAAGTTAAATGATACAGTAATGCATTTAAAAATAATGTCTCTCAAGAAAAATGAAGACTCAGCAATTCAAGAAAAAGAAAGAGGTGCCACATTGAAAGAAACTGAACTTTCTTTCCAAGAGGAAGATTAAACACAAGGGATTTGAAAGAACAAGGTTGAGAATGAGAGGGAAGGGAGAATCCATTCTGACTATTTCTGAACACAATAAACTGTAAAACCCTGACAAATTCATTATTTCAGACTTCTTTGTCACATTTGCAAAGGCAAAAAAAAAAAAAAAAAAGTATGTGTAAAAGCAGAGGTAAATTCTCAGAAACAAAAAAAAAAAATTAAGGGCTTCAGCTGTGCAGGATGAAGGTAAAGAGGGTAAAGATATGGCACAGGGAATGTAAAAATGGGATTTCAGGTCACCTGAGGTTCATGTACTGCCTGCAGCTAGATGAGTTAAAACAAGATCTGTAGTTTGCCTCATTCCAAACTGGTATATATCACTTGAAGCTTACTTGTCTTGTAATCCTCCCTGGACCTCAATATGCCTCATGGAGAAGTGTGAGGAGAGAAAATAAATTTGCCCTTGTGAGAGATTTGAACAATGTGAAAGATTTGTGAGAAATTTAACACAAATGAGAAGAGTGGACAGAACACAAGCATCAATTTACTAAGATGCTGGAGGTGATTTTAATCTCCATCTCTTCCATGACCTCCAGAATGGGAGCTAGTGTCAAACAGGTTTCTGTCACATAGTGGTATGGCCATCTCTGTAGTCAAGATTTGGCGGAGACTGATCCTGGTAAACTTGATCACTTCAGGACCATCACGAATGTGTTACTTAAGTCTGTAGCATAAATACACGGCTTTTTTTGGAATTAATACTTCAAGATCAAATCAAATGATACAGGTAGTTCATGTCATCAGAGATTTAATAGCAGGGTTGTAATTCTAGCCCCAGACTGAATGCTTGTATACAGATGTAAAATCACTTCTTATTCTACTTGTGTTTATGGTACTAGATTAAGAAAAATTATGTTAATACCATCATAGATTTAGTGTCCTGGCACAGCTAAATCTGCAAGTACCTGCAAACAAGAAACAGTTTGGGAAATATGTTTTCCATTTTGACAGCAGAAATGTAAGTAATGGGTTGACTGTGTGATGTGCCTAAACTCTTACATCCAGAATAACGTGAAATAAATTTCTGTTGCCATATTTCTTACCAGGAAAAATAAAACCTACAGGTGATATTTTATCTACAAAGGGTAGAGTGATTATTTTGTGTAAAGTCAATAACTTTTCAGAAAACACAGTTTCTAGCATGAATAATTTGAGACAAAATGTATATGCTCCTGTTGCATTTTAAAGTGCTTATTGTATGTAAAGTTCAGTTCTATGTTCAGTTATTGTGCTTCAACATTCACATGAAGGCACCTGTACTGTACATTGTTTTGCTAGTTCTTGCTGCTTCTATTCTGTCCTTTGAACATTGCTATAGCTGATCAATTTATTGCCCTTGTAGCTCTAGCAGCTCTGTGCCATCATGTTAAATGGATGAGTTACCCTTCCTCAGATGCTGAGGAAAAATTCACACTCTTGGAGTTAAGGTCAATGTCTTTTACATTGTCTTTTTTGCTGTCTGTTGCACCAAACTATATTGTCCACACTCAAAGAGATCTCCTTGTTCTCTGTAGGGCAGAAAGTTCACAAAACGCTTTAAATCCAATAACAGCATAAAAGGATTATAAGGCTTCCATTCAATGAAAGGGAAAAAAAAAAAAAAAAAGGCACTCCCCCACCCCCCTCTATTGCAGAATCGTATTTTACGAGTAAAGAGAGCTCAGGGAAAAGAATTTTCAGAGTGCCTGGATCCAAACAGTAATATCATGAGGAGAGGATCAGAATTCTCTCAAAACATTATCCTTGAACTATGGTTTATGAGCAATGCCACCGAGTCAACAAAAGGTAACAGAACTGGAGAGTAGGCATGTCCATTTTTCAAGTGTAGCATACAGCACTGAGCAGTGCAAAGGTACATCCCACATATCTATAAGGTAATCTCAGCAGCGGTAACTTTCATGTCAAGAAACATGAAAATGGTAAGTTTTAAGTATGTAGAGAAGAGAAATAAATAAATAGCTTAAAAAAAATAAACTAAATGAGGTGATATAGTATCTTTCCCTATGATACGTACAATGGCCACACTGAAACTCTTCTGGCAATCTACTGAGAGACTTCGGAAAGGGTGGACCAAGAATACAGAGGAGTGGAAAAGAAAAAAGGCAAAACGAAAAGTTCTCTTTTTTCTTGTCTGAAGAACATCTTGTCTTCACTTGCAATGGTGAAAAACTTTCAATAACATTTTTTAAATAATAAGTTCTGTTCTTTGACATAGCAAAACAATCTTCCGTCTCCTATTGTAATCCTATGTACATCACTCTGCCAATAATTTCTGACCAGGTGATCTTCCACAGGGAACTAAAAATAACTTTCATTTTTAACTAACTTTCCCAACATTACCAAGCAACGCCTTCAGTAAGAATTAAAAAAAAAAAATCAAAACAAAAACATATTTAATATAAAATTTGAATGGATAGTGTTGACCTTTTTACATTGTCAAGTGTACTGTCGGAAGTAATTCAGTGTTGCCATCAGTGATTTTGAAGCTTCATATTTTCATACTCTATTATTTGCAAAAAAAAATAATTGTTCTATGCAATTATGATTTTTTTTCTCTGAAAGCTTCTTTTTAAAATGCTTTATACAACCACAGTTTCTAAAGTGCAGTCCTAAGAGCTGTCAAGAGATGAGGTTTTAATCATAGTATTATAAAGGAAATAAATGTATCCAAATCAGTGAAAACAATTCTGACAGTTAAAACTCTTTTTAAATAAAAACTTCTTCTAAACCTAAGCATATACAAAAGCCTATAAGCTTAAAATATTTCATAGAATATCCTTGAAATATTGACGACGTATTTCACTCAAATGATCCCTGAAATTCTCATAAGATACTCACAGAAGCCACACAAGACAGAAGGGAAACAGCATGCAAGAAAATTAGATTTCCTGTTAAAAAAAACACCAAAATAAAAGTATATAAGAACGCATAACAGAAGGGTCATTTGCCCCTGTAAACAACATTTAGAAGAGTACCTCACTTTTCATCATAGTAAATCTTAGCTTCTGTCCTGGTTTGGGGTGGAGCAGAGCCAACTTTCTGTTCAGTGAAAGACTCTTGCTTATGCTTGTTGCAATGGCAACCAGGGTTTGCTGACTCTTGTTTATCCTGTAGAGGGGTTGCACCTGTGGGAAGGGGTGAACAGGTCAGGTGACCCAAACCTGACCAATAGGATAATCCTTCTCATCTGACATGCTTTGCATAAAAGCTGAGGGATCAAAGCATCTGTGTTTCTTTTTTCAGTGACTGTCATCTGAAAGCTGCTAAACCTCAGTCCAGTGTGCTTTAAACTCTGTCACCAGGAAACACATCCAAACTCATATTTGAAGTTCCCAGAAGAAAAGAAAGAACACTCCAGTTAAATTTAACCTTTCACATATGAACACCTTACTATCAAGCAACTTATGAGTGGCTCCTTGAGCTCATCCGTCTCCGCAGGGGTCCAGCCTCCAGAGTGATCACAACACCTTAGGAGTCATCGTGACGCCTTAAGAGTAGAGTTGTTCTTCCATTGAAATCAATGGTAGCTCTGCTATTGGTTTTGCTTGACAACAGAAATATGCTCTCACTAGGGAGTTACGGTGTCTGCAGTTTAATGAAACCACCGGGATAAACTATAACTAAAGATACTCATGTTTTCCAGATCAGTTTCTCTATCATTTCAGACAGCAATTGCCTAATTTCAAGGCATCACAGATAAAAGAATGTAAAGTGGAAATATCTTATGTGTTTTCACCAGTGCAAGTAGTGCAGTTTGATTTTAATATTTTATCATCTACCCAATATAGCAGAGCCCAGGAGTTCCAACACCAAAGCTCAAATAAGACAGAATTTGAATCAGCCCTCATGGCAGACATTCAATGGTTTGCTTAACTGTATTCTGAGATCATCTTTAGGAAACATACTCGGCTAGAGTATAAATTAATAGAACTATACAAGCTGCATCTTTCCCAATGAAAATGATTGTTTCTACTTAATTTTAGTAGCTGTCCAAAGAATCACCTCTCTGTACCAATGTTTGGCTCTCAAAAATATTAAAATACCAACTTCTGTCATAAACACGGATTATAAAAGACATAAGACATAAGATCTAAATAGAATCAGCCTTGCATATATGCTTTTGAAGGTGTCTGAACAATCTCATTTTCCATTTGTTTGCTGTAACTAAATAGAAGTGATAATTAACTAGGAAATATGCAAAAATAAAACTAAACTAAGAAAAGCTGCCACACATAAGTGACACCTTGTATCAGGCTTTATCAGTGTCAGTCACTGTGGTCAAATATTGAGCTGTGAAATGTCAGACTCTATAAAACTTAAATGACCTTGAAAAAACTCTCTTGTCTGGTCTTGGCACCCTGAAAGTATGCTGCTGCAGCTTGAAAAAGTATCTGGCCCAGAAACGTATATTGATACCATGGATTAGGCACTTATCTCTCAAAAATGTATTTACTTAGTTTAAAAATGTCATTAAGATGTCACTGGTGACTCCATCAGCTGCTGACAAAATAAAAATATTAAAAGAAAAATAGCCAATTAAAAATACCTATAAATGATATGACACTGTAATGCTGTATAGAAACTTAACTAGTCATTAAGACTGGCAGCAAAGATGATCCTAGTGGGCTAACATAGATGCTTCTCCTAAGCTTGATAATTAGTGCCTCCTTATTGCAGTGACAGACTGGTATATACTGATAGACAGATGACTCTTTTTGGATGTCTTCTGTGACCAATTTTGATTGTGTCACAGAACTGAAAGTCATAGCTCATTTTTAACTTGTTTGAGGGCAAGTCAATTAACAAAAGCATGTTTAAGATGAGAGTGCCGTGTATCTGCCACAATGAGCATATATTAGTTATGTGTACACACAGATATACCTGTGTACACACACACACACATAATTGAAGTAATTAATAAAACTGAGTTTAGTCAAACATGAAAAAAATAATTCCCTCTGTACGGCTTAAACCTATTGGGACTAAGTTTTTGTGCAGAAAGCTATTACAGTCAGAATAAGGTTGCTTTCGATATACATTCTGTTGAAGGTCTTCTAGTAGGTTTGACCTCAATTATAGTTGATTTGCTAACAAATAATCAGTTAGTTACATTGTAAACAGTTGATTTCAGGTCAGTTGGAGAAAAAATTTCTCTCCATCAGTTCTGTTTTTCTTAACCCAAAGAATTTTCAATGAGGTTCTATAATTGTTATTTGTTACCCCTTCCTGATATGTGCCATCTTTATAATACAGTTGCTTTTGTGATGCTTTTTACAAAGATTATTATGTCTACATACTGATGATCCATTTATGGAAAACTAACTCAAAGTTATTATTCATGCTAGAAAAGGTCCATCGTATAATGCAGTTTCTTGGTCTTGTTTTTCTCTTCACCTAGACATTTTATAATATTAATATTCATCTTTTTGTTCTGAAATAAAAGATAGTTAATGCATTCAGCATTTGCTTATTTTGTGGGTTGGGAGATCATGTCAGTTCTTTTGTGCAATGTGACAGTTCTCTTTCCCTCTTTTATCCTTAATTTAAAGCCCACTTAATAACACATGGCAGTTTTGCAAGCTTGAGGTCAGTGACCCTTTTAAATTGCAGTGAAAGTATTCATAAGAAGTTTTCATCCAGTGTTCCAGAAACTGGGTCTCAAGGTTGCCATTGAATTACTTACACTTGGCAACAGGAATAAGGCCTATGTATTTACTAACTTAATTTTTAATTTCAGGGATTAAAATTATTTTGTAGATTTTAAAATTACAATTGTGAATATTGGTATGCTCCTTTGATTTTACTTCCATAGTCTATCTTTAAAAATCCTTGTCTGGAAAGATTACTAAACCCCTCATCGTTTGTTACATTGTCTGATTTCATTATGAAACTGGAAAGGTATGGTTGTGTATTTAAGAGATAAAGTACATTTCACCAGGATTTCCCAAACCAGTCAGAAAATGAAGAAAAATATTTTGTCTAGAATTATGGAAGGTAGCATTTGTGAACTTGTTATGTATCTCACTTCAGTATAGCTTTAATTGAAATGCTGGAGCTCGTTTGATCTTTCTTCCTTAAGAAGAATGTATGACAGTGATCATTAGATTGAAGCAATCAAAATTTTCTTAACACAAGCCAGCTTTATGAATGTGAAACACAAGAACTGTGGCAGACAGCACAATAGCCACACAGAAAAGCACTGTCAAACAGTTTCAGAGAAACCTGTGTTGTATTCGTTGTGTGTCAATGTCCTCCTCAAGTGAGCATGATAGCTTGCTATTTCAAAGGTATCACTCTAAAAAAAGATGAAAACAGAAAGTCATGTAGAAGTTTTGAAATAAAAATAGTACTCAATTGTCCTCAAAGTTGACCATATAGTTGACCTAAATAAATCAGGACTGAAATTAAAACAAACAAAAAAAAACCTCATGGATAAAACACTGCCAACTGTCTTTCAAGTGACTGTGTGAAGGAAAAATGAGGAGTAAATTAAACTCTAAGAATTATGCTAGATTTTCATCTAATCAGTAACCATAAAAGATAAACAACTTAAATATTATGTATTGTAATACCTAATTACAGTTCAGAACTAAGGTCATTTGATTTCCCAACTGCTGTATGATNATCAGGGTAGGGAAGAGTTTGGGCAGAAATTCTGCAGATAAGGTAGAAACTAACATGTTTAATTTAGTGTTTAGAACAAAGTTTTCAATAAAAGTAGATAGGGATATGTGCGTCTAGCCATCTTTGTGACTGGAATTCCTTTCCCTGTTAAGTGACGGCACTATACTGGGGACAAAAAGGCTCAGAATCATATAATTAGACAGGAACAGTTTTCTTCTTGACCATACACAGTTTAAAGCAGCCTCAACTTTAATCAAATCATGTACCACAAAGAAAAAAAATATATCCAAGGGTTCAAATATAAAAAAACCCCATTAATTACAGAACAGATAGAAATCCAGCTGGGGAAATAATTCTAGTAGAGTGTCAAAACTACAATCAGTAACAGAGTTTCCTACAGACCACATACCTATGGGGGCTTCAGCTGTATAATGTTCCGTTTTTAAGGATTAATATTCTCCCGGAAAATTGCATTTAAAAGTTATTACAATAAGTTATAAAATATATAATTAACATTAATCATGCAATAATTTACTTTGTAAGGATGGTTTTCTTTGTACGCAACTTCACAGTGGCTGACTTCTAAAGTGGATGTGCTGATAGGAAACCTTTTTTAGCTTATATTTTTGAACTACTTTAGTAGAATATTTAGTGGAGGTTTTCTCACTTTTCAGAAACCTGCCTATCATTAAGTGTACCTTGGATAAATGCCAGGTGGAACTATATACTATTCATACCTTCATACTAGTAAAAAAACAGGGGTTATCCTTGCTTGCTTTTATACCCAACAGAGTAATTGTTAAGTCTACTCACCACATGCCAACAGCAAGAAATGAGTTAGATATTGCAGGCTGAAATATTCCCAGAGTTCATTTTAAACAGATCACAGCTGCAAAGGATAACAACTTTTATCATGCATGTAAGGAATGTAGTAGGTCTAACTCCTGACTAGTTTGAACACGTCTTCAGAAGAGCAGATAGCTCTCCACTACAAAACTAGATGAAAACACAGATAAAACTCTTAACTTCAATTTCATATGTGGTCTTCATTAACATTAACAGGTCCAGTCTAAAAAATTTAGAAGCATCTAATTAATTTTATGTGGTACTTGAAGAAACAGCTAGTGCTGGCAAATGAACCAGCAATATCACATGTTTGGCTAAAATGTAAATTTTCATTAAATATATAAAATATGTTTCTTATTGCTCCTCTTAAAGATTTTTTTTGTGTTAAAAGATTTTCTGTTAAAGATATTTTGTGTTAGATTACAACATCTAGTGACCTTTTCTTTTTATAAAAAGACCTCCTGTTTAGATCTTGACCTGATGGAAAATGGCCATATTTTATCAAAAACAAGGATTCTTTGTTTTTCTGGGGTAAATTTCAGCCACTCAAAAGAAAAGATCTTTTACTGAATTAAAGGGGGTTTTACGTCTCTGTGTGATTTAACTTACAAATTTGTGTTCTAAAAAATTAGTACTGTCAGTATCTTATTTTGAGTTTAAATTTAATTTATTCTTATTTTTTCTGCAACGATTTCAGAAACTTCAAAACCAATCAAAGCAAAGCAATTAAAGTAAAACTGTATAGCTTTTTCCAGTTTTTCATCCATTCTGTGCAGTTAAGAAAAAATCCACAAGTAATCTTCACATCAATTAAATTTTGAAGAGTGTTAACATCTGTTGATGGGCTACTTAACAGTTAGTCTTTTGACACAGCTCACTTCCAGAAAGAAAGGAAAACATACCAAATTTTAGTCAGCAAATAAGATAGTTGACTGAGATAAATCAGTTCTGCTCCCCTGTAGCTAATGTATTAATGTTAGTAACATCAAGGGATCATCTGCAGCATTATGTTCTTCCCTCAAATTATTGTTGAATTTTGAGACATATTACGACCAATAAAAGAGTGTCTAGAATGGGAGAGGTATTTTTGGACACTTAGGACAATGTCATAGTACTGTAAAACTATAACTGAATTGTATAACTAAATTTAAAAAACATAGATTGGAAGGGACCTCCAGAAGTCTAATCCCTGTCTTTAAGCAAGTCCATTGAGATAATTTTACTCAGCTTTACACTGTCTCCAAGGATTGAGATTTCACAGCCTCTCTGTGCAACTCATTCCAACATTTGACCACCCTCATGGTACCTAGACTTGTGCAAAACATTTGACACTGTCCTGCACAACAAGCTTGTCTCCAATTTAGAGAGACATGGATTTGACAGATAGATGCTTTAGTGGATAAGGAATTGGCTGAATGGCCACACTTAAAGAGTTACAATCAATGGCTCAATGTCTAAGTGGCGATCAGTAATGGGTGGCATTCCTCAGAGGTTGGTACTGGGACTGGCACTGGTTAATATCTTTGTTGGTGTCATGGTTTTGGCCTGACTGACCACTGAAAAGAATGACACGCTCTCTCTTCTATCCCCTTCAGAGGAGGGACAGCACCTCACTTCAGGGAGAGAAGGATGAGAAAGAGACTAATGAGTTTTAAAGCAAAACCCCCTAAACTACTTTATTGAAA
>VXBO01001110.1:0-23141 GCA_013400135.1 Rhinoptilus africanus
ATCTGTAAAGATAGCCATATCCTCGGGAACAGTGAGAGCATCTGTATCCTCGAGAACAGAAGAGATTATTTCTAAAATAAAAGCATTTGTCAGAATTCTACACAAATAGACATGGACCATATGAAAAATTAATAAGCTCAACCCAGCAGTCAATGTCAGTAATAGCAGTATTTTAATCAAATTATTCCTGCCACACCAGATCCATGGAACTAATACCTCAGATTTTAGTTTAGATGCACCTATAGGAACTCGTGTCACAGCTTTGGATTGTCACATAAATGTTTTGCAGACCCCACAAGATGGCTTTTATATATTTTACTGAAAAAACATTTTCTGACATACCAAAACCTTAGAGCCCTCTCAGCCCAAAGACTGTATTTTGGGGCCGTATTGGGCTGAGTTTATGATTGTCATGCAGAAGAATTTCGAAGTAACACTCAACAACAATGGAAAGACTGCATCAGAATTAGTCTGTGAAATCTAACGCAGAGTTGGCCTGCCATACTGGTGGTAAGCAAAGCTTTTCTCCTTCCACATGCAAATGTTTTAATCAGATATTTTACTGAGCTGGACTTCACATCTGATTGTGTACCAAAAAATTTATTTTCTACTAGCCTCTAAATGGTTGCGTTATGCTCCTGATACATTTATATATGTGTATGTGTATTTATATATATGTATTTTTAAACTTTTCATGTCTGAGGTGCTTCCATTCAGAGATTCAGAGTTTGGTAAAGTGGTGCTGGCACATGCAGTGCATGGTTTGCAATGCATGTCTCACAAGCTTGCAAAAGTTTCTCTCTGAGTGATCTGAATAATGCTGGGTTGTTTATTTTTTTGTACAAATACTTTATACTTTGTATTTCTGGCTGTGGCTTGTTACTATTAAACTCAATAGAGAACTCACTGGTTTCTGTAAGTGCGTGTTTTGGCTTTATTTATCTTGAAAATATTAGATTGTTGTTTTCAGATTCCCATCTACCAAGACCAAAGTAAAAAGTGATGTCTTCCATTAATGATTTGCTAGGATATTCTCTAGACTTTTTGACGATATTTGTAAAATAGAAGTATATTACTTAAATGAAACATTTATTGTAAATTTTTTTTGGAAACTTGATCTTTCTATAGAGAAAGTTGTTTTAATCTATGAAACATACTGGTTCATACTTAAACAGTTAAGAAACCTTTAAATGCCGTTGGCGATAATACAGATAGAAATTGTTAAACTATTGGCAGTTGGAGCAATTAGACAGAAAGACAGTTTGTAATTTAAAGAGACCAGTTTGAAAGAGAAAGTGGAACACCTGTATGTTAGGACTTTGAATTTCTGGATACTCCAGTCATTCATTTAAAATTACTTCTGGGAGACTAGTCCTGCTACCTTCTGCTTAAAGTTTGAAGGACTTCTTTCTTAAATGTACTAAGCTCTTTCTGTAAAGGTAACATTACTAACAATGATAAAGTAGTATATGGTTGGTCTTAGTAAACTGAATGGAGGGGATTGAGAAAACATCTTCTGATTTCGGTGAGGTCTACTGTTGTAGATCACCTTAGGAAAATGAGTAATGAAATAGTTACTAGCATTGCGCATTATATAATTGGTTTAACTTTTCTGCTGTTTCCTTCTGTTATTGGTTCCATCATTATTAGGATATTTATTCCGTCACCAATTTCAGAAACTTCAGCTGGTGCATCAATAAGCCTTACACCCCAGGTATGTGTGTATTTTTTTCTGTTCGAAGAGCCAGCTTCCAGACAATCTTTCATATTAAGTCTTTTGTCATCCTTGACAGATAGGTGCAGAGCAGAGTCCTAGAATAAGGAGGTAGCAGTCTTCAAAAAAACAGCCTAGGTGTTCAAGTAGGAGAGAGGAGGGTTATGTGGGCATTTAAAAACCAGTAAGAACCAAAGCCTGTGTTGTTTTCTTTTTTAAATTGTTATTCACGTTTTAGCTGTAAGAGATGCATTTTCAATCTGAGTTCTTTTTTCTTTTTCTTTCTTTTTTTTCCCCCACTGTCATCCCACCCCACAATTCCTGGCTGATTGTGTAGGTATTTTTCCAAAGTTTCATTGGTCTGTGTCTTGTCTTTACTATCAGTACTTTGGCTGAGTAACTTTTATTTCAGCATTGGTGTTGCCTATTTTAGACATGTTATGTTGCTGTATTTTTTTTTTTTTTCCTGGAAGCATAGTTAGGCAATGGGTTGGAAAATACATATATGTGTATATATATATACATTCAGTATATCAGTGACTGGATACATGCAATGGAGTGATTAAGCAGAAATGTGATTAGTGTGGACCCACACAAGCATAGGCCTTTTGATTTAAAAGGAGGGAAAAATCTGCCATTTGTGTCAAAATGGAAAATTTTAATATGTGTAACTGTTTTTCAACCATGACACAGAATCAAGTTGCAGTTCTGTACACTCTAGATGTCTGACAGCTATAACAAAAGTGTGTTGTCTTTCCAGAGAGCTGAAGGATAAGCTTGTTCTGTATCAAGCGAAATACAGAATATATCCATCCAGAGAAACAAGGAAGCTAATAGTGTCAAAATCATTCTGGTTTGTGGATAAAAGATGTAGATTGGTATATGGAATCAGAAGGAACCCATATAGGCCTGCTTACCCTGCAGTATTACTTGTGTGGAGTTGGGTTAAATAGGGCATAACTGAGTTGTCATCTGTTTGGAAGGTGCTGTTATAAATCTTTCTTGTTTACTTTATGGAAAATAGGCAAAATTTCTTGATCTTGATTTCAGGATAAGGTGTTTAATTTCCTTACAGTCATATATGACTACAGCAAGAACAATAGTGAGTGATTTTTCCTCTTGCATATGCATGTTAACAGTTTTCCTGCACTAGGGAAGTAAAAATTTTCTCAGAAATAAAGAATGTGGCTCTTGTTTCAGAGAATAATATATGGTCTTCCTTCTGGACATAGGTTTATTTGGGTTTTGTTTGCTTTTCAAGTACATATACATTGTGATAGATTACTAACTACTAGTTAGTAAGTAGTTGGATAGTAAGCCTTGTTTGCAAAAACCTCACTGTTTAGCAGATGCTTATAAGAAGGGCAGAATCTAGATGACATTGAGAGTCAGATTTGTTAAATTGACATCCTGGATTAAAATTTGGGACACAACCAGGCTAACCATACCAGAAGCACATGTTGGTCATGTTTACGAGAGTGAGAACTTCTCCAGAGGACCAACTGTCCATCCTAGAGAAGCTTTTGAAGATGATTTATATACAGATCCCTTTTCCTGAGAAACTGACAGCAGATCCAGTCAAGATGGGAAAAGTCTTTGTCAATGGAAGTTTCAGGGGAGAAGCAAAGTCTTCTGGGATAGCATCAGATGTGCTGCTATTATGTTAATACCCATTTCTAACAAGAGATATGTTTCTGGCAAAGACAGAACTCTTTCTTCATTTAAATTCCATGTTAAAATTTCACATCTTCTCTGGTGACTTCATGACAATTAAAACAAAAAAGCTTACTCGCCTGCAAGAGATCCAGACCCATAAGTCTGATTTTGTGTTTAAACTACTTAGACTATAGGGTTTTTCTAAAGGTACATTTATTGGAGGCTGCAGTAAATGTACTCTGTTTGGGCTAGTGTTACTTGCTGGGGCTGAAATCTGAAAGATTGTCAAACTCGGAGCTAAGGTGGAAGAAATTATCAAAGCTCTGAATTTACTATGAGTAGACATTCTGGGATGTAAGTAAACTTGCTCAGAACTATCTTGGCTATCTTCAGCTTCTATTGCAACATGAGCCTACCCTTAAACTTTTATTACCTTGTCAAATCCATTGTTAGACGAACACAAATAATATTCAATGAATTGTATTAGTAAAATCTGTTAAGTTAATTAAACATGGCAAACTGTTTCCACTTTATTGGACGTTAGTTGTAAATGCTGTAGAAAATCAGAGCAAGGTGGGAACAGTTATTTTGGTACACAGCATGGCATAGTAGGAACAGCAATTAATACAAAATAAATAATACTAAGATGATATGGATATGATGCTGGCATTGTCAGCTGACATTTCTTTTGGAAAGTGAAAATACACTGTGAGGCTTGTACTGCATGTGATGATGTAAACATAAAGCAAAATAAAGGCATGATTTTTGACCCCAAGTGCCTGGTACTTGCAGCTTTTTTGGACTTACTCATTCAGCGCTTAGCAACTTTAATATTGCTTGATCCTGCATCACTGTAAAACAGGAAATCACTGAACCTGGTTCTTTGGAGGTTAGTGGAAATCGGAATCACAGAATCCTAGGGTTGGAAGGGACCTCTGGAGATCATCTAGTCCAACCCCCCTGCCAGAGCAGGGACACCTTAGAGCAGGTTGCACAGGAACCATCCAGGTGGGTTTTGAATGTCTCCAGAGACAGAGACTCCACCACCTCCCTGGGCAGCCTGTGCCAGGGCTCTGCCACCNTCAGCACCCTACACTTTGAGCAAAGCAGCCTGTGGCCTTACTTGATGCTCTTAAAAGTTGAAATGAGTTTCTAGTATGGTCTTATAAAGCATAAAGAGTTTTAGATTACTGCAGGTGTATGAATTATTGGAGAAAATACAACTACATGCATAAATGATAGATCGTAGGTACAAATATTAAACTTGTATTTCAGACTAACGTATTGATTTTGTTATATGAATAAGTATAAGAAGCTATTGAAAGTTACTAATTTGTCACTCTGCAAATATTAATTAACTTCATAGAAATCTAAGTTTTGAAAAAATAAAATCAGAATTCTTTGGGAGAAAAGTATTATCTTTAAAAGCTGACATCTTTCCTAAGATGAAGCAGAAGTACTGGAATTCTGAACACGAGGTAACGTGAAGACGGTCACCAGTGAACAACCTCCCTCACTAAAAAAAAATCTATGGAGAGGAGGCATCTAGGCTTGTACAAATTAATGTTCACCTTTAAAAGGCTTGGTTTTCCTTTTCTTCACAACAGGTTTGGGTTTTTTTATTCTTCTCCTCCAATGAAGATAAGAACTTCATATCTTGCTTTGAAGGTGATGGGTCTCTCCTGTAGCCTACAGAGAAATAATCTACTTTTTATTGCCTCTAGAAAAAATACTTTTTTCTCTGCTTTGTGTGAAGAACTGCTGATAGTTCAGTGGCTTTGCTAACTTAAATACTGCTTCGTATTTAGCAAGAACTACAGAGTTTGTTTAGGTATTACTAGACAAGAGGAGAGAAATGGGGAATCCATTCTCTGAGCTTTTAAGATACTGCTGAAAAATATTTTAGAAACCATTGTGTTCAATAGGTAAAGTTTGTATTGTGTTACTGATCATGAAAGAATGTACTGTTTGTAAATAAAATACAATATAATGTCTTAAAACTACATAGTGCTTCAGTAAATAGGTATGCTTTAAAAATACTTGTCTCATCATAAAGTTTACAGCAGTGCTGTGCAACTGAAATTTAGTCCATTTGTCTTAAATTAACAAAGGCTCCATGTTCACTCAGTGCATTTTATAAAAAATGTCTTTAAGTAATTAATAGTCTTTCTTCCGTGGACTCCTACCACCCAAACAGTGCAAATCGGCAAGCCAAAAGAGTCCTGGTCCTGAATTCTCGTGAACATCCAAGATTCATTCAGTTACAGTGGGAATTGTGAATTGTTGCTTCAAGGTGGCAGCTACATGCATGCTGACTGCAAAACACACTGATACTTTATAGCCGGCAGGGGCTCTTGCTCAGTTCAGATACAAAAACCGGAAAGTTCCCTGTCTCGTGTATCCGCTCACTGATCATGTGTGCCATAGTTTGTTCTAGGTGTACACAGTTGACAAACTGATTTGGAGGTTAACAGAGAAATATTTTTCAAATAACAGTTTTGTAAACAGTGAAAAACCATTTAGGGCTGCTGGAGATCCTTAAAATATTGTGTGTATGTATATGTATATTGTTTTAAGAAATTGATATGGTAAGAATAATAATTTGGTTACAGAACAATACGAGTTTGGGATTATTTGTTATTTAACTTTGTTTTGATTTGGAAGGTTCTTCATAGGGCTTTTCTTAATGCAAAAGTGGATATATAAGATTTAGTAACTGCAGTGGGAACATCTAGAATGTTTTGCCTGTAGAAGAGGGGCTCTTCCTTAGAAGAAACTGAAAAATTATAATACTCATTTATAACATACGTGCTTATCTAGTTAACCATGTTTTTATTGTGGAAGTATAACTTAGTTTCTAGGCTTCATAGTCTATAAATGGAGCTGTAGAAATTTAGAAAATAACCCATTAAGTCATTTGCTACCCCTTCACATTTCATTAACTGTTTCATTTGCTGGTTTTGCCTGTCCCTTTCTCATGCCAACAGGCTGCTTAACTTCAGTTAAACTCTTGTTTTCAGGCTTTTATACAAATTTACTTAAGTCATCATACACTGACTTTCAGACAGGCTAGGACAGAAAGGCTTAGAGAAAATATGTACAGTAAGAAAATGTCAAATTAAAATGTGTAAATACTGTGTCACTTGCTGAAAGATCTGTCCCTTATTTAGGCTTCTTGGCTATTTTGCCTTGAAATTCCTGCAACGTTTCAAATCTTGGCTACTTCAGTGTTTTGTTGTCATGGTTTGGGCTGGGATGGCGTTGACTTTCTCACTAGCAGCCTGTATAGTGCTGTGTTTTGGGTTTGGGATGGGAGTGCTCTTGATGGCACGCTAAAGTTTTCAGTTGTTGCCAAGCAGTAAAGTCCCTTTCTGCTCCTCACACCGCCCTGCCAGTGAGTGGCCTGGGGGGCACATTAGTTGGGAGGTCACACAGCTGGGACAGCTGACCCCAACTGACCACAGGGATATTCCATACCATATGGCATCATGCTCAGAGTATAAAGCTGGGAGAAGAAAGAAAGTGGTGTCCATTTGGAATTACGGTGTTTTGTCTTCCCAAGTAACCATTACGCATGATGGAGCCCTGCTTTCCTGGAGATGGCCGAACAACTGCCTGCCGATGGGAAGCAGTGAATTAATTCCTTGTTTTGCTCTGCTTGCCTGCATAGCTTTTGCGTTACTGTTGTGGTTTGGGCTGGATTGTCTTTATCTCAAGCCTTATCTCATTAAACTCTATCTCAACCCATGAGTTTTCTCACTTTTCCTCTTCCAGTTCTCTTCCCCATCCCGCTGTGGGGGGAGCGTGCGAGTGACTGCATGGTCCTAGTTGCTGGCTGGCACTAAACCACAACACTTGTGTAAATAATGTTCTATCTGAGTATTCTATGTGAGTATTCTGTACATCTGTTAGATTCTCTCGGAAGTAATCTGATTTTTGTTTTAGGAGTTAATTGGCTGTTATTTGGATATACTGTGTTTTATGTAATCTCAGTTTGAAGTATTAATGGTTCTGTGTTTCTTAAGATCAAGTGGTCACATGAAAATGAGGTTAGTTTTAAAGTTAAAAGTGTAAATAGTGGTTCTTAAATTGCTATTTGTAATTGCTTCATATGTACATACTTACAAATGAAGTTTCTTGAATTGCCATAGTAAAGACTACAGTATTTATTTGAAAACCCGAGAATGCATTAATCAACATAAAGCAAAACAGTCAATACAGTTAGTATGAAAAAACACTTCTCTAAACTGGGAAAGGTTTTAATTGCATCTAAAGAGGCCTCAGTATGATCTTCAATAGAAAAGTAAATTATTTGTCAGTGGTGGTCTGCCAAAAGAAACCTAGAGGACAAGGCAAATCAGACAGTTGAAGTTAGTGTTGTATGTGCATCACAAATGCAGAGAGGCTTAAAAGCCACCAGCAGTTCTGTGTAATGATTCTTCAACATGCGATCTTTGGGAAATAATTTTCAGAGTTTGAGTCTACAATTTGATTTGATTATGGGATTGGGGAATGAATTTTTTTACATGTCTCTTATGAAAGCTTGCAGCAGAATAAAAAGTGGTGTATTTTGTTAAAAGTAGATTACTTTAGAAAGTTTTACTTGTGAATATATAGAGATATAACATGAATCACAAGTCATGGTAGCAGGTAGAAAAAGACGCTTCTTTGCTGCTTATGCCAGTTTACTCAGGCTGTTCTACCTGTCTAGGACTCAAATTATGGACAGCTTTTTAAAAGGTGCTGTGTGAACAGTAAAATCTAGTGACTTTCTAACAATGGAGAATAGTGTTAATTCTGAGATTATATAACACCAAACCTAACTAGAGAGGTCTTCAGCTTTTCTGTAAATCTATATGGGAAGAAAGTATTTCTGTATTTTTGTTTTGCTTTATAGCTACAGAGTTTGAGAAATGGAATTACCCATGCTATTGTTGAAAGGAAGTTGTTTTAAAGAAAGAGTATGAAGTAAAATATCTTCAGCATATAGGAATTATGCACTTATAAAATAAGTAAGAATAAATCATATATCTTTGAACACTGATTAAAAATATCTAATCTTGGAAATGAAAGTATGCTACACTGCTTTCTTTGCCTGATGGCGTATCTGAAACAGTAAAAATGTTGCATTGCTTAAAAATAAAAATAATAAGGCTAAAGAAAGTACCTAGAAAAGGAATTACAGTTTCTATACAAATTGTTATCTTATTATATTAACTATTTAATAATGAACAATAGTCTGCAGTTTACCTGTTAACCAGAGATGGGTGAATTGTAACTCCTGGTGACAAGTGATAGGACAAGAGGAAACAGGTTCAGGTTATGTCAGGGCAGGTTTAGCTTGGATATCAGGAGACATTTTTTCACTGAAAGGGTTATTAAACATTGGAACAGGCTGCCCAGGGAGGTGGTAGATTCACCATCCCTGGAGGTGTTTAAGAAAAGAGTAGATGAGGTGCTTAGGGACATGGTTTAGAAGGGGTTTTTGTCAGGGCAGGTTAATGGTTAGACTTGATGATCTTAAAGGTCCCTTCCAATCCCAGTGATTCTATCATTCCTGACTGCTGTCAGTTTTAAAATAATTTCATTTGAAATGCTTATTGAAAGCATACTGAAGGAATGAACTACATTAATCACATCATTATGAAAGAAAATATTTTATGCAGATATTTGTTTGTGTTTCCTCAAAATGTCACATTTCTCCATATCAGCCTCATAGGAAGGGAAAAAACTGGGAGAAAAAGCCTGTGGAATGTTGTTAGTTTCTTTCCCTGTGAGGGATGGGGAACTTGCACATCTTTCTGGTACCTGCTAATTTAAAAAGCAAATTGAATACTTTTTCTCTGAAGAGTAGCATGATATCTGACAGTCAGTCTGCTGTGTGCTACATCACCAATTGAATCTTAATTCTTCCTCTTTGGCAGTAGTAGGATTTGTGGGTGGGACATGGATCCAGATTCTCCGCACTGGCTTCCCTTTCAATATACACAGTATTCCCTATCAGAGAGCTACCTACTGGGTTTTGTTTTTAACTTAGGAAATACTTAGTTTGCAAGCATATGTGAAAAGTCTCACATACACAGAGCAGTTGTCATGATCGAAGCCTCCCCCTCTGCTCTGCCTTGGTGAGGCCCCACCTGGAGCACTGTGTCCAGTTCTGCGCTCCNGACCGCTTTGGAAAGCTAGCAAGTGAACTTTCATTGCTGGGGTTTGACTTCAGAACAGCATCAAGTTTCTGATCCCTGCCCAGCAGTGATGTGGATGATAGCCAGGTGAAGGAAAAAACAGCTGATCAACAGTCCTTCAGAGAAGCATTCTCAAAGGGAGGGATACATTAAGGTGAATAACTTGGGTTGAAATATATTTGTTGTTAATAATCCAATTCAACTGTAGAACATGCAAGCTTTTGTTAAAGTTACTGAAATGCATAGTATTTCAAATTGACATCTGTATGGTAATAATTTTCTCAGCATTTTAATCCTTCATTTTTATCCAATAGACATAATTACGCTTGTGTGACTAAGTATAGTTTTTTCAAAACAATAACATAATTAGCAATTTAAATATTATATAGAAATATATTTAACTGCCTTTTTTCTTCTTTTTTTTTTTTATAGGGCAGATTATACCAGAAAGAAGATTTGTAGAAGCAATGAATCGTCAAGCATATCAGTATGAAATGGGTGACTTTCCAACAGAATGGGAAGGTAAATCCCGACTATTTTGCTTGTATTGCAAGATAATTTTGCCATTGAATGTAGATTCAATATTTTTAATGGAAGGCCTCACTGTGTGAATGGGTCGTCTGTTATCTTTCATTTTGAGTAATGCAGGCTTTTGTTTAGCTGCATAGTTGTTATGAATTCTTAAAATAACCCCTTTACAAATAGGATACATTCTGTTTAGGAAATCAGTACTTAATAAAAATGTAAATAAAGCCTGTATGATCATGACTTTCTCCTGTTAAATGTGAAAATATTTGTGCCTGAGGGGCATCTGGTAGAATAACCAAAACTAATTGTGTTAAACTTCCTAATTATGCCTTCACTGCAGTGTTAATTTGTAGGTCAGTTGAGTTATTAGTGGCACAGTGATGGAATTATTTTTTTTTTGGTGGTGGTGGCATTTGGTTTCCTATATTCTTCCTTGCACAAGCTTGTACGGAGTTGGAGGACCTGTTAATAATTAACTATTTTTTCCCACTGCTACTGATGAAAATTTTATCTGAAAATTTGGGACATAAAAAGGGCAGTCAGAGAAGTTCCTTAGGATTAGCTGAGCAGCCCTTAGAGAAAGAGAGAAAGCAGGGAGGGAGTATATGTTGGTCCTTGAGGCTGTAGGAGCTCGAGCCAGGTATAGCGTTAAACATGGCTTAAAATCCAGGACTCTATGGCATAAGCAAATTACCCCTGAAATACTAGATAGTCTACCCAATATTTAGCATGCTTTTTTTGGGAGAATAATATCTAGACATATCCTAGGAGTTGGTAGGTTTAGAGCAAACAAAATTTTAAGCAGTATGAAGTTAAAGTGTGGAATTCCTTGTCATTGAATATTCTGCTAGATGGAAGTTTGCATGAATTTGAAAACTGATTGCAAGAATTTGTGGAAGAAAAATCCTTCTCATACACAGATACTACTGTGGTTTGATTTGTCAGTGAGCTGCAAATTAGTGGAGACCACAGTGTGTTTTGAGGAAATAGTGCAATATACTTGCTTTACCTCATTCTCTTTCCTTTGCACTCGCTGTGGTCTCTGAGGGAGATGATGCTGAGGTAAGAGAAAACTAATAATATCGCTTCTTGGAGTCAGTAGAGAAATACCATATGTTCCCATCTTGCATTTTATCATTGTCATTACACTGATTACTATGACTTTTTTTTTGTTCTCAACTAAAGCCAATATTAACAGCTAAATGCTTCTCAAAGGTGTTTCAACCCTATTAACGGCATTTGCCAACTGTGCTGAAACCAGAGTATCCATAGTTTCTGTTTTCTGCTGCTGCAGTACCCACAGTTGGCTGTCAAGTCTTCATCTAGTTCCACCTGGTTCTTTACTAGTCCAAGATAGCTGTCTTCTGAAGGAGAGCAGCAGCCTGGTAGGCTTGTCCTTACTAAATCACCTGGTGCTTGAGTGAGTATCTACCTCATCCAACTTTCTGAAGTTCTGCTTCCTCATCCAGAAGTTCCCTCGCCACTGCTGGTCATCTTAGGTCTCTGTGACCTCAGTGCAATCACTCTGCTCCACAAGCACTGTGAAGCATATATAAAGCCTCAGGTAACTCTGCTCTGCTGTGAATGAATTCTCATCTAATGAGATGAGAGGCTGCTGCCTTTAAATGTCAAAAAATGCAGTCAAATAGTCTCTACTTGCTGGAATTAACAGCACTTGGCTGGAATAAACAGAAAACAACATGGACAGTCAGACTGTCTCAGGTGAGCGTGGGCTAATCACTCTTTTCACAAAGGGTCTTAGACTGATTGAACCACGTTGCTGTATGAGCTGTTCCTTAGGACTGCTGGAATTGGTGTAGTGCTAATAAGCCTGCACTACATCTCTTTTCAGAAACCGTAGCACACATGCGTGCGACTTGACGGTGTGGTACATGGGAAGGTACAGCTGTTTGGAAGGATGCTTTTGGCAAGCACCAGTACAGGGACCTTGGAGTTAAGGGTTAGGTACCCTGTAGTATGGACTTGTCTAAAAAGATGCAGACCTGGGATGCACTTTTGGAAGTCAAGGCATCTTATTCAGGTTTGCTTTAAAGAAGAAAAGACAATTGGCCCATCCCATTTTATGAGCTGCATTTACAATTTTAATGCATAACTTCTTATTCTTTGTAACTGCAGTTGTTTTCACTGTGATTTTTGTCAACACCACATAGAAGGAATTCACAAAGAAAAGGGAAATCTATAGTTTGCAGATAGGTAACAGTCTCTTCCTTTTTAGTGCTGAATTTCTCTAGAAGCAGAAAGAAATGATACATGCATCTTCCCCCACCCTCCTGCCCCCGTGCATTTCTTAAGCAGAATAGGTGTGCAGCGCATGTTTCTGACAGATAAAATATGGGAATTCCACACAAAAAGGCTAACCTCTATTTTTTTTTATCCAATGCCAATTTACCAATTTAAACATTACACACAGTTCTGTGCAAGTATAACATAACTTTTAAAAGCCAAAATTGGTACTTCTGCTGTGGTTATAGGGTCTGTTCAAAGAGTTAATGTGCCTCTGCTATATATATAAGGGACGTGAGATGCTCAGTAGTTCAGTTCATCACTACTTCTTTTATGCCTCCTGTAAAATGAACAATTCTAAATGAGTAAGAAATGGGAAAGTGGAAAGAGTAGAGAATTCAAATAATATTATAGAAGCCAGTTATCTGAGGGGGGAACAGTTAAACACAAGGTTTTTAGATGTGGTTTACTGAAAGGCTCATTACAGTTCTGTCCCTATTTTTGTCTCTTTTAAGATTTGTCTAGAAGTTTCCCAGGCCCACAAGATCTGTGCTGAACTTTCATTCTCTATCTTCTGTCCAGATTCATGAAAAATTCCCAATGCATTCTTTCTGTGGGTATTCACTTTATATTTTGTGCTCTCATAGATGCTGATCATTCCAGCAAATAGTCTGAGACTTTGCAAAAGGATTTCTAAAATACTGTTTTATCTGAACAGTAGAAGGTGGATATAAGGTTAGAAGGCTGTGTAATATTTCTTACTTCTGATTTCTCTTTACTCTTGGAAATGCTGTGGATTTTTAGTGTTCTAAATCTTTTCTGCTGGGCACATGTTTACTTTCATCTCCAGGGGCCTTCTCTCCAAATCCCGTGGCCTCTCTGCTTCACTTTTGGCTGGTTCAGCATTAGCATTCTCCTTGCCTAGCCTTCTCAGGCTTTTCACTTTAAGGACTGTACTAAAGTTTCTGTTGCTTCATTTCATCTCCTTTTTCTTGGGATTTGCAGAGAGCTGCTTTCACCTATGCTGTCTTTGTTCTGCCAGGACTCATTTTTTTCACCTGTGGATAATTCATAATAGCCACCTGATTTAAAAGCAATCATCCCAGCACCCTTTCCCTCCCTTTGCTTCCCTACATCAACTGTGCCAACTAGAAAAGAAACCTCTTGTGACAGAAATGAATAAAAGTGCTGTCCCTGGAAATACTTAAGGGCATGAGTTGTCTGAGAAGAACTTGCACGAAACCGGGGATAAGGGATTGTTAAAGGAGTGGGAGCAGGCTGTTGTGAAATTTGAAGGCGACTGAGTTAAATCTCATTGTACATGTAAGACATTCAGCCTGGACAGCTGCTAAACTAAGGACCTGATTTTCTTGCTGTGTTTATCAAGTTATAAACATGTAATAAGGTAACTGAGACCAAGTAGAAAGCTGAAGAGCAAGTAGATAAACCAATCATCCAGATTACAGACTCAATCTGTGCAAGTGGTTTATCAGGCTCTGGAGAGGATGTTTGTGTTTTAGTCCTGAGAGTTTAGTGACTACAGGGCAGAGGGCTTACTCCAAAGGGTTTGCCTGGAATTTTTCTCCTGAAGATGTTAGTTTTAAGTGCTCCACGTGATTAAATTTCTTAAATTCTCAGACCTTTGAATTTTACAGAAATTCGGAATGTCTGTTAAGGCTTTTGTAAAACTGAAACATGCTCAATATTAAAGAAATGGAATCATAATCCCTTGTGTTACATTTAGTCTTATTGTTGGTTATTTGTACACAGAAAAATAAATTGATTTTCCTTTTAAAAATCCAGAAGTTTGTTTCTTTTTGGACCGTAGTTTTGAATTTAGAATGTAGTCCATATGCACAATATTACCTGTTTTTGCTTAAGTGAAGCTGCTTCTATTTTACTACAACATAGGCGTGCATGCTTTTCTTTTTCCTGGGCAATAGGGATGCACACAACAGATAACCTTTCAGTAATGCTAGTTCTGAATCTTCACCTACTGTAGAAAGTGTAATTTGCCTCCTCAGGACATGTCAATAGTCCTCCTGAGAGGACATCAGTAATTTTACATACCTATAGACATTCAAGAGATTGCATGCTTCATGCAGCATTTTATTGCCCATCTACTCCTAGTCCCTTTTTTTTTTTCTCTCCTGATAACATTTAGTGATTAATGGGAGTCTTAATTTGCATGCTCAGTTTTACGCTCATTACGGTGTGTTATGTGCCAGTAGGAGTCTTAAAGTTCAATGAAAATCTCATGCATACTAATAAGAATGCAAATGAGTGCTGATGAAAGAATGCAAGGGTCTCAAGGCAGGAAATGTCCAGCTATCTCACAAAATTCCTTTTAGACAAAAGTAGCATTACAATGAGTACAGAATGCAGGAAGTGCCATGCAGATAAAATTAGAAGGAGCAGCATAATTAGTTTGAAATGGAGGCAATGATTCATTTTGCCAAAGCTTTGGGGGGCAGGGAAGCATGTATTGGCTGCGCTCCGTACATACATGTTACCTTCTCTACTTTACCAGGTTTAAAATGTCTCGGCTGACAATGGTGAGGGCATTTTGTTTTGTTGGCATAGGGAATGTGAGTGTTCATGTGGAAATCTTTTTACAGCTATAACTGTCACTGGACACTTTTTGATTGAGTATGTGTATGTGTGCATATAGTGTTCAAATAATATGTAATAAAGCACCTGCATGCCTTGTTTCCATTAACAAATGTTTAACTGTGGTATAAATCTGTTCAGTAATTTAAACCTGCATTAACTGTAGTGTAATGAAGAGCACAAAGAAAGATGGGAGAGTTTTTCCATTGCTAAATTGTGTACACTGACTATATTTTTCAAAGAGAATGCAAAATGTCTTCATTTCAAGATATCATTTAGTTGTAGATTTTGTTAAAATTAGTTCTAACTTAATAGTAAACCACTAGTTATATTTTTGTCTACATTCATTCTTCCTTTAATTGTTACCATTAATTTCTCTTATGCCTGAGTTATGAGGTGTTGGTGGTTTTTTTGAACCTTGTGTTGGATGCTCAAAATATGTTGATAACTTTAAAAAAATTAAAAGGCTTTTAAAATTTTCCATCTGAAAGAGAACCACTTGAAGGCTGGTGGGGATTAACTATATTGGAGTCCTCCCATTCTTCTCCGCAAAGACTGAAGAGTGGTCAGGTGAATATTAGAAAAAGATATTGCTTTTGAAAGACTGATGAAACTACTAGATACTGAAGTATAATATACTAAAATAAACTCAGTTCAGATGATATTTTCTTTGCTTTTAATTTTGTAATGTATCTTGGGCTGTGCTTTACATAAAAAATTTCAGAAATGGACTTGCGCAGAGGGAATATTATGTATTAAAGCTAACTAACTTCATCTTATGGCTGTAAAGAGTTTTTCATAAATTTTGTTACCATATTTCTCCCTCAGGTACATTGCAGCGAAGGAATCTTTTGTTAAATAATGATTTTCTAATGCAGCTCGTTAGAGACATTAAAATGAGTTTACCTGTAGTCATTTGAAAAAAGGTATTCGATCTTTTTCTCAGCAAGTTTTATTTAGGATTAAACTGAAAATAATTTGTAGTCGTGACATTTATTAGAAAGAAGGAAGGCTCATAGCTCCTGTAAAAGCAGGCATTCAAATGCTTGTTATAGATGGAAAGAAAAACAGTGCCATGTTCTAACTATGTGCATTATTTATGTATTTAAATAAATACAGTCTGATACTAGAATGTTTGATATGAGAAATCTTCTTAAATTAAGGATTGTTGTGTTGCTTTTGAGTGCTGGTACTAATTGAGACCTACTAATGGATGAAAATGTGTAACACTCCTTGCTTCACCGCTTCTGTTCACGGGACTCGTGTCATTGTGTTACCCTTCACTGTTCAGTCTGTGGCTTGTTAAACCGAGGCAGATAATTAAATGATAAAATCTTTTAATAGAAGTATTCCATTCATCTGAAAATCATTAATCAAATAACTGCCTAAAAGTCCCATCTGCTATTGAAAGAAAATCTATTGTAATGGTTATATTTCAGGAGTCGTTTCTAACTGCAGCTTAATTTCTGTAGGATTTCAAATTTTAAGAATTTTTCTTCAAGAATCACAAATTGTAATAAGATAAAATGCAGCTGGTGTTTTAAGAAAATACGGGCAGTTTCAAAAAAATGAAGAAATATTTAGGTGCTGAGAGCTGTGGAGTTGAAACCAGCGGTACTGTACTTCCATGCGACAGAAGCAAGGCATGGCAAGGCAGAAGATAATACTTTGTTGAAAGTAATCCCTTAAATTTTGATGGTTTAATTTTTTCACAAAACATTTTAAACTACTTTTTTCTGCAGCTGTATCTTTCATTGGTTAGTGTTCAGTATACCTACTTCACTATATCTGATATCTTTACCACTTGCTTGCTTTTCTTGATGACGTTGGAACTGTTGCAAAGTACAGACAATGATGAGTTTTGTCAGGAGGAAAGGCTTATGTGCTATGATTTTCTCTAATAGCGTCACTGGTCCTTTCACAAAGGCTGTCTGCAGGGCTGCCAGCTGAGAGGTGCCAGTCTCCGTTGTGACAATTTTATCTCTGATATTATCAGATTTTGCATTTAGAAATTCTCATAAAATCTGCATGTTTGAACGTGCTACAAGTACGTGCAAAATGTTTTCTGGTTCTATAGATTTAATAAAAAGTATTTTGGATGGTCTATTTTTCTGTCCACTAACAAAACTTTTGCCCAAAAGGTGATGTTGTTTGTTCAGTGCTCAGTTGCTTTTCCACAATGGCAAATTTGGGTCTAATCTTTGTTAGGACCAAAAGACCTCTGAGAAAAGCTGGCAGAGACTGCTTTTAAGAAAAGATGTTTGAGAATTTTATTTAAAAGAACCCATCTTCAGAAGTTGTCATCTGATAGACAAGAACCATAAGTAATACCTTGCCTTCTTATCATTACAGGTGTTTTACCATTAACCGTGAGTTAAGGCTGTTGGCCTTGCCATCATGGCCAAATTCCAAGCTATGTAATGCCATTTTGTCTCCCTTAATTCTGTTCTTATGTTAATTAGAAGCTGTTCATCCTGAAACCAGTTTCATAATGTTGCTGAAGCAGAGTGGTGTTAATGTTTCACCCTATGTGTAGTTGCATTTTCTGTAGTGAGGTGACATTATGACTCTATGCCCCCTTTACTCTTTTGGACTTGCTGTCTGACTCATTCCCTAGTTCCCTTCAAAATTCAGGAGACGGTATTAGAAAATTAAAGTTTGGAATACTTCCTTCTTAAAGCATTTCTGAAACTTTATAGACAGCTACAGGTCAGTTCAGGAGTTTGGGTGATAATGAAAATGTCATTTTTGCTCTAATTTTCAAGCACAGTAACAAAAGTCAAAATTATCCAAATAAACATACAAAAGAACATTTTGCCATGTCTCGGCACTTGGAACTGGTTTTCCTTATATTTGTCCTTCTGTTTGTTACTAGCCACTTGCATTCTGCTACTTATTCATTTGAAAATTACGAGCAGGAAAGATAAATGTCTACAAATGTATACAACCCAGTACCTACCAATTGCGTGGATTGAAAAAGCATGAAAAAAGGCTATGATGGTGATGCTTTTAAAGCACAACAGGTATTGCATTGTCCACAGTCAGGTAATTTGTTTGTCTAAGTAATGCCTGCAGTAGTTGGGGCTATCTCGAAAAATTCATGAAGTGAACAAAGCAAGACCTGATGCAGTGCCGCTTCACTGACAGCGTTTGCAATGGGAGTGGGCGTAAGTCTTGGTTCATCATGGAAAACCTGAGCCACAGGACAATCGTCGTTGCCATCGCTTTCATTCTTCTGCTGTCTTTTCCAGCGTGAACTGACTGAGAGATGGAGGGAGCCGTCCCTCTGTTACCACACCTCCCCCACCAAGCAGCAGGCAGTCCCATGCAGCCGCAGGTGATGGTCTGCAGCCCCTCGGTCACTTCTGGGGCTGTATCTTGCATCCTTGTAAAGGCACTAACATCAATAGGTTTTGGGCTTTAGCAATGCCTGAGGCATGTACAGGATTCCTTTTTCTCCACAGTGGTCTAAGGCTTTTCATACTTTTCAGCAGTCATCTTGTCCTTTTCTCAGGGTGAAGCTCAGTGCTGTGTAGCGACCTCAACAACAAGCCTGGACTGTGAGCCCTGGCAGTATTGACATGGGGCATTATATCTTGGGTCTTTATATTTTGGGAAATAATATGGCTTTCCAGGTTGTGGCAAATTCTATTGTATTTTTTTATAAAAATATTTGCTTTCTGTTACAAATTCATCATATTTTTTGTGTTTTAATACTGTCCATGATCTTTGAAATAATCCATTTGATTTTTCTTTTGCAGCATGGATAAGGAAAAAAAGAAACGATCCACCCACCATTGAGGTGAGAGAGATGAAGTGTTTTTAAATTTTCAATTATTGTAATTAAACTACAGTAGTTAATTTACAGTGGACTCATCTCTTCAGTAATTTGTCACTTTTAGGGGAGAATTTAATATGTTGATTGCCTAGTTGATGAAATTGTACACAGACTAGATATCTAGCACTTAGGGAAAAGGAAAATGAATGGAAATATAAACTCCAGTGTTCTTTAGTTGTTACTTTTATCTACATGAATTCTTTAAGATGACCTATGTAGATACTTTAAGATGATCATGGCCATTCATGAGTTTCTTCACTTAAATGAATTCTGAAATTACTGCTATGAACTTTTAAAATAGGTCTTCTATGTATTAAAGCAAGGGCTTTTTCATGGTAGTTGACATTAAAATGCAGGTTTCGCATCCAATTACCAGTGGATTCATCAGTACAGGAGAACAAATTGCACTAAGATTTTGAAATGGTAATGAGATGTGAGAGTTGCAGCCATGATTTCTTCTGTAAGTGGTTTCTAATGGTACGAAGCAGGGAAATATCCCACAGTCTTTCATGCTGATGGGTTTCTAGAGAGTGGAATGAGTGTTTAACTGTTGATCTGTACAGGTACAGATGCACGCACATGAGCTACGTGCCATGGGTTTGCGTTACAAGTTGCGAAGCACCAGCTAGGAATGAGTGAGCGGGTGAGGCACGGTTCACTACAGAAGATTCAAACTGACACCCACAGAGGCAGATACTTGCATCAGTAGGAATAACTGTATCAAATTCAGTGAAGCTATGTTGGCGTGCTCTAGACAAAGATTTGGTCACTGAGATCTTCTGGAATGTACTAGTTTGTAAAAAGTTGTCCTACCTACCTCTGCGTTAGGATGACCTGAGGAAGCTTTTCAGCTGATGTTTACAGGCCATAACTCACTGAAATGAGCTCCTGCACAACTTACAGCTTTTCAACTAGTTCTCTCTGCCTCTGTTTCACACTCGCCACTGAGGTTGTAGAAATAATAAGGGCTATAATACATCCATGAATGGAAGAAGTTTAAGTTAAATTTACCTCAAAGCTTTTTAGGACTTAAATTAATGAACTTTTCTTTGCATTAACGTTTGGGGAAGCATTGTGATTTTTTTTTTTAATTTTTTTTCTCCTCCCTCCTCATCCTAGTTACTTGTGCAGAAGTGATACTACAGCACTGGTTCTGTCTGAGCTTGAACTGATCTCCTTTTAAGTAGCTCTGGCTCATTCTAACAATTCTACATACAATTCTAACTGCCTATGATTCTAAGTTGTATGCATACAACTTTTACTGTTGAAATTACCACCTCATGTGATACTTGAAGGTGAGGAACGCTGCATATCTTTTGTCCTATCATTTCCCTGAGCCAGACTGACATGATAATTGTGCTAAGGTAACCTTAGTTTGGAATTGGAATAAAACTCCTCCTGGTGCTAGAGATGTTGGTTCTGTTTCAAAGTAGGGAGCAAGGAGTCTCCACAGGTGAGAGAACTGTGGGTCAATAGGGTTCTAAATGTTTTACCTTCCAGAAAAAGCAACTTATGGAGAATGAAAGATTATTGGGAGTAATGGTGCATTCACAGTTACAGGACTGCTTATGTCTTCAGTTTGATGAGGTAATAGAACTGAAAAATAATTCAGCAGCTAGGTAGTTTACCTGCAGGGCTGTGCATTGACCTTATCAGAGCAGAAGTGATACACCAAAAAATTTGAAAAGTAGTTATCTTTTCTTTCAAGTAATCTCTATACATTGGTTTTTTCCTGTATAAGAAAAGGTAGTTCAAATATACGTATGTTAAAAATTCTTGGTAATATTTTGAAATTAATGCAGCAGTCACATTTTAAATATGTGACAGTGCAGCTTAATTTTTTTCTTCTGTATTAGTGTATTAAATCTACTTCTCTCCTGATTTCAAAGTGCTACACCACAAACCCTTATATCATAATATCATTATAATTATACTGGCGAAGTACATATAGAATACTGTTTGGTCCTTATTTGTAGGACTGATTTGCTTCAGTGTTTTAGGTACATAAACTTTCTGGCTGCTATTCTGTATTATATTGCTTTTTTGACAGTGACGCTGATATGGTAAACTGCTGTGTGACAGCAATGGAGCAAGGGAATATTAGTGACCATATTTCAAGTTGAAACCCAGTATAACAAATCTCGTTCATTCACAAATGTCTCTTTAGACTAGACTATTTCTGAAAAAGGATGCAAAGTCCACAAATTTTGCATTTTTGCTTTAATGACATTTTACTGTCAACATCATATTGTAACACCACAAAACAGCATTACAGTTCCTAAAGCATAAGTTTCTGGAGCTGTGCCTACTGAGACCTATCTTTGTGATCTGTAATACCACTTTTTTTTTTGATGGTTTTCCTTTTTCTTCCTGTCTTTTTCCTATCATTTTTTTTCTCTTTCTAATATCAAATGACATACGTTAAACTTTATTAAGATTTCTGTTTCTTTTCCCTGCTCTGTTTAGCTATCATCCCTCTTTAGTATTTTATGTTTGGTTTTTTATATTTGTCAAACTTGTCTTTTTATTCAGCTCTCAACTATAGATCATAGAGTTTGCCCAGCTGCTCAGGCTAAGAGGTCTCATGATAAGCTCTCTGATCAAACTTTAACTGGAAATATTGCAGAGATACAGCTTCAGAAATCAGCTGGATCTTTCTTACCAATAGCACTGATGACCACATTTTGGGAACCAATTATGAACTGTCATTCATAATCATCATGACGTGTCAGTCACCTAAATGAGAATGAATATGGGTTGTCCTTCCTTACACTGGTCAAGGTGGCTGGGTCATGACACCAGCTAAATCTGTTGACGATGTTCTTAAGACTTGATAATGTTTTGGGTTCAGGCCATTTTTTCTTCCACAAACACCTATCTCATCTTTTCTTTGTTCCCATTGTAAAGCTTTCATTTTCTCACAGAAGAAGTTACTTTACATTTCTTTTTCTTTAGATTCTTTTTTTTTTTTTTTTTTTTTTTTTTTTTTTTTTTTATGGAGGAATACTCCAGTGGCTTCATAAGTCAACTTGTTCAGTGTTAAGTGTTTCACATACTCAATGGTTTCTTTCCTCCCTGCGGCCACACCACTTTTTCCCCATTTTTGGAGGAGGTCACTTAGACTTCTGTGTACTTAGGCTAGTCATAACCCGAGAATGCTGGTCATCCCCCTGGTTAATTCTAATCTGACCAGTAAAGTAAGGCATGTTAGTGATTGGAAGCGTCGGGTTTTAAAAGCCAGCTTTTGGGGTACTGGAAACAGTTGGTTGCCTTTTGATTTTATTACAGCTTGAAATATGCCAAGTCTCATTCTCAGCTCACTTAAGATGAGGGTGATAACTTTGCAAATGAATGCAGATCAAGTTGATGCTTATCTTGCACTTAAATAAATTCTGTTCCTAATCAGGGAGTCCATCTTGATAGAGAATTTTGGATCATGGCTGCACCCAGTGTAAGCATGCATGTGTGCAGACACAGACCTATAGACGTACTGCTTTATAACAGGTGGGAATCTGAGCTTGTAATGCGTATATTTTTGCATTACTATAGCATTATGTTACCTATCCTGTTATATGTATGGTGTACGGTCATATATCATTGTCTGAGGAAAACTTGTCATTACTTTTATTCCTGTACAGCTGCAAATTATACTTTAACCATTTTAACAGTGATTAATAATTAAGTAGACTATTACATTTCTTTATTATGTATATAGGAAACTAGATGTGTGGAGTATGTTTTTGGGCAAATAGGAAATGTGTTCTTGTCTAGAGAGCTTCTAGTTTTCAGTTAATGTTTTAATGGCTACAAATATTAAAATATTTTAAATAAAATGATATTTTATGGTAGTAGATTTAATNNNNAATGCTATTTTATGGAAGTAGATTTAATAATTTATTACTTTAAATGCAAATTAGTTTACCTGCTGAGCATTTATATTGTCAGAATTTATTGGCAAAAGTTGTCTTGGGATATAGCAGTTGTCTTATAGGAGTGATGTTCCATCCATGCAAATTATTTCTTTAAGAGACTATATTCCCTTCCATTCTTTGAGTCATAGTCCACATTCAGTGTGGCTCATCAACTACTGTAAAGTAAATGCAAACGTGCTGTCTCGCATACACTGCTACCTCACATATTTTATTCTGGATACAGATTTCACTCCTGATTTAAACCATGGAATCATTGTGTTTTGGATTTTTCACATCTTGGTGGCAGAGCAAAGTGAAAATGCTCTTGGGAGACGGGGGAAAATCTGTCTCTTCAGGACTCCTTTTGGGTTTATGTTGCTGTTCCATCACCAAAGTGGAACTCCTCAAATTTAAAAGATGTTAAACAATGTAACAGCTATAGGACCACTGTGTGC
>VXBO01001110.1:23159-35727 GCA_013400135.1 Rhinoptilus africanus
GTGTGCATGTCTTTATCTTTTTATGCACCTTCAAGAATTCCAGCAAAGTTCTGCCCATAAGAACTTCTTGAGAATTCTCAGCGCTTTGTTGATAGCAACTTTGCATGGCATTCACAAGCTTTGCTGCATTCTACATCTGTTTCCATTCTGGGTGATGGTGCCTTAAAAAAAAGTGCTTTGTTTAAAATTTGAGATAGCATTATGTAAATATATTAAAAATACTAATGAAAGAAACTGTTATTTTCTGTTGGTGCAGCTCCTAATTAAGATAGTGGTTGGATGCACGAGTACTTGCAGGCTTTGGTTTTGGTGCCTGCTTCAATAGGGTATCTGTCTCTCTGTCTGTCTCTTATCTTTATACGATCAGTGCATATGTAATGCACAGCCTGCTTTTTCCCCCCACATAGGTAGTGGGAGTCATATCAAAATTGGTTTAGGTATCTTGTGTCTTAAGACACATTGAGTCTTCAGTTTCTAAGCTTGGAAGGAACCAAGAGGCATATTTTTAAGGATGCAGCAAACCTTAAAAATGTCAGGCATGTAGTGAGGTTTTAAGCCTTTCTGTGCCTAACTTCTATTTGTATTCTTCAGTATTTCTGATTTCAGAGGGCATCAGATTTTCAGGGGCTTTTAAAGAATCCTACTCTCTGTAACATAAGGTACCTGAATGTATTTAGAGATCTAACCCTTATTTTTTCCCATAATAGACATGTAGCTATGCACTACTTCTGACGGTGTCCTGAAGTTCAAGAGTACTTGAGTAACTTGGCGTTGTTTATCTTGTTGTCATCTGTAGAATGGAGATAGAAATAAAGTTACAGACCATTTTGGGATGCCAGAAAATGTGTGAGTTAAAACCAGAGAAGTTTCTCATGGCCGTGCCTACAGAAACTGTTATGGAGAGAAAGATGGTTCATCTCTGAACCTGCCAATGTGATAACCTGCAATTGTGTGCCTGTAGTAATGCTACTCTGAGAACACAGATCTTTGTAGTAGAAGTCACTTCATTGTTAAGCCAGATGCCACTTCCTTTGTGGTGCACACAGGGCTGCATAGCTACAAGTATTCTCAGTTTAAACTGAAACCTCACTGTTGCTTTGTATGCATGTGTATGTACGTTAATATTTTATAGGAGTTGCATGTTCCTTTAATTAGTGTCAAGAGCCTGAAAATAGCTTGAAATAGAAACCCACAGTAAATGACTGCTTTTCTCATGCATTATGTACTTGTTACGCAGTAATAAAACTCGGTGGCTTCTGAATTGCACAGTTGGATGAAAGGTGAAATGTTAAAAAAAGAAACTTTTTGTGACAGCTTCTGTCTTCTTTCAAACTATTTCTATCATTTCCATAATTATCTGTTGTGACAAATTCCTTGTCAAGGGAGGAAAAATGTACTTCAGTGAGTTGTAATAAACAAGGTNTACAATGCATACACACTTTTCCCATTTATTTGATCATAAGTATTATTTATCTGAGAGATAGTATGATCAAAACTAGCTTCGGTCATAGAGATTAGTTTACACAGAATTCATGTTCCTTTAACCAGAATAGGAAGCAGTTAAGAAAAAGTCTTTGTTTGACACTGTTAGGATTGCACGTCACAGTTTTGCTTCTATCTTCTTTCAAATGCTTCAGCTTAGAAGTTTGAAATGAGAACTCTGACATGGAAATTGCACATTCTTGCATAGAGAATAGGGCTTAGCAAATGAGTGTTTTACTCCTGAAGCCACAAAAAGCTGCAGAATATGATTTACAGTTATGGGAAATGCTATTTAAAAAGCACAGGGATAAACAGCTCTCTGAGCAAACTGTTTTCCACCATTGTTGTCCAGGATCACAATCAGGATTGAAAATTTGGGATATACTCAAATGACTTTACTTGCACTAAATAAATAGTAGATTATATAGTAAATTGTGCATGATTCTGGAGAGGATTATTACTCAATGTGGAAGGGCAGTAAAATTTGCCAGTATGAAGAGCTGAGCTGCAAAGGTCTAAACAGAAGGAAGTGGTCAGAGAAGTCACTCCAAAAAAAAAATAAATTTGAGAGCTTGGGAAAGCCGTCATCTTTAGAATTTTTCCCTGTTATTCACTTCAGCTTTCTCCTCAGGTCTGAAACACAGGTGTTTGGCAGCATCCACAGAAGCATATCTAGGCGCCAGGTTGTCCCGTTACCTACCGTTAGCCTGTGCTGCAGAGCCCAAGGCCGTAGAAGAGAGAGCTGCTGCTCCTCTGCTTCTCCTCTGTGTGTGGGAGGGAGTGCATGGAGCATTGGCTCCCTCTCCTAATTCACTGTCAGCACAGCTGAACGGGGGTGGAGGGAGAAGTACAGTGTACCAGGAAAAGGGCTGGTACAGATTACATCATATGTAAAGTAAGGGGAAAGCAAAGACCAAGCCGGGACTGAGTCACAGCTACAGTTCCTTGTTTGCTCTCTGGGCATCAAGGCTACGCAGTGCCCTTTATTGAGGGCAGAGTGCAGGGATGCCATGCTAGTTTGTGATTTTACGCTGCTACCACACAGTTTCATCTGTGATCTTCAAAGTGGATGTAGTTCTGTACAAAAATCTTTGCAGTGTTAGAAAAATAATTCAGGCACAAACCCCTGTTGACTCCGCGTGTTGCTGACTTGTTTTATATTCCCCATGCCTGTGTCTTCTCTCTTCCTTTTGCCTCTTATTAGTGTTCTTGCCAAATACACGTGTGCTACACTGTGGTACCCTAGAGACTATGTGCCAGAGATTCTATAGCTAGAAGTACCATATAGTAATTTAGTAATAGTTAACATTGCTTCTCTGTAGATTCGATTTAAACAAAAATTGCTGTGAGTTAGAATTAGTATTTAACTGATTTAGCTTGGTGTTGTAAATGTGGTATTAGCACAGCATTTAAAACTAAATATTGGTCTGTCATCAAAGCATACATTTGTACACATATTTGTAATCAGTACATTGGTTTAATACACACTGAGGAGTGCTTTATACCTTAATTGCAATTTTTGTGCTGTTACTGATTGATTCCAAAGAATTAAAGCGCACCTCTCATTTACGGGATTAGGAACCCAAAATGCACAAACCGCCTTCATCTAGAGTGTAGCAGATGATCCTAAGGAGTTAACTTTCCCTTTCTCAATAGAATGGAAATCAGAGCTTGCTGTTTCAAAAACCTGTGCACAGATAGAGGTCTGTTTCTGTACCTGCTTATGTTTAAAGGGTTGTTGCAGATTCCAAGCAGAAGTGATTGTTCTAAAACAGCAGCTGTGTTAGCTTAGTAATTAGTTGGGATAATTTATCAGATCTGTGTTCAAAGGTCAAAAAAGCTGTTCTGCAAAGCCTAGGCAATGAGAGATGCCATAATGTGTGATGTAGCCAACAAAGATAATTCAGATCAGTTTACTCGTGACTTGTGCAGAGTGCATCCTTCTAAAAAATCACATGGAGTGCACAGAACACAGTCCATTTTTTAAATTTGCAACTGACCAGATATTGGCTCAAAAAGTAAACCTGAATGAAGCAAATCTTACATTGATTTGACCAATGTTGATTGACGAAAGATATTTAGCACATACGTTCTTTACAAAATTAGCAGACAGTTGGCTCAGTGTTCGATTTAAATAAGTATTTTAGCAAAGCCAGATACGCCTTACAGCATGCTCTGTGGTTTTTGCTGTACACTGACAGAGTCCTTCATTTATCACATCATTTCTTATTTGCAACGTGTCTCTGCTGAGCTCATTCTCAGTTGCTGAGTTGTAAGACCTGCTCTGCATCAGAACACTCAGTGCTTCCCAGTGAGGAGGTCCTCCCTGTGCCTCCTGCTTTTGAAATATTATGTAATATCTGATTGTTTCATCTTTCCTGTTTAAATTGTCAAACTGGAAAATGGAGTTTAGTTAAGCAGTTTGGCAATATTATAAAAAACAGGTGAATTGGCTTGACTTCTAGTTCATTTGTCAGTGAAGAAAAAATTCTGATGTTCTAAATTGTCTTACAACAATCAATTTTTTAATACTGTTCCAAAATAGATTTTTCCTTTACACTTGTCATTTTTTAAAATTTTTGCTTGCTTGGGTATATGAATTTTTAACAGGAAGAGTTCAAAGTTCAAGAACATAATTAAACATAAAATAACAAAAAGTGTTCTATAAATATGTAGTCTCTGTATAGTTTAAACAAAGAATATTAATCTGTCCAGATATTTCTCAGTTCTGGCATCAAATAATAGTTAGCTAACCCTATTCATATGAAGAGAAATCATGAGTATTTCAACATATGTATTTGAGATAACTTAGGAAGTTGGAATAGTTTCCAAGACAACATAAAGAAACTATTTCTTTTTAATTTGATCAAAATACAAACCCATCTGAAATGAAATGTGACACCTTGCTCAAAATTAGTAATACATAAAACACATGTATTTATAAGTTTGGATAGCGTCTTCAGAAAATCATCTGGAAAGAACCAAACTGAAACAAGTACCAGTCTGTTAAAATAACCTTTAAATGTTCCCTCTTGGACATCGTTACGCTGGTACTGTACGTCTAGCCACCTGCATCCCTAGAACTACTTGTTCACAAGTTTGGATTGCCCTTTGCCTTCAGGAGTTTGAAAATGCTCCACAAGAGGCAAACGGTGTTACAACCGATGGCTGACTTGTGGACTGAGAGGGAAACAGTAAGGAAGTAAGAGGATGGGGAGGAGGAGTTCCTCAGATTGCAGGTTTCGGGAGGTGCTGCAGAATAGAAAGGGTTAATTTTCTCGTGGAGAAGGCTGGCAAGAAGTGTTCAGCAAAGGCTAGTCACTGATGAGCAAGACCCCAGCTGAAGGAGTAAGCAAGTCTAGAGAAACCTGTTTTGTATTTATGACATTTTCCTACCAGGAGCAACTGCTTTTATTTATTCTGTAAGGCTACTAGTTTATTCAGAAAAAGGAAAGCAGTGACAATATGAGATCCTTTTGGAATGGGGTGTTCCTTCACTCTTAATTTTCAGCCACAAAGCAGGTCTTCCAGTACAGCCGGGTAAGCACTCGAAGTCCTTAGACCAGAGACAAACTTACAGATTTTTCTCCTTCTGTGGAGTAGAGGTGAATACAGTTTCCAGGCAGCAGAGGATGCTTGGTGATACATCTCAGCTGCCAGAGTTAAATGATAGCTTTAAACAAAAATGTAGTTTGCAAGAAAAGTGGAAATTTGATGCCAGTGGAATTGAAATAGAGCAGTGCACTTAGAAACGTGTCTTGAGCTGTGTTGCCCCCATGAGCAGGCTGTCTTTCATTCTTTGTTCATGCAGCTCATACACCACTACTAAGATGTCAGGATATGCAGAAGCTGTCTGTTTCTGGATGAAAAGCAGCTTCCTCAAACTCCACATAGGGCCGGTTTTGTATTTCTTTTATAATAATGCTAGTTCCTTCAAGAAAATCTTAGAGATTGCTTTCTTAAACTCTGCCCTTTTAAGCATGAGAGGCATACCAGCCACTAGAAGGATTAAAAGCCTCATAGAGTTTACAATAATCAGCAAAGCTGGACAAGCCGTTATCTGCAGTGAGTAAAGTTTCTTCTTTTACATTCCACTTAAAGGTAAACTGTAGAACATGTAGTTTGACATAAGTTTTTGCCACATTTTATGTATCTTGTTCCAAATGCTGGAAGCTGATGCATTTCAAGGTGAACATCTACATGCAGGGATTTCAACTGGTATGAAACATAGCTGGATGTCTTCAGGCTTTTTTAATTTTTCAGTTTTGCAGCATAATCCAGATCCTTAGATTTCTCTTTTAATGAAAACGATGAAGGGCATTGCTGATGCTCTTTAGATGCCATGTGCCTCCTGAGCACTGCAAGTTCAAATGGCTCATGTCATTTATTTGTATAAAGAGAGTGTAGGAAGAGCAAGCTAACCCTTAGAAAACTGCAGTCACCTTGTAGGTACCATGTTCGTTGTGTTGGATAGAATTATTTTGTATTTCCCATAAAGGTCAGAGTACATTGCATATTCATGTTCTTACGTTTCATCAGAAAAATTAGATGGTATGTTTTGGGGAGCAGTTAATAGTGAAGCTGGTCATTTTATAAAATATTTCAATTCATCTTGGAGGAGGAGAGAAGATAAATGTTCTGAACCTGCCAATGTAAGTTTAAAAAAAAAAAAAAAGACTTTTTACCTCCCAGTCGCTGGTTGAAGTATATGGAACAGTAAAGGGCTGGGTAGCAGCAGAGCCTCAAAGTAAAAATGCAGCTGTGTGCAGCTGAGTTAGAAGAGCCTGTGGTGGTGTGCAGTTTTACAGGCTACTTGTCATGGGTAGAAAAGCCCAGCAGATGTCGGCTTCTCTGCCGCTGTTCAGCCGGTGATAGAAAGCCATGTAGAACCAGGAGGGCGTCTGGGGAGGAACCTTTCTGATGCTTACTGTATTTAATTGCAGTGCAGAGCCATGCAGATAAACTGAAGCCAAATTTGGAAGATTAGTTCTAAAGATCCTGCACACTTCTAGTGTGTTTTGAGGATAATTCCTTCTACAAATGTGCATGCAATGTTTTCATTAAAATTTGCATTTTGAATGAAGCTGATTATCCTAATCAGATTTGGAACTACTTGGATCTTTTATTTAAATGCTTGTAATGGCAGGGAAACTTCAGTCTCATAACTGCTTCAAACTGCAGTGGCTATGGTAGTTGAAGCAATAGTATTTAGAAATACAATCACAGTGTTTATAAAAAAAAGTACATGTTCCAGTGAGAATTGAGAATGAAGTATTTGCTGGTGATAATGTTAGAAACAAAGACTCAGTGCCTCTGAGAGAATTCCACAGAACAAACTTATCAGTATCAAAGAACAAGATGTTTATGCTAAGAAACTTAATTTGACCCAATTTTTCTAACATGCACAAGTTTCCTGATTCATATTTTCTTTAGTTTGAGTGTGGGAACCCTGATTTCAGTGTATGTGTTAGTGGCATGAATTTAATGCATGAAATGGATGTATGCAGACAGTTTGAACTTGAAAATTTTTGTTCTGGCATGGATTGTGTAGAAGAACCTGAACTAGTCACTCAGTATTTTTTTTTTCCTATGTTTGCTAATGAGGATCATTCTTCATGCTTTTTTCAAGATCAGCATGGTTATTTCACTAGATCACAACTGTGCTTTGGCCGGTGAAAGCTGATTAAAAGAGACTTACTTGAGTCTGAAAACCAGATGACAATTTTACATCAGCATTTAAAATGAACTTGGAGCATTTGGAATTTCGTTACAGCTGCTGTTACCTGACTAAGATAACTCTGTTAAAGTAATCACTGGAAAAGATTTGAAGTTATTAAGTAGCTGTTCACAGTAAGTGAGTTACATTCGTATTTTAATGAATCATTTCATGCTGTTTTAGCAGAGACTGTGATGCAGTCTTCAGATATCGCAAAGGTGTATGACCTTGCTTCTTAGTGGAGGAATACAGGCACCGTAGGAGTAATACCCTTGAAATCAGTAAGGTCACGGTAGGTTTACACAGGCGTGTGGTAAACAAGGACGGAATTGAGAGATGTGATAATGAGGTTTTGCTATACTGACTGTTGAAAATTTGACCTTGTTACACTCTGCAATATTTTTGTTTGAGTTTGGAAGAATTTTCTCCCTCTCCCTGCCCCCCTTCAGTATGTGAAGTGTTTTGCCTCAGCTCTGTGCACCTGTGAGTTTAAGTATAGAGACAGTTAAGGACTCAGAAAAAGGTGTTAGTTTTCATGGTATCTCTAAGGTTTTCTTTAAATACTGCCTTTTTAAGTGTTCTTAAATTTTCACGTACTTGCTATGTCATCTCTTGGCAGTATCACACGTACTTTAATGCCATTCCTAAAATAATGTCATGGTCTTGTACTCAAGAGAGAAGTGCACTGGTCTCGTTTCTCCTTAGCCCTTCCATATACTTGTAATCCAGAGAAAGGTGCTTAGCCTTTTTCCCTCCCATATCCCAGCCTAAATGTGGGTATGAGCAGGTTCCTTGTTACATAGTGTTCATTATAGTTAAGTTGTATTTGGATGCAAAGTGCCATAAAAATTTGTATCACCTTTCTGCTTTCGTTTCTAATACTCTCCACTGTCTGCCCTAACAGAAGCACAGAGAAGTCTTGTTAGCAGAATTTGCAAATCATCCTTCTAATAGGAAGCATATGCTAACAGATAAAAAACAGATTCCAGTATTTTTCAGGGCTTTTTTCTTTGTGTTTACTTTGGGAGTTCTTTGTGTTTTCCTCTGAAAAATCTGGCAAGGTCTACTAACAGCTGTTTTTCTATTATACCTGAGGATAAGCCAGTAATTGCGCTTGCTCTAACTAATAGCCTCTTCATTTCTCGGTGGAAACAGCCAAATCCCAGTTGAAATCATCTTCATTAGTGAATTGCCAGCTTTAGCCTGTACCCAGCCATGGTTCATACAGAGCTTCATGAAGCTGAATCAGCAAGTTGTACGAGCCCTCTCGGAATACACATCCTGGCTGGGTTTTTGGCCTTGCAGGGGGATCGTGCATCAGATAGATAGTTAGTTGTTTCACTTTATCAGGGGTGGAGGTAAACCTCTAAAACTAGATCACTTTGATTTTTTTTTTTTACCTGTGCGGAGGCAGTAGGTATGATTTTACACCCTTTATGACTGCAGTATGTTTATTTTCGCCAACGCACCTGGTTAGCACAGAGCTGGCCTCAGCAGCGTTGTGCTCAGTGTCCTTATCACAGTACCCACCTCACCAGAGGATGCGCTTTCCTCCCTTGCTGCTTGGACCATGCTGGGCCTTGGCCTTGCTGNAGTTCTGTCCTGGGTTTTTCAGTTATTATTTTATTTATTTGTTAATCTGGCATGGCTTTGGGATAGTTACTAGCAGAGTCGAGGTTGCATGTCGTCCTCTCCCAAAACTGCACAGATATCTGAGGTCATGGGCATAGTGAGTTACAGGAGGAAAGACAAGTGATGTCGCCATATAATAGCAAGGGCCTACATAGAAAACAATGTAAACGGTAGCCTTATTTTTAGTGCGTTTTCACATTTGTTGATAACTGTTATTTAATTTCTTTTCCTTTTTGATCCAATAGTGTAGTGAAACTGGGACACAACAATGCAGTTTTGCTTCAACAACACGATCAAAACATTAAGAACACTTTAAACTAGGGCTGAAATTGCAGTTGTAGAAAAGCAGTTAATTTTCACACATTTTATTTCTTACATACCTGAAAATAAGGATTATAAAATTAAGAAAAACAGTGACTGCTTAAAATGTTTTATTCCAGCATTGTATATTTCATTTACTTCTGATCTATCTCGTTATCTTTCTCCTCTGTTCTTAGGAGATTCTGAAGAATGAAAATTACAGAGAAGAAATGAAACAGAAAATCAAAGACGTATCCGAGAAGGATAAACTTCTTCAGGCCAAGGAATACGAGGAGGGACTTGTTGCGGAACCGGTTCACACTCAGGTTAAAGGCCACGCGTCAGCCCCTTACTATGGGAAGAAAGAGCCTTCGCCAGACCCAACGAGCACGGCCAGCACCTTTCAGCCAGGTTCCTGGATGCCACCAGGCAGTGGTAGTGGTCACAATAAATAAACAAACCACTGCAATGTACAGATATTGCTAAAATATTTTAATGGACAACACAATCAGCTGTTATATGTAAGTGAGTGTGCAGTAAAGTAATATTAAAGCTGTTTCGTTTATTTTTGCAGAACTGTTCAAATAGGCTTAAACTACTGCAAAATGTTTGGGTTTAGTGGAAAACAGGATATGTTACTAAGTAAGTTTGGTTTTGACAATTGCTGTTCATAAGTTACTTGTAAAATCATAGGTTTTCTAGCTAACTTTAATTCTCTTAAATAATGCTAAATTGTTTTTTCCTTTAAGACATTTGTTTTAAAAATTATTTTTCACATAATAAATTTTAGTTAATCAGTACACTTAAATTTTCTGAAAACTAGGCATCACTTTAAGATTGTTCTTTGGAATGCTTGTCAAGTCCTTTGGCAGTGCCAGTGTGCCTTCCTCTGTCAAGGGGATGAAAAGGTTGATTTCATTAACAGGAATCACTGACACTACACTGACTACACACTGTTATTAATCTTAAGACACATTCTTGTAACTTAAATTTAAGAAAACAACATACTTGAATATTTGATTTGCAGCCAGCAGTTGGATAAAATCAGGCTGAGTTAAACTGTGTACAACTACTGCTACAGAGGTTGGAAGCACTTAGTGAACCTGATGGAAAATAACAGGGTTTAGGACAAGGGATTGTCATTAATATTAAAATAATTAGGTTTTATTTTTAGTATGTGGTGACTTCCCTAAATGATTAGATCTGTTTAGCCACAGTTTGGGTACCTAAAGTGTGCAAATTACTTGATTAGAGATGATGTTTGAGAACTTCAAATTAAAATAAAGACCAAAACATTTTTTGAAAAAAGTATCAAATTTATTTACGTAGTGCATCGTTTATCAGTTCTCCATGTGTTTTAAGCTATGTAGGTATCAAAGGTGGAACACACAGACGCTTAACAATACTTGAGATAAGACATTGGAGACTTATTCCCATGTATTTATAAAATGCCAAAATGTCATATTCTGATAATGCTTGCTTTGACCAACAACATTGAAAGATGATCATCAATACTTCACATTTACTTTAAGTCATTTCACATAGACTCTCCACTTCTTATCCCCTGTTGTGTCAGACAGCTCTCTAGGTCTCCTCATCTGAATAGTGCTATTATTTGAAGGTTTTATTTTTAAGCATAATGAAGGATTCCTTGCCAGAAAGCACAACTCTGTGCTGACATTTAGAAATATGCTGTCTGAAAACCTAATGCTCTTCAGCATTAAAACCACAGTCTCTTTAGAACTAGACTCTTAATAAAAATTCAGCTTTGAAAAATTAATCACTTCCGTTAGAAAAACATGTATTGGAATTAAGGTTAAATAATTTTGGCATATTTACAACACAAACCCCACATGGACTTTTTCCAGTATGGCAGCAGAGTTTCAAGGGCCATGAGAACAAATATCCCCAAAATCAGAAGGTCCTAAATCAAAGGTAGCCAGAAGGTTGGCTAGTAGGAAGAAATACTGTCACCAGCACACACACATCCTTCTTCTATACTCTCCCACAGCCACCCCTATAGGACACTAGGCCACCTGGGCCTTTGGTCTCACCCCTTTATGGCTATTCTTTGAGGCATAAAAGCTTCTGCAGGCAGGAAGTTAGCTACAGGTGGAGCACTCAGGTGGTCGTTAGGGAAAACCAAACAACATAGTAATGTATTTTGCAGAACATGAGTGGCTTAAAACAAATGGAAGGTCATAAGAACAAGAAATCCGTTTCCTTAAGTCTGGGCTGAATTTAAAAACTGTCAATGGCTGGTAGTTCAGGAAACAGGAAAAACTAAGTTAGGTTCTTTCTGCAGATAAGCCCCACCATCAGAGACACTACAGCAGCCCCTACGGGCATGCAGCTGGATGAACCCCAGGCCTTAGAGGAAATCAGTAAGGGATGCTGGTGAACTCTGAAACTAGTGTATCTACAGCTCTGCTGAAGGTATACCAAAACTTGCCTTTCTGTAACCCAGTTTACCATTCACATAACTTGACAATTTTAAGACGCTTGTTAAGTCACAGCTCAGCTAAGGAAGAAAACAACCATAATGATCTACCTCCAGAGCCACCCAACAGATTAATTTTTTAATTTAACATGCAAATTCAGAAAAGCAACCTGCACTAGAAGTAGTAGATTAAGTGACTGTAATAAGTGTCACTTGGGCAAACTTTCACTCAAGTCATCTCAGCAGAAAAAAAATACACTGAGGGGATTAAATTTCATACTTCAAGAAATAACATGATCAAGTATTAAAGGAGAGTTACAACACAAAACATACAAGTGTTTCATGTAAAAAGTGGATTTTTTGCATGAGAAAGACAGTTGTTGGGGTTGGTCTTTTTCCCCCATCTTAATCCTTCTTTCGTTTGGCTCTTGCAATATTCTCCTGGCGTTTCTGTTTCTTCTTTTGCTCTCGCTCCCTGGCCTCGATCATTTTTGCAAGCTTCCACGAGAGCACCGCGCTGATTACAAACAGGGGCGTCAGGGCCAAGATCACCGTAGTCAGAAAGCCGTACGGGTCCTTTGCAGCCCACTCCACAACGTATTCCGCCCAAGCCTTAATATCGATCATTTTTTCGGTTTTTCTGCTGGGAAAACCCTACGAGATAAAAAGACAATAACTTCTGAGTATTCAGAAAAGTAAAAGCGCACACACACAAGGACTACCACTTAAATGTAAGTCTTCATCTTTCGTTACCAAAGAGCAAGCTCCTTTTTGCTATAAGCAGTGCACAGTGCGTGAAAGCAAGCGCGACGCAAAGTGCCGACCCTACCTCAAAGTGCGCGGTTCGCACAGCAATTAGGCATTGCAATTAGGCATTGCATCCAACAGGACCGCAGACAACACCAAGAAAAAAATTTCTCCGTGGAAAAAAAAAGCGAAGCCTGCGCTCCTTCGGAAGAGAGGGGGCGGAACCCCAGCCGGCTTCTCCCTCTCGGGGG
>VXBO01001110.1:36046-56734 GCA_013400135.1 Rhinoptilus africanus
CGGGCGGGTGCGGGCGGTGCGGCGGGAAGGGGCCGTGTCTGGGGTATGGGGGTGCCCGGGTGCAGCCGGCAGGGATGGGCGGCCCGCGGGCGCGGTGGTGGCCCTGCCCTGCCCTGCCCTGCCCTGCCCGCCTCCCCCCTCCCCTCACAGTGCCGCTCAAGCGCGGGGCAGAATCCGGGGGGGAGACCACAAGTAGCTTCTCCCGGTGGCCTGGCCAAGATGTGTGTCCTGCACCTCCTGGGACACCCGGACCCGCTGCGCGGGCCTGCCGGCCACGGGCTGCCCCTGCCAGGGGTGGAAGTGCCCTGCGAGAGCAGCTCTGCTCCCCTCTGGGCTGACCTCAGCAAAAACCCTCAGAGAGACTCTTTAAGCCTTTCCTATTCTCATACTGAAAATTCAGCGGTTGAGATGGTGCTCCATGTGCGTGGCGCCCTTCTCACCTTCTGCACGGCTGCGTGCGCACACTCCGATGGGAATAAAAACTTCATTACGTTTCCAAGCAAAGTAAAGCATACAGAATCACAGAATCACAGAATCACAGGGTTGGAAGGGACTTCTGGAGATCATCTAGTCCAACCCCCTGCCAGAGCAGGGACACCCTAGAGCAGGTTACACAGGAACCATCCAGGCGGGTTTTGAATGTCTCCAGAGACGGAGACTCCACCACCTCCCTGGGCAGCCTGTGCCAGGGCTCTGCCACCCTCAAGGGAAAGAAGTTCCTCCTCATGTTTAGGTGGAACTTCCTATACTCAAGTTTGTGCCCATTCCCTCTTGTCCTGTCACTGGGCACTACTGAAAAGAGCCTGGCCCCATCCTCCTGACACCCACCCTTCAAGTATTTATAAGTGTTGATAAGGTCCCCCCGCAGACACCTCTTTTCCAGGCTAAAGAGACCCAATTCCCTTAGTCTATCTATACGTTAGGGTATTATCTCAGTTCGTGAGAAAATCTTGCGATCACTTATATTGTATTGATCAGTTCAGGAGTTCCTTTCTCCGTAGCGTAACAGCAAATGCTATAAAGGCGTTCTGCTTTTGAATGTCTTCTCTTTCTGCGAACATTCATGTTATTTAAAGGGCAGCAAACAGGCTAATAAGAAATATATTTTGTCAATGAGAGAGTAATTGATGGAGTATGACTGATATAAAATGCTTTATATCGAGTATATTGAATGCAATTTTGTGCTACGTGCAAGTTTTCATTCTTTGTGGATTCTTATTCAAAACCAGTCTATAGTGTTCAGGCTCTTGTAGCAACTTTTGAAAACAGACTAGACTAGACTAGACTAGAGTAGAATAGAATAGGACTAGACTACTTCAGTTGAAAGGGACCTGCAACAATCATCTAGTCCAACTGCCTGACCAATTCAGGGCTGACCAGAAGTTAAAGGACGTTGAGGGCATTGTCCAAATGCCTCTTAAGCACTGACAGGCTTGGGGCATCCACAACCTCTCTAGGAAGCCTCTTCCAGGGTTTGACCACCCTCTTGGTACAGAAATGCTTCCTAATGTCCAGTCTAAACCTCCCCTGGCAGGTCTTTGAACCGTTCCCACACATTCTGTCGCTGGATACCTGGGAGAAAAGGTCAGCACCTCCGTCTGCTCTTCCCCTCCTCAGGAAGCTGGAGGGAGCAATGAGGTCTCCCCTCAGCCTCCTTTTCTCCAAACTAGAGAAGCCCAGAGTCCTTAGTCACTCCCCACAGGACATGCCTTCCAGCCCTTTCACCACCTTTGTTGCCCTCCTCTGGTCGCATTCAAGGACCTTCACACCCTTCTTTAACGGTGGGTCCCAGAACTGCACACAGCGCTGCAGGTGAAGCCGCACNTGAGCCCTGCCATACAACTGGTTTTCTCCCAGCGCACCGTGAACGTGCTCATCCCACAGTTGGACAATTTGTCCAGAAGGATGCTGTGAGGGACAGTAGCAGAAGCCCTACTACAATGCAGAAAACCCACAACCCCCACCTCCCCTTCACGCACCAGGCAGGTGACCTTCTCATAGAAGGATACCAGATTAGTTAAACAGGAGTTCCTTTTTGTGAACCCGCCTTGACTGTGCCTGATGATTGCATTGTTCTTTAGATGTCTTTCAATAGTACCCAGCATCATCTTCTCCATAATTTTTCCAGGAGGTGAGGTTAGACCAACAGGTCTGTAGTACTCTGGGTCTTCCCTCACCCCCTTTTTGTAGACTGGCTAGCTTGCAGTCAGCGGGGACCTCCCCAGGTCTCCCTTGGGTCAATATCTGTACATGTATCTCTATAGCCGTGTTTCTCAGCTGTTTACATGAGCACTAAAACTCTTAGTGAGGTTAGGTGTCCCTGTGTGTTCTGTTACTTGTAAATCTTAGCAAAATATAAAAATGTAAATTTTTTGGAGATTAGATATTAGTTCTGAGGTGTTATACTTACTGGTATCATTATAAGGTGTTTTTGCATGCTGCGTATCTCAGTTAAAAGTAAATTGGCTATTATGTAAGTAGAGCCTAATTCTGGTAAAATTGTGTATCGGGCTAGAAGGGACACAGTTATATTTCTGATGCTTGGATGTCAAATTCAGGTACATAGGCCAAAATAAGCGCTGACTTAGTTAACAGCTATATACAGGCTGCTTAATATCACCACTTGTTGCAAAATTAATTTGCAGTTCCACATTTTCACATAACAGTAATAGTCTCATCTGCCTGTCTATGTCTTCTCTGCCTCACTGGTTTAAAGAGGAAAATGCCTGGTTCATTGTGGCAGGAAAGAAATAAAAAATAGGGATTCTTAATTCGCTTTTCTAACGATCCACATCTTATGTAATTACATTTTGTGGCGTGCTTCTGCCCCTGATAGCTTCTGAAGTTGTCGTCTGGTTATATTGCCAAAATAGTAGAGGTCCTGTACATAATAATTCTTCTACTTTAGGATTTGTGAAAGTAGGCAGTTAGGTAGAGAAGAGAGGCCCAGGCTACAACCTTGACTGAAAGCTGCAGTGTACCTGTGTTAGGAATGAAGAGATGTTATGGGATTACTACCCAATGGGAAGACTTCTTTTGGGGCTTGCACTCTACCAAATTCGGAACACTTCAGCCACAAGGCCACAGGAGATCAGGGTGCTTGTTTTGCTTTTCTGAGTTACTCACTTGCTATGCTTTAAGTACTCAAAGAGAGAACAGAAATGCTAGAATTCACCACAACTTGAAACAAATCACCATCAGAATACTTCAAAAGACCTCATTAAGCATGTGTTTATGTTAGCTATAATTTTCGCAGTTAACTGCCACTTTGTAAATCTGCACTTTCTTTTACATTTCATCTAGAATTCCTTTAAATGATCCTGTTCTGTTATTTATAGCTACGTATGCGCCTATGAGTATTTTAAGATAGACACTCTTTAATTTAGTATCTGTCAGTTACAAACGAGAGAATTGGAGGGCTTAGGAAGGAGTGGGAAAGGATCCATGGATGAAAGATCATATAATTTAAAATGTGAAAGTCACAATTCATACTAAACTTCAGAACGATTTACCTAGATGTCCTTCCAGTTATCTGGGCTAGGAAGGAACTTTACTTAGGATGGAGTTAAGCTTTTCAGCAACTACATAAACTCAACAGGAGCAGCCACAAAAGTAGCATCAAAATGTAATACAGTATGAATTTATGAATCATCAACTTTCATAAAATTAGATCTCTAGTTAATTTACACACATATATAAAAAATATATATATGAACATCATTAAAAGTTCTGTTTCAATGGAATTTCATGAGAGCGTGCTGGAGGGGACGAGCATTACTGTCCATTATCTCACTCTCAAAGAGGGAGTGGGCAGATGAATGGAAACAGCACTCCAAGAATCCAGCAATAATAAAGTAAGATACAACACAGAAATCTGCTGACAATATAATACAGGCATGAAAAATGGGAGAAAGCATGAAAGCAAAACCTCTCTCATGCCAACAGGGACTGAGGAGTCTGTGAGTGTTTGAATGTGTGTGGTGAAGACAAGCTTTGAGTAAATGTATTCATTTCTGTCAGATGTGTTTACATGTGTCAGTGGTCCAGAATCATTCTGTATAAGGAAGCTGCTAAATATTTCACACAGTGCAATCTCTAACTACTCTTTTATCATTTGTAAATTCTGAGGATAAACTAGTTCCATGAAGCTACTTTTTTTTTTTCTACATGCAACAGAAATTCTCCAATAATCTTTACGTATACTCATTAATGTTGTCGACATGTGTGTACTACACCTGCTGAATGTCCCTGTTTCTAGAAGAGCTAGGTGGAATTCTTCTGGCATTGCACAATGGTGCTTTTTTGAAGAGTTTTGAAACGTAACTTGACTATTGCTTTTTTCTCCAGCCTGTAAAATCTTTAAGCTGTGAAAGCATTATTGGCACTTTTTTGACCGTGTATGATATATCCACAGTATGTACCAGCCAATAAACATTCTGGGGTTTATAGCTTTACATGAGCCAACAAAACTCCTTTGTACCACCAGGGGTTAAGGATTCTTTTTCTGCTACAAGTCTTTGTGTAAGAACATTGGTGGTTTATGTTTAAGTGGATCCACATAGAATCATAGAATCGGTGAGGTTGGAAGGGACCTTTAAGATCATCAAGTCCAACCATTAACCTACCCTGACAAAAACCACTTCTAAACCATGTCCCTAAGCACCTCATCTACCCTTTTCTTAAACACCTCCAGGGATGGTGAATCCACCACCTCCCTGGGCAGCCTATTCCAATGTTTAATAACCCTTTCAGTGAAAAAATGTTTCCTGATATCCAATCTAAACCTGCCCTGACATAACTTGAACCCGTTTCCTCTTGTCCTATCCCTTGTCACCAGGGAGAAGAGGTCAGCCCCCATCTCTCTACACCCTCCTTTCAGGTAGTTGTAGAGGGTGATGAGGTCTCCCCTCAGCCTCCTCTTCTCCAGGCTAAACAACCCCAGTTCCCTCAGTCGTTCCTCATAAGGTTTGTCCTCCAGACCCCTCACCAGCTTCGTAGCCCTCCTCTGGACACGCTCCAACACCTCAATGTCCTTCTTGTAGTGAGGGGCCCAAAACTGAACGCAGTACTCGAGGTGGGGCCTCACCAGTGCCGAGTACAGGGGGATGATCCCTTCCCTAGTCCGGCTCACCACACTATTCCTGATACAGGCCAGGATGCTGTTGGCCTTCTTGGCCACCTGGGCACACTGCTGGCTCATATCCAGCCGGCTGCCCACCAACACCCCCAGGTCCCTTTCTGCCGGGCAGCTTTCCAGCCACTCCGCCCCGAGCCTGTAGCGCTGCTGGGGGTTGTTGTGACCCAAGGGCAGGACCCGGCACTTGGCCTTGTTGAACCTCATGCCATTGGCCTCAGCCCATCGATCCAGCCTGTCCAGATCCCTCTGCAGAGCCAACCTACCCTCCAGCAGATCAACACTCCAGCCCAGTTTAGTGTCATCTGCAAACTTACTGAGGGTGCATTCGATCCCCTCGTCCAGATCATTGATAAAGATATTAAAGAGAACCGGCCCCAGCACCGATCCCTGGGGGACACCACTTGTGACCAGACACCAACTGGATTTTACTCCATTCCCCACCACTCTCTGGGCACAGCCATCCAGACAGTTCTTTACCCAGCGAAGAGTACACCTGTCCAGTGTATATCTTTATTCTGTAAATTGCATGAACAACCCCATATATTTGTGATTTGGCTGCCATTGAACACAGCTAGGTCTGAATATCCAAGATGAAAGCGGTTAAAATCATGATTAATACTGCTACTCAATTCACTTCAAATCATACTTATAAATTGTTCTGGTACTACGTACTTTCAAGGGTAGAGCATGTGTTGGACAGTGCACAACCCAAAGGCACAATTTCATATCTTAAGAAAGTGATAGAACATATAAGTATGTATAGCTAATATTCAATTAAATAATGATTAACTGCTTCTGTGCTCTAGGTGGACTCATTTATGTAATTACATTGTTTTTACTAGCCTTATAATGAATGATATAATTGAAGAACTGAAGTGTGTTAGGCCTTATTCCATCCTTCTTTGTTCCTATTTTAGGTCTCACAGTTCAAAAAGGGAAAAGAATTTTCAAAAATAGAAAAGAAAGTTATTCAAATAATAGAGATGTTTTCTTCTCCTCAGTCATGATATGGTCATGACTGATATGTATATTAACTGGCCTCTGGATTTTCTTGGGTTATATTAAAGAGAAGGAGAGAAAAAAATCATCATCAATACAGCATTAGAAATCCCGAGAGCTTTTGTCAGAGGTACCTTGGTGTAGCAGCTCAGGTAAGAAAGTGAGAATCACGGCATTGTATGACAAATGTGACTCTAGGCTTGGGCTGATTCTGAAGATTTTAGGCGCCTCCACAGAAGTCTGATCTCCCGGGAACGCTGGAGAAAGGCCGTGGATAGAGGCTGGTGCCTCCGAGCAGGGATTCAGCTCGCCGCGATGCGGGTCGGGCTGGAGCCGCCTGTTTCCTCTCACGGTCCATAGAGGGCACTAAGGATTGAAGATATTCCCAATTTAAACGCCTCAGTTAAAGGCCGGAGGAACCCAAACCAAACAGCACATCCTTCGGTGAATCAGCTCCGTCTCTTTATGTATATGTAGGTGGTAATATTTATCCACCTTCTTAAAGTATTTTGAGCTGGTTGAATAAAAGAAGCACTGCCAGTATGACTATCAGTTTAATTTTCAGGATTCAGGTTTTCCTCGATTTTGTAGAATCTTGATTTTAATAAGCACGTTATACATATTCTAAAGCCGCATGCAAGCAATGGATCTAAATGAAACCTTTTCAAATTCAGGGAGTATGGGCGCAGTCCTAATATTTCTTCTATTTGTGGTCTTACCCGATTTTCTATTAGAAAACATACAAAAATTGGTATTGCTAGTGGGTGAGTAGATATCTCTCCAAAACTGTACAAGCAGGTTAATTTTGTGGCTTCTTCAACAGAGAAGCCAAAGCTGAGGAGACTGGTTGACATTTAAGTCTTAAATGACGTTTTTTAGATCTTAACTGATGTACACTCTAAGGTAAGAAACTTAAGCCTACTCTGTATATACTATGCTAGTCCTGAGGAGAACTAGAGAACCAGAACCGTACTTCTGTTTAATCCATCACATTTCACAGAAGAGTTGAGCATAGTTATTATTTTTATACTTTCTTTCCAAGAGCAGTAGGAAGTCATCATAATGTGCCACAACTGCTTCCCCGAGTTGTACTGTCCCTAATTGGAATTGAACAAATGTCACAAGATAGTGCCTGCAAGAACCTCTTTACTTGAATCATTGTGTTCTGTGTATGGTTTAAGAATGAGGTCCTGATACTTGCAGTAATAATAATTGTACTGTATAGTGTTTCACTGCTCTGAAATGTTCATCACATAACCAGGGAATATCTCTCACAGCTGTTCTACTGTCCTTGCTAAATTCTGGTTCAAGTAACATATTTTCTCAAACAAAAATTCCTTTTCACAGCTTCAATGATTTTGTTTTCCTTTTTACAGGGTACCACAAAGATTCCTGGTGACCCAGAGTAAAAGTGAAGTTTGAGACTCTCATTATAGGAGACACTGTAATGAGTCAGGACTGCTATCATAACAAAGGACCCTAATTCTAATTCCTTACTCCTTTTTGGGCAACTAGACCTATATGCTATGGCATGTTTTCCCTGTGCGTTATATGGCTGACATTTTCCACCTGAACATGGCAGTTTCTTTTTTTGCTTATGTCTATATAGAAACACTTTATAAAGTATTGTGGGCTCTCTGCTGATGAAAGACACTGTATAAATCTGTAGTACTGATAGCAAGTGCCCATTTCAGTACTAAATTAACTTACAAGAGTAGTATATGTATGAGTCACTGAAATCTGAAAGACAGCCAGCATTGTCGGCTGCTTCCTGCTCTGTCTTATATGGAAAGAAACTGTTGTCAGTGGAAGTGGGAGTCTCTACTTTATTTGATTTCTTAGTCCTACACAATGGAATGCTATAGCAGTCTGTAGCATTACGTGTACATCTCTCTTGCCTTCAGCTCAGCAGCTAAGTAGTCTTTAGCAAGAAAGAAAATTCTAATCTGTTCTGTTACCTAGTTTTCATGCTAGAATTAAAACACTTAAGGTTAAAAACTTTCCAGTTCATTCTTAGCAAAGCAGAATGATCAAACGTAAAGGAACATTGCCAAGACTAGAATATCTAAATATCAGCCAGTCTTGACACTGATTTTGTGGGCTGAAAACACCTCAGATTCAGGATCACATGTTTAAATAATACTAGGTGTTCAAAAGACAAACAGAAAGGATACGTGATTCACTGCTATGGAACTTGTACTTATTTCCTTCTTCCCTAGATTATGGGAAATAATGTTCTTAGAAATGGTCTCTCAACTGTGATATTTCACTGACATAAATTCATCTTTATCGTAGCAGTAGTGGTCAGTTTTGCAAAAAGTATAAATGTATGTTCTTGAAATTGAATTGTTAATGACATGCATATCAACCTGGGTAACTGTCAGCATGCCTGTCCTTGCCAATGCCAGGTTTGCTCCAAAGTTTCAAACATGTGGAGCATCACTTAGCAAAACCAACAAACTAAAATTGTGCAATTTAGTTTGTCACTGAATATGGTAGTATACATCTGATTTGTTTAGAAGCAGCTTGGTAGCCTAGCTTGCAAAGCTCAGACAGCTGAGTTCAGGCAACTAAAAGTTGTTTTCGGGTGTTGTTTTACACCTGCAAGAAAATTGGGGCTTTTTTGTTAACTCTTTCTCCAATCTGAGGTATGCAGCAGCAGTAAATTCGAATGTTCATCTGACTTGACTTCCTTTTGGTAGTGGAAAGCCATTATAGAAGAGATTAGATATGCTTTTTAAGGTGGAAATATTCCTTCCTGTATGCATGCTTTTAAAGAGCTCTGCCCAGAGAATTAGCATAGTACAGAATTAGCATTTCTGTACTTTCCAAAAGTTCACAGTCATGCTTGGCAGGAAGCAGCAAGGGCAGACCACTCTGTACAAGAGCCAGGTGAGACAGGGACAAAGGCAGGCAGGACGGTGGCCTCACTAAGGGTGCAGTCCCACAGCGCCTGAATACAAAGAGCAGAGCAGGCCCAGTGATGCTGGCAAGGTTCAGCCAACAATTCAGATCACCAGGCAAGCCTGTAGTGATAAGACAGGTCCAAGATCAAGCCAGAAAGTCAAGTAACCGGGTCAGGATCAGAGTCAAAAGTCAGGAAGATAGAAGACCAAGCACAGGCATTCCTGCGACAAGATTCAGACAGAGACTGAGAGCAAGAACCCAAGTTTAAAAGCAGCTCTGGAGCGAAAGTGGACAGGACCACACTTCCCACAGCTTTTTCTTATACTACTCTTTCTACACAGTCCTCTGACTCGAAGTCACAGAGCTGCATGAAGACAGTGCTGAGTTTGAGGCATAGGCAGCTAAATCAGAGTCATACAGCATCTCAAGTTGAAAGGGACCCATAAGGATCACCAAGTCCAAGTCACTGCTCCTCACAGGACTACCTAAACTAAACCGTATGACTAAGAGCATCATCCAGACGCTCCTTGAACTCTGACAGGCTTGGTGCTGTGGCCACTTCTCCAGGGAGCCTGTTCCAGTGTCTGACCACCCTCCCAGTGAAGAACCTTCTCCTAAAGTCCAACTTGAACTTCCTGCGACTCAGTTTCATTCTATTTCCCCGTGTCCTGTCACTGGTGACCAGCAGGTGGAGACCACCACCTCCCCCTCTGCTGCCTCACCTAAGAAAGGTGTTGGTTACAATGAGCTCCGGCTCCTCAGCCTGTGCCAAGCTGAGCAACCAAGTAGCCTCAGCTGCTCCTCCTAAGTCTTGCCTTCAAGACCTTTCGCCATCTTAGTCTCCCTTCTCTGGACACACTCTAGTAGTTTGATGTTCTTCTTATATTGTTCTTATCCCAAAAGTGCCCACAGTACTCAAGGTGGGGCTGCAATCCCTGGAGGAGAGGCACACTTGGGGCGCTAACAAAGCTTCATATGCCAGCTGCATGTTTATCTAGACTGAGTTGACTTGCTTTAATGTCTAGAAAAAAAATTAAGATCCACACCTGTAATTTTGGGCATGGTAATGTGAACTCTTCTGCTCATTGCTGATACAAGTTAAGAAGCTGGCCCCCAGTGTTACTTGCCAAAGCTTTTATGTGAGGGGCCACCAACTGGACCTGTGTTTGTCATTGCTCTCTCACAGTTCTATCAAAATTATCTGGTTTAAAAATACCTACTGGTTACGGAGACATTACACATGCACTAATGCTTGTAGGCTGTTAGGGTAAGCAACCCCTTAATTCAAAGTGACTGTGGCTAGATCAGGATGTCTAAAATGTCCCTACATACTTCTTGCTCTGAAAGCCCTAGTTTTGGAAATTAAGGCTGGAAGGTATCTTCTGAGTGAATTTGTTTTATTGCAAGCTATTGTGGGAAACTTCTAATCCCTTTAATAAACTAGGCAAATTCAACCTGTAAACTGTTTTTTCCTATTGGAAAACCACAGTTGGAGGGTTTGTGTGGAATGTCTTTATTCTGAAGGTTTATAATGTTTAAATTTCTGGTCTAAATGTATTTATGGCCAACTTATAAACATTATTTTTTTAGTGCTAGCATCATCCTCTAGTATCATAGAATCAGAGAATGGTTGAGGTTGGAAGGGACCTCAACATCCTCCAGTCCAGCTTGAGCAAGGATCACTGAAAACAAGATGTTCAAGAGTATGCCCAATTGAGTTTTGAGTATCTCCAAGGGCAGAGACTCCACAACGTTCCACCTGTTCCAGTGTTTGGCTAGCCTCACGATAAAGAGTCTGGCTCCTTCTCCTTGTCACTGCCCTCTCCTCCCCACCAATCAGGCATTTGTACAGATTGATAAGATCCCTCTGAGCCTTCTTTTCTCCAGGTTATCAGTCCCAGCTCTTTCACCTTTTCCTCATATGACAGATGTTCCAAACCCTTAATCATCTTGCTTGACGACTGCTGGAATTGCTCTGGTCTCCTTCTCTTTCTTATGTATTGTTCTTTAGATGTCTTTCAGTAGTACCCAGCATCATCTTCTCCATAATTTTTCCAGGAACTGAGGTTAAACTAACAGGTCTATAGTTCCTTGGGTCTTTCCTCAGCCCCTTTTTGTAGATGGGAATAACACTGGCTAGCTTGCAGTCAGCAGGGACCTCCCCAGACTCCCAAGACCTTTGGTAGATAATTGAGGGGTATCCTGCCATAACATCTGCTAACTCCTTCAGAACTGTGGGATGAATCCCATCAGGCCTCCTGGACTTATGAACATTCAGCTGATACAGCTGGTGCCTTGCAATTTCAGGGTCCATACAGGGAAAATCACTGTTCCCACACTCTCAGTCCTCCAACTTAGAGGACAGTGCAGCCCAAAGTCTATCAGTATTATTAAAGACTGAGGCAAAAACCACATTGAATGCCTTCACTTTTTCTTAATCCCTGTTGATTGGATGACCATCTTCAGAAAGTATGGGTCCAATTCTTGCTTTAGAACTCCTCTTCCTATTAACATACTTTAAAACCATTCTTGTTGTCTGAAATAACACTGCCCACTTTCAACTCTGATTGAGCTTTGGCTTTGCGTGTTTTCTGCCTGTATTTATGAACCACAGCTCTGTAATCTTCCTGTGAAGTCTGATGTTGCTTCCAGAGGTCATACCGTTTGGTTTTCCTCCTGAGTTCCATGAGGAACTCCCTGTTCAGCCAAGCCTGTCTTCTGCCCCACTTGCTTGACTTATGACAAGCAAATGGTGGTTCTTAAAGACTGACCAGTGCTTGTGGACTGCTTAGCCCTCAAAAGCAGATTCCCAAGGTACTCTGCTAAAAAACTCCCTGAATAGCTTGAAGTTTGCTTTCCCTGAATAGCTTCAAGTTTGCCGTCACTTGTTATCATTACACAGAAAACTTTAAACTCAACCATTTCATGATCACTGTGGCCAAGACACCGACCTACCATCACATCTCCCACAAGTCTCTCTATTCAGTAATATCAAATCCAGTTGGCTCACTGAATACCTATGACAAGTAGTTATCTCCTACAAGCACCAAAAATTTCCAAGACATGCTCATCACAGCAGTATGATATTCCCAGTTGATGTCTGGGAAGTTTAAATCTCCCATAAGGACAAGGGCTTCTGATCCAGACATTTCTGCTAATTGCCTGTAACATAACTCATCAGCCCTTAGATGCTGGCTGGGTGATTGGTAGTGGACACCCACTACAACACCTCCTTTGTTTTCCATCCCCCTAATCCTTACCCGGGGGCTCTCAGCCACATCATCACTAACTGTAAGGTCTGTACAGTCAAACCTCTCCCTCATGTGTAGTGTGACACCTCCACCTTGCCTGCCCTGCCTGTCCCTCCTGAACTGCCTGTAGCCCTCCATCCCAGGACTCCAGTCGAGGGACTCATTCCACCAAGTCTCACTAATACCAATGACACCGTAGCTCTGTGAGCTGACCAGTGGTTCCAGTTCATCCTGCTTGTTTCTCATGCTGCTGGTGTTGGTGTACAAGCATCTCAGACAAGCTTCTGAGCCTTCTGTGCTCCCAGGAGCAGTGTAAATGTTCCTACAAGGATTGCCACCCTCAGGTGATGCCGTGCCAACCCTTGGTTCACCTACTGCAATCCTGTTGGTATCCCTTTCTCCTATCAATTCTAGTCTAAAGCTGCCTTGATCAGCCCCACCACCTTACACCCAAAGATGTGTTTTCGCCATTGGGACAGACGGATCCCATCAGGCCCCAGCATACCTTGTCTCTCAAAGGCTCTTCCATGGCTTAAAAGCCCAAAGTTTTGGCAGACGCACCAGTCCTTGAGCCAGGTATTGATATCCTGGGCTCACCTGTTTGTTACAAAGTCTCCCTCCTTTACTGGGAGGATTGAGGAAAATAGTACCTGTGCTCATTAATTTTTTGGTATCCTTCCCAGGGCTCTGAAGTCTCTTTTGATTGACCTCAGACTTTTTGTTGTGACATATTTGTACTCATGTGCAAGAGCAGAAATGGACAGTAGTCTGAAAGTGAAGCTAGACTTCTCAGTCTTGTGGTGATGACCCTAGTTTGGGCCCCAGGGAGGCAGCAAACTTCCCTGAAAAGACGATCTGGTCTGCAAATGGGTAATTTTGTTTGCGTAGGAGGGAATCACCAATGACCATAAGTTGCTGTAGTTCTTGGCGCTAGTCTTAAAGCAGGTTTTGTTATAAGGGGTTGGTCTCTCTGATTTTGGCAAGACTTCTTATGCAGGTTCCTCCTCTTTCTCATTATGGACTTAATCTGCTATACCCATGGCCTCATACCTGGTCTGTAAGGGTATCTTAAAGGGCAACTTCGAGGTTAAGGAGGGGTACCTGTTATCTCTGTGCTGTAACCTTCTTCCATCTCTCCTTGTCCTTTGTGACACTGCCTTCCTCCTGGCACAGAGCAAATCCAGGACCTGCCTCTGTAGTTGTCACACTGAATTGGCTTCTATGCATCACAGGTGTTAGAGTGCAGCTCCATTGATCAGTCTCCCTCTCAGACTCTTGAATACTCCTCAGTCTGCTCACCTCCTCCTGCAGCTCAGCTACCAAGCAGAGCAGTTCTTCAATCGGGTCACACCTCCCGCAGTCTTGCTGGCAATCACTTTCCTCCTCTAGGAATATCCCTTCACGTCTCCCACAGCTGGAAACCTGGGTGGTTGCTTGCTTGAATAAGAGTAGTGTCTGTGTGGCTGCATTGGTTCTACCAAGTGCTAGAAGCTCAGAAGGAGCAGGAAACACTGCTTTTTGCTGGGTAGTCATCATGCTGTCACACACCTGCCCGCTGACATGCACCTGCTCACTGGGAATATATAAGCTCTGGCATCTGTTGCAAAACTAAATGACACAATCTAAAAAACCCATTTGGAGAGAAAATTAAAGTACCTATTTCAGAAACAATAGCTATCAAGAAAGGGCAAACTAAATATTAATGCGTATTCTAAAGCAGAAAGTAGGAATTGCAGAGGGGTGGTAAGAGAGGTAAGTATAGGAGTATGAGCTTACAGCCAGCAGAGTCAGGGATGACTAGGAGGTTTGACTATATTCTCTCCTAATAAAAGAAATGGTCCAGGAACAGTTGAAATGTTCAGTAAATATTTATGATCTACATCTGGAGAAGAGTCTTGTTCATGGCCTGATATGTGTGTGCACTTACTTATAAAAGAATAGGTCAGGTTTACGTATCTCAAAAGGACCCTTTTCCAGGGAAAGAATGGTTCTATAAAGAAGCCATTTCGAAGTAATCTCATAGCCAGAATCAAACAGGAGGTAGAATAAGTGGTCACAGGAGATTTCTTATATTACATATTTAGTGAATATTCTATTGAACTGAAACCAGTGCTTCTAGCAACAACGATGTCTGTTGATGGTGGCACCAGGAGAAAATTCTTGCCTCCAATACTTAGTTTTTATTTCCAATTAGAAAATGTAATTTTATTCCTATTTTGAAAGAGTCTTAGTCTATAGTATTTTACCTTGCATAACGACCCTCCAAATTAAGGGACAGGATGCTTTTGCTGTTCTGTTTCTTTTTATTTCACAGCAATACTACCTTTTGTCTTTTTTGGATGATGAGATAGGTATTTATGCTCTCTGTCACATCTCCCCAAGGCCTGTTACTTTACACATTATATAATGTTTCCTGGGGAAAGACAATGGCTTTGGCATCCTTTTTGAGTGTAAGTGTTTCATGATGCAGCTGAAGACTATGATTCAGCTTAAGCTTTATATCACGTGGATACAGAATTACCTACTCTCACATTTCAAGACTTCTTCAGCCTAACACAACACAATGTTCTTGATTCTGAGACTTGCCCATAAATTGTGATTAACAAAGAAACACCTGCATAACTGGGACTATTTCTTCCATTCAAATTTTTTCTACATTCCTCTCCTTGAATTTTATGCTTTTTCCTCCAATTTCCTTCTGAAAAGGGAAGCCTTTTCCTCCCTCCTCCCATCAGGCATGCATTACAGCAGGCAATGTGTTTTCTCCAAGGAAAGCTTTCACTTAATCAAAAATACCAAGGAAGTATTCCAAAAAACAGAGGGCACACTTTTTCCTGCTCTGATTCAAGAACATTTTTCCCATTAGTCACAGTCCTTTTCAAGGCAGGGAGAGGTGGGGCCCCTCGTTTTCATTCTTAAAACATTTTGAACCAAACAAGTATGTTTATACTCAGCCCTGAAGTTTAACTACTCTGTGCTTGTTGTGTTTATTTAATTGCTCAAACATTTCCACTGGAAATTTTGCTCTCTCCATTTGGGAATGGAGAACAGAAAAACACGTGAGTTCTGGCGGTTCCCACAAACTGCCCCAATAATTTCATTGCCCACTCCAGCAGTGGAAAGAACAGCCCTCAGACTCCTTTGTTAGATGAAATATTCGTGACTCCTGAACCAGTTCTTCCTTGCTGATGGTTGTATTGAACTTCCCGTTGAGTTGAATGGAAAGAGAATCAAACTCACAGAGGTGTCAGTGAGAAACATTGTGCAAATTTTATACCCTCAAAACCACTGCTTACATTAGTGTAGGAGAGGCAGGTACTGAATTGTTTAGTTTTTTGGAAGCTGCTGCTTGATTTTAGACCACTGTAGAATCTGCAGGAAAAAAAAAAAAAACCAAAACAACACAACCAACCAAAACTGAAACAGAGGACAAGGCTGTTTGAATTGTTTAGAGGTGATTGCTGAATTTGCATGTTGGGCAAGTGCTTTACAAAATGCCTCTGCCTCAGGGAGATAATAAATTAAAACAGATGCACATAACCAAGACAGGTAAAACAAGTAGGAGGACTTCTTCCTTGCACTGCACTTTCCTCAAAAAGCACAAAATAGTTGTTGTCCAAGTCCCCTGTATCAGGGATTCAAATTAGATCCCTAAATGCTATCAGTGGCTGACTGGGAAGGAGATATTCTCAGATATTCTTTGCTCTCTTTAACATCCTGATAGTGCCAGAGAAGTATAAAACAGCTTTAGTGTGACTGAGGATTGGGCTGCCACAATGGCTGGTTTGTTGCTTCTTTCGTAGGAAATGCCTGTATTAATTTACAAACACTCCCATAAATCACAGCTGGAAAAAACTGTGTAAGTTAAATATCTCTCACTTTGCTGCCATGTGGTAGAAGTTGGAGCCTTACAGCTTATTTTCCCTTTGGAGAGTAACCAGTAATGTGATGTTTGGATACCCTCCAAGAACAACTTCTGCATTTACACTGTATACGTCCTTCGTGAGAGGTGCTGATAAGCCGCACCCAAACAATTCTGTGTTTCTCATGAATCTTCAGTCCTGATTCCAGCCATTTCCCTGGAAACAATTTTTAACAGGTCTGTGACTAGAACTACCAGTTCTAGGCTGCAGAAAAGTTCCCTACAGAGAATCTGCATTATAAATAAACTATACATTACCCATTTTGCTACATGTTTGTCTCTTATGCTGTGTTTAGCATCTTTCACCCTAAGTTGAGAATGCATTAAAATATATATTGAACATAGTTTAATAAATGCAAATGTAATAATGTAGTGAAATGGTATCAGTTTGATGCTCACTTAAAAATAATTTTTTATTATTTATCTTTCAGTTCTTCTTAACGTGGGCTGGTTTACTGATGTGGTCAGTAAATATGGAAAAGAACATGAGATTTTGACATTTGCCTTCTGCATTAGAGTGCATAGCTTTGTTCACCACCTCTGAAATGTTTTCTTGTAGGCAGGTTGCACTTTGGTCTTGGTTGCACTTCTCATATATTTGGTGTTCAGTACAGAAACTTCTTTGACTGTAACTTAGCCAGGAGTTCTCCCATGGCCTCACTTCTCTGCTAACCGGGGAAGTCTGTAGTGAGAATGCTATATAATGGTGTGCTGATGTATTGTTAAAGCTCTAATTTTAGTAAGGCACAAGGTAGGAAATTACAAACTTATTTTCAGAGGTGTTTCTTCTGTCATTTTTCACTTTTACACCCTGATAGGGTATCAAATTGCATAATCCCAAAACATCAGGTATCAAGATGTAATATGATGCAGTCAAAACTGAACTGCACTGTTGTGTGTAGTAAGCCATGCAGATATATAAATTTATGCATATAAATACATGTATATGTACATATGTAATTGTACATATACATATGTATAAATACACACAGAATAGTGTTCTATCATACTGTATTTGGGCATATTCATTGTACATTCACTCAATATAAAAGAACACTTAAGAGTAATTTCTATCACTGCTATCTTTAAAGGCACTTGTGATTATGCTGTGTGAACACCAGAGGAGTTAGATGTGATATCTGTGCAGAAGTGGTAAAATGAGTGGGAAATTAATCCTATAAAGGCAATCCTCAGTTACACAAAACTTTCTTTAAGGTGGGCCAAACCATATCTGCATTTGTGCCTGCTTTAATGTCCTTGTATTTTGTTTGAGTGATATAAAGGGGTCATAAGGTGGATTGTCTGTCTTTCTAGTTAGTATTACTGCATTTATGTTAAAGGTTTTTATTGTTTTTATTTTGGTTTGGAGGGAGATTTTTATATAATTATTTATTACTTATTTGGTTAACAATTATAGCATAAATACAGCACATTAAATAACCTCACAGGCTACTGAAAGTAGATGTAGCTCAGACCTCTTCAGTATTATTTTAGAGTTGTTGTATGAATCTCTGTTATGATTTATGGCACTGAAAAATGTTATTCTTATCAACCAAAATTCCTTCAACCATTGCATTTTAATTTTTCTCATTAAAAAGGACAACATAGTGGAATGCTTTCTTTTTACAGTCTACATTTCTTTTTATTTATTGATTTGATTTCTGGAGCACCAATTTGATTTCTTAGCGTATAAGGATATGTTAGTGTCTCTTTAAATCACTTGCGAACCTTTTAATAGCACCCTCTGTGTTTATAGAAGCTGCCAGAAACCAGTCAGAGCAGCAGCATGCCCCTAGCTATATCTTGCATGTTTGTGTATTATTTAGTAAGTGTGGTTATTTGGGACTCAATTATACCACATGGTTTCTTCATACTGTTTTTGTTGTGGAACAAGCTAAAGACATGTATAATGACCCACAGCTCTAAGTACCTTTCAGCATTTAGCATGCTGAAAGCCTACAAGTTTTCAGTACATTCTTCAGTTCATCAGAATTTCCAACTGTGAAGGCTCCAATTTACATATTCTCCCACAAAAAATAAAGGCACTCTAGGGACCCATGTTAAGAAATCCCACCTACATTGCTCTTCATATTTCCAGCCCTTCCATGTCTCAGGCCTCATCCTCTTTGAACGCTTGCAAGATAAGAGGGACTATGTAGCATGCCTGGAATGTTTCTAAATCCAGGAACTGGTAGACCGGGGAGGGAATCAGATTCCAGAGCTTTGGGCCTCGCATGGGGAGTACTCTGTCATTCCTGAACTCCCAAAGACTTTGGAAACTGTCACATCTGTGGCTCTGGTTTTGGGCCACAGCTATCTAACACATAAGTAGTGATAACGTACAAGAAATGTAGAGGAGAAAATAAGAAATATGTAGTTCCTTCGTCAAAGTATTGCTTAGCACTGTAATTCTGAAGGCTAGAAGATTTTTCTGTTCAAACATAACTATATCTTCACAGAGAATGTCTATTAACTAAGACAATGTTTTCTGCTTATTAAATACAGTTAATTGAACTCAGTGTTTAGCTATTTAAAGAGGAGAGTTCTACATGAAATAGAATAACAGTCAGTGTAAAAACATGTAGTGTCCATCTTGGGGGGATAGTAGCATTTTCAGTTATTTGCCTGAGATTTACTCTTTCTAGAACACTTGGTAAGAGCCAAGTGTTTGTCCTGTACTTTGTTCCAATACCGCAGATGTGTGCAGGGGCTGTGGAAGATACAGGCTCCTTTCTGGACTTGGCTGTAGTATCACATTTCTTAAACCTCTTCCTCCTTTCTTAAAAGATATAGTTAGAAACTAGAAGTTGCATTTTTTTGTAAAATTATTACAAAACAAACAATTACATGGGTTCAGGGCAAATACACTTCGCATGAAGTAGGAATTGAGAGGACTATGGCTTGGGACAGTTTTTATTTAGGTCAATTTTAAGAAAGAATACTGAATTTCATTTTTCATCTCTTTCTTAGCTGTGCATTCTTGTATGGAGATACCATATACCACTACTACCAGTGAGTCAAAGAATTTTAATCGGTAAATTCCTTAATGGAAGTGAAAAGATCTCCTTTCCTAGAAAAGATCTCCTTTCCCAGATTGGATTGCCACCAGACTTTTACCAAGAAAACAGCTGGATACTCGGAACTCTCCCGTTTGTGACTATTAGTTTAAGTAAAATAAGGTAGGATAAGCATTACAGAATAAGTCTGTTTGTGGACACTCATATTGTATAAACAGGTTTTCCTGTTTACAGTATCTACTTCTGAAGTTAATTAAAAGCAACAAAGCTCAATTTTTGCCTTGGATGCTGAGAAAATTGGAGCTGCCTTGGCTACTCATTCTTTTGGCAAATGGTTGTCAAATGACCTACTAATTTTTATGCCAAGTTAACTCTCTAGGCCATTTCGCTGCTATGTATGTAAATGCCAGCCCAGGTGAAGGGGCAGGACCTATGTGCTACCATTCCCCCACGCACACACTACTGCTTCTCTTTCCTCTAGTCAGAGAAGTTCCTCTGACACACTCCTTTCCAGCTGCCAGGGCATGAAGAAAGAGCAGTGGAGGGAAACAACTGCCAGTGTTGGTAGCAGCTGGCTGTTCAGTTTGGTTGTAATGTCAAACTACATCATCAGTAACCCAGTCATGGAACTTGTCTATACAACAGAATCACATCAGGTCTTCTGTATGCAGGCCCGTTTGGGGGTGAGCTAGGACAAGATTCTCTTAGATAGCAAGAATAATTCAGAGAAATTGTACTTCAAAGCAAGATTTTCAAATGGTGGCCCATGGGCCATCTCTAGACTTTAGAGCACACCAACAAGATCTGACTCCAACAATTGCCAATCCTTAGGATAGACCTAGGTTATAGTGTCACCCACCAGGCCTTTCAGAGTGAAAAGCTTCTAGAAGTGCCCATTAGAACTGGCTCTGCTAGTCATCACAATGTCTACCACCTGCCTTTTCAGCTATTCCAAGCAAATGGACCGTGCTGTCAGCAATATTGTGGAGGTCAGAGAAGTCTGCTCAAGGAGTCCACAACATCTTTTTCTTCTTCTGTACGGCATATAGGGTGAAAAAGAATCACTTGCATTTTGGTGCTATGCCAGGAAATAGCTGTGGTCTGAGAGGTCATCTCCATTCGCTCATTTACACTGCACAGCGTTAAGCATTTTGTCGGCGTGGACTTCTCTTTCAAGCTGCTGGCACTGTATCCCTCCAGCTGAGGATGGGCTCCCTTCCAGAAACAGAGAACTGGCCTGTCCCTGATGCTCTCCCATCCCATCCTCATCCTGACTCCAATCCCATTCCTGGATGGTTTTACACATGTCTCTTCCCCTACTTCATGCACTGGACTTGTTCTTGGATGAGGGGAGAGTGGTAGATGTGGTCTACCTTGACTTCAGCAAGGCGTTTGACACGGTCTCCCACAGCATCCTCCTAGGGAAGCTTAGGAAGAGTGGGTTAGATGAATGGA
>VXBO01001110.1:57182-85833 GCA_013400135.1 Rhinoptilus africanus
AGGTCCCTTCCAACTCTAGGATTCTGTGATTCTGTGATTCTCTGCTTCTGATTCAGCTGTGTCTAACAAGTATTGGTGGAAGGATCCATCTTGCCTACCTGCTACAATTGAGCTCTAATACCTCATCACAGCTGCTAGAAAGAAGTGCCAGTTTAAGGATGAATTTTATCTGACTGAACTCAGACATTCTGTTTGGGATAAGATGAACTGTAACCCTGGAAATGCCCAGTTGTTTCTGCAGTAATGTTAATGGGACTTTATGTGAGTAGATCATCCATAAGCATCTACTTAAACTTTGATTAATCCCACATGTAAGCACTGCTTCTCTCCTCCATCTTCTCATGCTGTACCATAACAGCACTCCCACCCAAAATTAAGTGAATGCTCCTTATTACTCCAGAAGGACATGTGAGTGCTTCAAGCTTACATACTCTTCAAACTGGGCACCTTAAAAATCTAGTACAGCAGCCCTCATAGTGAAGAGAATGATGCTCAGAAGGCATTTTTCCTCCAATGTAAAATGAATTTGCACTGTATAGTTCTCATGACTAGATTAGTGTTGCTTTTCACACTATATAAACATTTAGTAAAAAAGATTCTCTCCTTGCCTTCAGAAATAAACACATTTTTATGTTTCTATGTTTTGTGTTTCAGTATAGATTTTGATATTTTCTTTGCCTGGCACTCTCCAGAATGACACTGTGCTTATTGGATTGCATCAAGAACTACTTGGTATCGCCTAAACAGCTTTGAAAGCAATTTATAAACCAGAAAGTAACATCCAGGAGAGCCTTTATAAATACACAAGAGGATCTTTTCATTACATCTGGAAATTAAAAGCGTTTGTATTGAGATCATATGACAGAAACCAGGGAACCAATTTTTAGCACGTATACTTGGTTAACCTGTTTGTCCATAGAAAAAAATACCAATAGGGAAAGAAAAATGTATTGTATAAAACCCAGCATCTTAGTTATCTTCTAATAAAAATGGTTTTATTAATGGCAACATTGTGTGTATAAACGTTCATATGAATTTGAGTTATTGCACATCACATAAAGGAGAACAGTCTGGTCTCTCAAGTCAGTGCTGTCCCATATAACAATAAAATTAGGTAGAGAATGCTGCAGCATCCTGGCAACAGAATCTCCTTGGAGTCATATGATAAGGAGGTGGGATTTTGTGCTTTCATGCATATCGATGAAGCACAGCACTCGGAAAGATGTTTACCAGCTAAAGCAACATCAGGGTACCTGTCAAATTGCTTCTCTTATTATTCTTCCTCCAGCAGTACAATTCCTTCCTGAGTCCCACTCCCGTTATTCAGGACCCTCACAGGGGTCCCTGCATGGAATGGGGTATGTGTGCTGGTGTGACCTGTGGAAGAGAATTGCAGAAGTTCTGAATGACCCATAGCTGGAAACTGGGATGCACAGGGCAATCTTGCTTCGGCTTGCTCTCACTCCCCCCGTATTTATTTCACAGAAAGTGTGTGCGCATCATCTACAAAATTCATTGTGTTTGCCATAAGCACTGTAGAAGTCAAAAGAAACATTAATAGATAAGCTGGCTATGTTTTTGAGAGTCTCTGTGAGAATCTCATATTTTGTACCTTCTCACTCAGCCTCTTGTCCAAAACCAAGTAAACACATTAGGTCCAGGGCCACTGCGTAGGAGCTGCTATGCCCCACATGAAGGAAGCACACAATGTAGTGCTTTTTGAGTTGTTTCTGCAGGTGCCTGAGTCTTCTTTTTTGGAAGTCAGCAGCTCGCCTCAGAGTATCCTTGAGGTAGCCCAGGGAGATGCTGGTATAAGTAACTCTTCTTCCTGGTGTCTATAATTCTTATATAACAAAGTCACACATTTCCTTTAGGCTTTGAAAGTAACTGTTTCTATTGTCACTTTGTTTGGCTCTTGCATGGGTAAATATCTGTAATGTTGTGGATGTCCCCTGAGGATTGCATGGAATAGCTCTCACCCTTGGTAGTAAACTGTGATCAATTTTTGTTCTTTTGTGCCATGTATTTACCTATTCATACGAAAGAAAAATAGACTGACTTGTGTTGTGCTACACCAGACCAAAATTATCTCTTTGTTGTATTGGTTAGACTTGATTGCAGTCCTCTTACCTAACATGGAAGTAAAAAGTTAAGAAGCAAACATATGAGAACCTGACAAAACTCCTATCTTTATGCATGCAAAACCTTTTCTATTATTTTAGCTATTTTTGGACACGAAAAATGTTTACTTTAAAAACCCCTAATCTCTATTTTCTGTTGAGCACAAGTAAAGATATGTGTAAAGAACTCCACTTAAGTGGTTAAAATATGAGTGTATGTATGTATAAGAAGAAAGTACCTATCCGTATGTAGTTTTAGAATCATGCAATCGTGACTAACGACATGATTCGGTGCACTTAGAAGTCAGTGGAAGGACCTCTCTTAATTTCAGTGGGTATGGGATGAATTGGTGTTGTGGACCTCTGTTTTGGGACATGGCCTGGTTTAAGCTTGGGTATATTAATGGATATAGATGTCTTCCTGTGTTCACAAGTGTAATGCTTCATCATTTTAAAGAAAATAAAACAATGCAAATGGACATTCTCTCCTGCATTAAATGAAATTCTGTTAATATTTACTTTGAATGGCTGTTTACTTAGTGCAGCTAATGTGGAGCATAGTCTACTTTGTCCACAGAATGACATTTCCAAGCGCTGAGTAAAAGGCTAAGGAATTATAGAATTAGTTGTTTGAAATTAGGCACAGGGATAATGCCACTTTCTACAGACTGTGTGTATATTCCGGGTATTAAGTAGTTTCTATTGCATTGCTGAAGTGTACGAACCAGTTGCAAAGTGTAATGTCACAAGATTTTTTTTCCACCCATTCTTAAGAAAGGTATTGCATTATGCCTCTTTTCTATGGCTTTTTAAAAAAGTCATATTGAAGAGGAAATACTAAAAAAACACCTTGCTGAGATTGTTTATACTGTTTATCCAGTATTTTCCATGCACAAAAATATAATTATGAATCCAGCAGTGAGCACACAAAGAAAAAGACCTGTTGACGTTTTGCTTTTTTTTTTTCTCCATGTTTATTTTATAACTTACTGCACTTCTATTTATAGGCTAAACTTTCACAGTACAAGCTGCCCTGTTTTTGTGCAGCTTCCTTGCCTACAGAAAGCTGGTTCTCCTGTGCCCACAGTCCCGCTACTTTATTAATTTAATTTCCCAGCTTTCTTTCGGATCAGGAATAATTCTAGATATGTGTGATAGCTGCTTTCAAGTGCTGAAGGTCATTCTTACTGAATGCCCTGTACTCAGTACCTAAATAGTTGCTGTGATTTCAGCTAGATGGTCCTCATGTGGTTGCACATCACATCAATCTTCAAAATAATATTTAGATATTCGTCTTTAATAATAGCCATGTATCATCAGTTATATATAAAGCATGAATTTGCGGATATTGGTATACGTTTGGGAGTATTGCCCATATTTTGTCCATACTACCTGGTTATAGGAAGGTTATGGGAGTATGACCCCATAGTACTGGCTTTTAATTATTGGTTGTAGTTTGTATTTCAGTCAATAAATTTGTTATAAAATAGTAGTATTAGGAAGCAGAATTAATATAACTGAATTGGTTGTTGCCATTTCTGTTATCACTGAGTTTCGAAATGAGACTACCTGTTCATGTGGAAGGTAAAAGCTAAGTTCATGTAGATTTTTTTTATAATTAGTTGCTGACAAAAGTAGCTTGGTACTTCTTGTGCCCTTCTCCAGGTAATCTTTCAGTGTGAAATATGGGGACAAAAAATCCACCATGCCTTTCAGCACCTGTTAGCTCTAAATATGGCTTCATGTTTAACACCTACCCTCCTGTTCTCACAGCCATGCTAACTGACATACCTACCTCTCTGGGGCTATCATGGTGAAATACTGGGTGGTCTATAACTGCAACAGCTCCTGAGTTAACTCAGGAGCAGGGAATAACTTTTTATGGGTAAGCCTGAAAATCCTGAGCCTTGGTATGCTGCAGCCGCACACAGACAGGGGGTGAAATCTTGGCTTCGCTACGCGCAGGTGGCAAAGATCCCACTGCCTTCTTCAGTATAGCCAGGATTTCACTAATTGAGTATTTGACGTAGTAATCCCTCTCAAAGGCTGACTACTGTGGAGCGGCGCTGGCAGACCAGCGGCTGTCCTGCTGCAAGCCCTTCCTTCCCAGCTGGCGAATTGGACGCAGCACCTCCTGTCAGGCTCTGATAAGAGGTACTGATCGAGGAGTGCTGTTTCAGGCTACAAGAGGCAGCAGCACAGCTGGAGTCAAACCCAATGTGATGGGCCTGGTTTCAACATACCGGCCTGATTGAAAGCACTGTACATTGGACATATTTCAATTAAATTTGAATTGAAACAAGTACACGTGTTCAACAGCATTAAAAAGGAGAGAGGTGAGAATGAGTCAGTGATCTTAAAGGTTTTTTCCGACTTGAATGGCTCTATGATTCTATGATGAGAAAGAAATATGGTGAGCAGGAGTTGTGGAAGAAACATGAGGATAAGAACATTTCAGTTAAGATTTGTATTTTTATGGAGTTGCTCTTAGTCTTTGGACTTTCACATTCTTATTCCCATTAGTATAGTCTTGCAATAGCCTACTCCCATCTCTATTTTACAAATAGTGAAATTGAAATAAATGAATGGTGAGGATAAGACATATGTGTTCAAAATTAGCCTTGAAATGTGGCTGCCTCAGAGGGAATCCTTACTCCTCCTTACTGCTTTTATGCTCCCCTGCAGCCCTCCGGTGCTTGTGAGGCCGCAAAGGAGGATGACTCAAGGGGCTAATCCAGAAAATATGTGTGCCCCCATGAGTGAGTATTTTGGCCAGTTTAGCCCCTGGCTCTGTGAGGTCAGGCCTATCCCAAGAAAAGCAAAAGCAGCTCATGGGAGAATCAGGTGGGAGCAGGGCAGCTTTTCTACCAGCAGCAAGCCGGCTGATCAGTTTTACCACAATATGAAACCTCAGACTTAGTAATTCAGAACCTGGCTTCAGGTATTTATGTCTTCATCTAGAGAATATCCCATATGACTGCAAAGAGAGCTGCAGGTGTCCAGCACTTTTGAGAAGACAGACTCAGTGTCTAAGGCAAAGCATACGGAATTAGAAGCTGCTTTTGAATATTTGAATCCTTGTGGTTCACTCAGTCAAGAAAACAGCCAGTGGCACAGTCTGAAATACATCTGCTGCCTCCTGCCTCTCAGCCGTGCTCCCTGTGCAGCAATGCTTGTGCTAGACCCTGCCACATCCCACATGCTTTGTGACTCATTCTGTCCCTAAAATTATTTGCACCTGGTGTTTTATTAACAGTGTAATGGTTAAAAATACGGCCTTCAGAAGTGTTTAATTAAACCACAATAATTTTCTTATCATAAATCTCCAAGCTTTTATCCTTTGCACGTTCCTAAGTACCTCTATTCTTCCATGACATTTTGCCCTTGACTCTATTTAGCAGCAGTAAGGCTCAGATGCACACATAAGGGGAGGATGTAATGTCCATCTGCCTTATCTCCAGTTCCTACTTGACGTGCTCTTCTTTGTCACTGTTAAATATGTCTTCAAAATTCCTTCCTTCCATGAAGCTCTCCTCTTGTACTCCTCAGCAAAGACACATCACTGCTGTTTGGTATTTTTTTCATTTCTGAACTGTTCTGTGTTGCTAAATCAGAGCATAATTTCTTCAGAGCTGGCACGTTGTCTGTGTGCTTTGCTAGAACAAGAAAGGCACCTGCAGCCCTCATTAACATTACTACTGCCATGGCTCCCCTGGAATCCTCAAACTCTTATTCCCCTTTACAGCATAATTGATTCCCTGTGTATAGGTTTTGTGTATCTTCTGGCATGAAATTAAGCAGAGCTGAGTCTGTGAATGTGACATGCATATCCCAGAAACTAAAAGACAGAAGTAAGCCGTCTATATAGCCAGCTAGAAATCTGTCTGATAGAGTAGCCATTTAGAGTTGCATTGCTGATAAAGGCATACTATGTACACAGACGCGTGCCTGTACAATGTAAGCACTACAGAATCGTAGGGTTGTAAGGAACTTCTGGAGATCGTCTAGTCCTACCTCCAACACCAACTGCTTTGGCCAGGAATCACACCCAGGTCTCCTGCGTGGTGGGCGAGAATACTATCACTGAACCGTGGATGCCAGCAACGTGCTTTGAAATGAACACCGTATTTACGTTTGTTTCACACCTTCCCCTCAAAAGGTGTTTTGGAGATTGTAGCTGGGAGGGGAAGCACAAGGTTGATTCTGACTTTTTTCCCAGAAGAAGGCCTGGAAACCTGAAGGCCTGAGCCTTCAGAATCACGCCCTCTGCTTGCTGTTCTGCTGCCCAGTAAATCTGGCTTCTTCCCTCACATTGGCTTCATAGCCTGTATCCTGGGCATCTGGATTGTCTTCTGCGAAGGAAAATTTGTGGACTTGAACTCACTGTGGTTGAAGAAGGATCTGAACTTGAATTTCCCGCTTCAGGTAAGTGCTCTAGGCATTGGGTTGGATGGATACCTGTGCCACCAGGAACGGGGTCTGAAAAGGATAACAAATTCAATTGCATTTTGTGAAGGATCTCATTCTGTCAGCTTCAGTTAGGTGTGCTTGGAGAACATTTTCTCAGCAGGGCTTACATGTCACTCTCCGAGTTCCTGGGTCCCGTGGTGTTTGTGTAGCACTTGCCTGGTCTGGTGGGAGCAGTCGCAAATCAGAGAGGGCTTATGGCATGCTCAAGCCCAAACGCTGTGATCCTAATTTATAAAATGGCCACTGTGCAGATAAAGGGTGGCCTTGCAGATAGGGACTTAAAACACCTCAAGCATGACTAAATCTGATTGCTCAGATCCGTTGCTAGATCTGACTAAAGCTGCAAGAGGCAGCAGGCAAAAGAGATGGGAGCAGAATCCAGGGTATGCTCTGGCCAAACTCTTCTGCTCAAAGCCCAGCCTCAGCAAAACTTGTGGATGTAGGTCTGGTGCTTAAGTTCTTTCAGTGACTTCAACAGCCTGTTTGGCTACTATAGCGCTTTGCTGCACTATATTAGTCTCCAATTAGATTATTTCTTCTAAGACATTTACTATTTCTGATTTTGATTCCCAAGGACATTACAGAAAAATAAAAACATCGGTAAGTCCAGGCTGTCCACTGAGGGGTTAAACCCTGAGTTCCACTCCAGTAGGACACAATTTTTTCCCAGCATTTCAACCTTTATCACTTCAAAGAGAAAAGTGGAAATAAGTTTTTAGGAGGAAATATTTGCTTTTCCTACAAATTCTCAGTTATAAAGTATGACATTATATGATTTCATTACAAATAAGTGATTCATTATCAACTGGAGTACATGAATAACCACCCTCAGGTGGAAAGTTTTCGGAGTGATATTTCACATACTGGAGTGCCATACTTTTACTAATCTGCTAATAAGCCTTTGTTAGGTGATGCAAAAATAGCTTTGGGGATGAGGATTGGGTTTTAAATGAAGTTTCAGAGATAAAGTATGTATATCTGTGATTAAATTGTACATATAGAACAACATATTTTTTTTAAAGTGAAATCAGATTTGGTGCTCCTGTATCTTCTGTAGCTGAAGCCAGTGAATTCAGATCCTTTCTGTCAATCATAAGTGACAGAGGTTTCATCCTTTTCATGATTTTGTGTGTTTTAGTGCATTCACAACTCTGGGGTGCCTTGACTCCTATGACCAAGAAATAGTTCCCTTCTGTGACAGTGCCTGATCTAAACCCTGCAGAAGAAACTGCAAATGGAGATGAAATCAGCTTTGCCAATGACAGCTGAGCTGGCAGCCCATTTTTATTCTGAGAGAGTTGTAGTTCCCTCCTAGTTTTACTGTGGTTTTGTGTTTTGTTCTATTTTTAATTTGGGGGAAAATACACAATCCACTGTAATGATGAGCAAAGAATGGCAAATGTTATCCTGGATTCCTAGACAATTACGCCAGTCCTTGTAATGGCAAACATCAGAACTACCAACAAACGCTGAAACAGGAGAGCCCTCACATGTTCTTTGCCTTGTATTTCTTGGGTTACTAGCTGTGTGTCCATTTCAGTGGGACAAAGGCATTCTTTATTTTTCAGGTTTAAAAGGAATGATTATAGTATATATTGTGTGATTTTACTGGTCTTGGGGCAACGATTAACATGTGATAAGCTCCCCTGAGAGCAAAAACGTTAAGTTGTTAACAAGTCGCAAAGTGTGCACACCTAGAGTTTACAGAGAGATATTGGATGTCTGCCATAAAGTGTTTAAGCGTGGCTGAGCAAAATCCTGCCAAGTAAAGTCAGAGTAGCTTTGCCACTGACTGCAGTAGCTCACTGTTTCATGCCCTGGAGAGGGCTACTGGAAGGGATTTTGAGCATAATTCAGGGTTAGCAACCCGTTCTTCTCTCATTCAGGAGCTTAACCCAGAGGGCAACTTAGTAATGTCTTCATGGTGAGCGTTTGCAAATCCTGCAACAAGAACTAGGGAGGGCATTTAAACCTGATGAAAAATCTTGATTAAAAAAAGTGGCAAGGTGAGAGAAGTTTACTGCTCATGGTCTCCTCTCTGAGGGACAAGACTGGCCACCACCCTGCATTCCAGTCAAGTTACTTGTTTTGGAGAATGTAATTCCTCTGACTTTTCCCTCTGCATGGAAAGTATCTAACAAAAAAAAAAAAAAAAAGAAAATACTTCAGTGGACCGCTTCTAAGATACCACGTTTTCAGTAGCCAACCAGATGTGTGCAACCAGTATGCTATGGAGCACATGGAACGCACATGCCAAGCAGCAGAACTGGCTATTTGGTTTTGACTTCCTCAATTTTTAGCCTTCAGAATTATCTTTTATTCTCATTTTAGTACTAGTGACTTTATATTTTAAAGGCCCTTGGGTGTTTAAATCCGTTTGGGTCAAAATTTTCTCTCTAATACCAGTTTTCTATGTCAATAGAAAAAGAAATACCTACTGCAGGAGCTGACAAATGCTCTCCTTTATGTAGCAACCACTACCTATGACATGAAAGAGTTCCTAGTACACTTGTATCTCTGTATCAGAAGCCACGGTCACTTGTTGACCAGCTATACAGAATGGCTCCTGACAATGACTGCATGTTGAGACAGGCCAATTTTCTTATCTTTATATACAGCCCTTTCAGTAGCTCATGGCAGACCCCGGAGCTCTGAAAATGCTTCTGAAATTGAGAAATAAAGTGCATTCTGAAAGCTGCAGCAGTAGGCTTTGCATTCAGGTTAGTCAGGCCCAGAAAAAAACCCTCAATGATCCTATCACATGGATATGCTCTGGTGAAAGGGTGGAAATCTGATTTGTGGGAGCACATCTGTTCTCACGGCACGCACGACTCAAAGGTAAATTGTCATGACTTTCCTCTCTGAATTAGAAAACCTGGGGAAGTGCCAGAAGAACAGTGCAGCTCTAAAGGAAGCAGTATCTCTGTCATGTCAATGAATTGGTAAAGAGAAATTCACTTTGCTTGATCCGATAGTTTTGCAGCTGGCAGTTAGACATAGAATCGTAGAATGGTTCTACATCATGCAGTACTTTTCTAGAGGGGCAGATCCCTGACGTTTTACACACCTTTCTCTGTCCCAGTGAACAGAGGGGATCAGGGTGAACCTTACCAAAGTGTCTAAGTACCTGACAGGAGGGAACGGCACAGAGGGGGCTGGACTCAGCTCAATGGCAGAACAAGAGGCAACGGGCATAAATTGAAACACATGAAATTTGAAACATCTGAACACAAGAAAGCATATTTTACTGTCAAACACCAGGACAGCTTGCCCAGAACGGTTGCAGAGTTTCCATCTGCGAAGATACTTGAAACCCAACTGGTCCTGGGCAACCTGCTGTAGCAGAGCCTGCTTAAGCAGGGGGCATGGATTAGTTGATCTCAGGAGGTTCCTTCCTGCCATTAATGATTCTAACAGTGGCAAAGGCTCAGGGTAGGCTCCTTTCAAGTGCATCATTTCAAAGACAGCCAAAAGAAATATTAGGGGATATTTCATTTCACCAGCACTGACAAATTCTGGCCGCTGTAAAATTCAGAACGTTTTCTTTATCCACAATTGAGTTCCGTGTTATTGTGAATTCTGTACCTTGCTGGCAATGTTAGTCTGGATTCATGGTAATATGGATTGAGCTTTTTTTTTGTTTGTTTGGTTGGTAGGGTATTAGTAAGCAAGATCTTAAATTATTTATCATGTTAATACAGCCAGGAAAATACACTACTTTTTTTAAGTTGGGTGGACGACCATTATTGTGCCACAAAAACAATGGCACTAAAAATAGTTTATAAGAAATAGGACAAATTTCTAGAAGGTAATCACATTCTGAATTTAAAATGAAGGAATATTCTCTCCTGAAGAGGGAAATTCCATACCAGTGCAAAAATCATATATTGCATAAGCTACACTCTGAAGTCATGTTGTCAAGGCAAGTAACACGATTGTTTGGTGTTACCAAAAGTGCAGCAGGAAAGAGGGATCTGCTTTCATGCTACAAATAGCTGTTAGTGAAGAAACATTGACCTGTGTTCAATACTGCGGAGAGACAGGTACACAATACTGAAGTTTCCATGTAAGCAAAAGTATGAAACATTAGTATTAACTGACACCATGTAATTCAGAGGGAGAATTAAGGACAAAATCATAGTCTCCCCCCTTAAGTTGTACTTTTTTGCCCATTTTTCCTGTACCTTAGTGGTTCTGGATATCCATGGAAGCTAGATAGAAATGTTACTACTCTTTTAAGTCTCATGCTAATGTTTACTCTATGTATCATTTATTCAATAGATTCAAAATTATTTTAGGGGATACTCTAGTGTATTATTTCAATGAAAAATCTCACATCTGAATAACTAACCTGCTGGTTTAGAAAATGACTAATCTGGTAAACGCACTGCAGTGATTACAAAAGTAGGGTTTATTTTTCTCACCCACATTTAATCGGTACATACAAAGTCCAATAATGACAAGAATTTGGAGCAAGCATGCTTTGGCATATATTTTTTATGCAGATAATCTAAAATTTTCAGTAGTTAAATGTTTATGGTACCTTTGAGCATTACTGTTTCACTTATAGAACTTATTTTATATTACTTTTTTTTTTTTTCTCTTCCTCCCTCTCTTTTTCTTTTCCCTGAGGTGCACTCTTTTGCAGAGAAACAATGTTGCTATTGCTGTAGAGATTCATCTATACATTGTAAATCAGTTTTAATGTCATTTCAAAAATTCATAGTGTTTTTTGATAAATCAAAGTTTCTGAAAATGGTTGTGATGGCACCTGGTCAACATATGCTTATTGTTACCAGTGACAGACTAATTCCTCTGCACGGTATTACTATACATTTCTGATATCTATGTTGCATACCTATCAAGTTTAGATGAATTAGAACGTAGTTGTTGTGTCGGTGTAGGTTTGATATTAAGGAGATGCTGGTGAATAGTTCAGGGAATATTTCTGAGACTGTTTCGCTGCATGAGACAACCTTTTATTTCTAGTTTCCTTTTTAATCAATTGGTGGCTTGTAAAAAAAGTTCCATGCTAATGTGGCGCTATTCATCATGCTTGCTCTGCTGTTACAAAGCCAGACAATCAGTAAATGAAACACAGGCTAATAAATAATTATTAGTCCACAAATTACGTCTAAGATACCAAAATGAGTAAAGTAGGATCTCTTTATATCATTCCGCTTTAAAAGGGTTGTTGCAATATTTGCCAAAATAAACCTGGCAAACAAATGCAAGCTAATTTCAATTTTTCTGGTATTGCAGTCAACAAGGAATTAAAAATAAATACTCTAATAATAAGATCCATGCTATACTAATAATAAAAAGAAAAAAGTACCTAGGGCTATTAAATGCCAAATGCAGCTTTAGCATTCGTGTCAAAGATGATCCTCTTGCCATCTTTGCTTTTTTAAATCCAAGTTTATTTAACTAATTGGACAACATATGGCCCAGATTTTGGCTCCATTACAGCTTTGTCCATTTACACCACCAGTGGCCAGTATAACAGCACTTCAGAAATACTGCCAGGACAGAGCTTCTGAAGCAGAAGATGGTTAAGACTCAGCCTACGGTAGCTGAAGTGGAGCAGGCAGAGCAGGCTCAGGAGCCTGAGCCATGAACAGCCTGTGGGCAGCTGTGCAAGGTGATCACGCAGAGGTTGGTTGCCGCTGTGGGGAGCAGGGTAGTCCATGTGTCTGTCACAACTTGCACTGTGTAACAACGCGCCTGTTGGCCTTCCCTCCGGATGAGATGATCTTCTGTTGTACCTCCTCAGTGGAATACCTAATTTGTCAGGTATTACAGTTCTCTCCTCAAAAGCAATGGAAAGATTCTCACTGTTTTTTCTGGGCTTTGGGACAGTCTATGATTAGCTGATGATCATCTTCAAAAGATTACCATGGACATATGTATCTAATTTTCTATTTTAGAACTGTGATCTTCCAGCTGAGCTGCAATTACAAAGACCTATCAATTAAAAAATAAAACTATTTCTTTATAAACAGCAGCTGACGCAAGCTATTAAGTAGGATTTTTTAAATCACCGTATAAATAGAAGTTCTTAGAACATTTAACACATGCTAACCTTCATCAAAGTCTTTGGGAGTTTGGGGCAGAAGGAATGCTGTTTTGTGACAGGCTTTGTCTGATGCGCTTCAGATGCAAACCCCTCACTGGACACTGTTGCAATAGCATGCCTGTAAGGAAAACCAAACTCATTTGCCTTTTGGGATTGTTTTCGTAAATTGGCCCAGAATGTTTCAGAAACTATAGCTGGAAGACTCAACTGCATGACTAAAGCCTACGTAGTTTGGTCCCCTAAGGGCATCATATAAGACTAGTAACTGTTATACTGTTAACACATGCTCCAACCATATGCACACATGCTGTATTGTTTAAATGTTAAGGCCATGACAACTTTTGATCTTTGCTGTACTTGTGAGTATGTTCAGGGCAACGGCACAGAACATTCTGAGCTATTAAAAACTCTGCTGAAGACTTCCTTCTACTGGTGTGAGTGTGACTAACAGGACAGAAATCACACTCAGGGCCACAGCTCTGTGCTGTAAGACAGAAAAAAATAATGTTTTGACCAACTGGATCTTATTAGTCTTTTTCATGAAGTCTGAGGGGCTTTTTTTAAGCATCTAGTGTATTACGCCTGATCCTGCTGCTTACCCCTCGTTGAAGTTAAACACTGTTCATCCTGTATTTCTGTATTTCCACACATTCTACCAATTTCAGTAGCATTACATTTATCTAAATCTGCAGGAAGGAAGAACAGAATCAAAACATATAGGATTGGACAGAATAGAGTAGAATGGAATAGAATAGGAGTAGAATGGAATAGAATGGAATAGAATAGAATAGAATAGAATAGAATAGAATAGAATAGAATAGAATAGAATAGAATAGAATAGAATAGAATAGAATAGAATAGAATAGAATAATTTCAGTTGGAAGGGGTCTAAAAGAATCATCTACTACAACTGCCTGACCAATCCAGGGCTGACTAAAAGTTAAATCATGTTATTAAGGGCAGCATTGTCCAAATGCCTCTTAAACACTGACAGGCTTGGAGCACTGACCACCTCTCTAGGAAGCCTGTTCTATGGTTTGACCACCCTCTTGATAAAGAAATGTTTCCTAATGTCCAGTTTAAACCTCCCCTATCGCAGCTTTGTACCATTCCCAGTTTATATTTCTGCCTGGCGTTACTCCATCCCAGGTGCAGGATTTGGCACTTTGACTTACTAAATATCATGCCATTGATGATTGCTGAATGCTCCAGTCTATCTAGATTCTTCTGCAAGGCCTCTTGTCCCTCGAGAGAGTCAACAGCACCTCCCAGTTTGGTATCATCAGCCAACTTGCTAACGGTGCATTCAACTCCTGCATCCAGATTGCTATAAATATGTTGAACAGAATTGGCCCTAGAAGTGAGCCNGAGAGGTTCCTGGCTACCATCCACTGACTCCTTCAGAACTGTAGGGTGAATCCCATCAGGTCCCTTGGACTTGTGAACATTCAGCTGATACAGCTGGTCCCTTGCAATTTCAGAGTCCATAAATGTGAAGTCACTGTTCCCACACTCACCATCCTTTGACTATCATTATTATTAAAGTATTCTTTAGACCTCCTGTTGCTGTTAATGTACTTTTAAAACCCTTCTTGTTGTCTGACACAACANATAAATATGTTGAACAGAATTGGCCCTAGAAGTGAGCCCTGAGGACCAGCACTGGTGACCGGCCACCAGCCAGATGTAGCCCCATTCACTACAAGCCTTTGAGCCCTGCCATACAACTGGTTTTCTCCCAGCGCACCGTGAACGTGCTCATCCCACAGTTGGACAATTTGTCCAGAAGGATGCTGTGAGGGACAGTAGCAGAAGCCCTACTACAATGCAGAAAACCCACAACCCCCACCTCCCCTTCACGCACCAGGCAGGTGGCCTTCTCGTAGAAGGATACCAGATTAGTTAAACAGGAGTTTCTTTTTGTGAACCCGCCTTGACTGTGCCTGATGATTGCATTGTTCTTTAGATGTCTTTCAATAGTACCCAGCATCATCTTCTCCATAATTTTTCCAGGAGGTGAGGTTAGACCAACAGGTCTGTAGTACTCTAGGTCTTCCCTCATCCCCTTTTTTGTGGACTGGAATAGTATTGGCTAGCTTGCAGTCAGCAGGGACCTCCCTAGATTCCCAAGACCTTTGGTACATGATTGAGAGTGTCCTGGCTACCATCCACTGACTCCTTCAGAACTGTAGGGTGAATCCCATCAGGTCCCTTGGACTTGTGAACATTCAGCTGATACAGCTGGTCCCTTGCAATTTCAGAGTCCATAAATGTGAAGTCACTGTTCCCACACTCACCATCCTTTGACTATCATTATTATTAAAGTATTCTTTAGACCTCCTGTTGCTGTTAATGTACTTTTAAAACCCTTCTTGTTGTCTGACACAACACTGGCCAGTTCCCACTCTAATTGAGCTTTGGCCTTTCCTGTCTTCTCCCTGCATTTCTGAGCCACAGCTCTGCAAAGCCTGACCTTGCTTCCACAGATCACACAGTTTCTTTTTCCTCCTGAACTCCACAAGAAGTTCCCTATTCAGATAACCTGGTCTTCTGCCCCACTTGCTTGACTTAAAACACAGTGGCATTGCTTGCTCCTGCATTTCTTAAAGGTGGTTCTTAAAGACTGACCTGCACTCATGGACATCTAAGCCCTCAAAAGCAGATTCCCAAGGTACTCTGCTAAATAGCTCCCTGGGTATCTTAAAGTTTACCCTCCTGAAGTCCAGGGCAGAGACTCTGCTGTCCTTTTTTATTACATGGAAAATTTTAAACTCAACGATTTCATGATCACTGTGGCGAAGACAGCCACCTAAAACCAGATCTCCATAAGTCCTCTATTCACACATATTAGAATATAATAACAGAATAACGTGAAATATCACCATGTTGAAATATGTAGGAACAAAGTGTTGTTCTGGTAGATTAAGCAAAAATATTGAGTTAGTTGCAATAGTTTTACTAGTTCTCATCTATAAGTGATCACAAAATAGCACAATATGCTATTGAACTGTACAGACAGCTATGGCTAAGAATAATGGCAGCAAACAGATGGGAAAGGTGTGTGTGCTGAAGGGAACAGCAAGAAATATCCCCTTCTAAAAATATCTTCCTTCATTTTATGGTAGAGGAACCACACGCTCCTAGGAAATGCAGGTGAAGCTTAGAGAAATTCCAACCAGCAGAGAGGACGGTGGGGAGCACAGAAGAACATGGTGGAGGTAGCTGCNACCTGCACTCATGGACATCTAAGCCCTCAAAAGCAGATTCCCAAGGTACTCTGCTAAATAGCTCCCTGGGTATCTTAAAGTTTACCCTCCTGAAGTCCAGGGCAGAGACTCTGCTGTCCTTTTTTATTACATGGAAAATTTTAAACTCAACGATTTCATGATCACTGTGGCGAAGACAGCCACCTAAAACCAGATCTCCATAAGTCCTCTATTCACACATATTAGAATATAATAACAGAATAACGTGAAATATCACCATGTTGAAATATGTAGGAACAAAGTGTTGTTCTGGTAGATTAAGCAAAAATATTGAGTTAGTTGCAATAGTTTTACTAGTTCTCATCTATAAGTGATCACAAAATAGCACAATATGCTATTGAACTGTACAGACAGCTATGGCTAAGAATAATGGCAGCAAACAGATGGGAAAGGTGTGTGTGCTGAAGGGAACAGCAAGAAATATCCCCTTCTAAAAATATCTTCCTTCATTTTATGGTAGAGGAACCACACGCTCCTAGGAAATGCAGGTGAAGCTTAGAGAAATTCCAACCAGCAGAGAGGACGGTGGGGAGCACAGAAGAACATGGTGGAGGTAGCTGCAGGGGCTGTGAAGTAGCTGTTGCTTTGTCACACCTTCTCTTTGATTTGGAGGCTTCTTATCAGCTTGATCTTCTTTGAAAGGCCACAGCTCACCTCCTGTGCTAGCTTTCCGCAGTAAGGCTCAGATTTAGTGGTTCCCCAGAAAGGCACTTCGTGTGTACGAAAAGCATCAGTGGAACTTTTCCACCTAAGTGCACACAAAGAAGAGCCGTAACAAGGGTTTAGTGACTGGACGCCCTCAGGCACATAAGTCATAATGTAGAAAATTGCTCCACACTGACACTGTGATTCTGTTTCTGGCTTTGTCATTGGGGTCCTTGGGACTAGTTGGGACTAGTTGTTTCATCTTTGTGCCCTTCTTTCCCTGTCTGTTGGAGAAGGGTTGGGGGAAACATAGAGGTGAACTCCAATGATAAAAAATACTAGGTTAAAGGTGAGGCCCTGAAATAATTGTTATTGGAGGTTTTATCATTAATGTTGCTCCTATTCAGCAAAATCATTGAATTCTCCCACTACCGATCATGGATTGATTGTGTGCACACACATATTTCATACAAATATTTGTTCATAAACATCTAAAAATCCTTTTTGCAATCACCTTTAATTGCAAATTTGAGACCTTTTTTTTCAATAATGCTTCTTCTGAACACTCATAGAAAGCATTTCCAAAATAACTAAAAGCGTCTATGGTAAGTTTTTAAATAAAAACAGTGTGTATGTACATTTTCAATGTACACACTCAAGTATGACTGTTAATTCTAACCTCTATAATTTGAAAAGATTTTTTCCTGGTTCAGTGCAATATGCTGTTCTCTTTGGGTTTTTTCTTTTTCCCTTTAAAAGAAACTGTTATCAACATTGCAATTTCCTGTTAGTAAATAGTAGACAAAAACTAACTGCAGACAGGCTTCTAATGCATGTAAACAGATATCAGATGTGTAGCACATATGACATCAGAAACAATACCTAATTAGCCAGGCTTTTTTTTTGTTAAAGAAAACAAGGCTATGCCTTTCTTTGGTTTACATCTCTACAGCAAACTTGCCATTGGATATTCTTTTCCTGCGTGCCTCTGTGGTGCATGTGTATCTATATAAATATTTGTATCTATATTGATATGTATGGTAGGTTAAAACTGACTCCCAAGCATGTCACCTGTTTAGAAATTATTTTTGCCCTAAATTAGCATGAACAGTGAGGAATTCCCCCAGAGCACTCCTAAAGGAAATCTGATTTTTCAGCTTGGGAGAAATGTCTGCTAATTCTAAACTACCATTTTCATTTTTCTACAGCAGAAATGCACATTTTCCCCAACCATAAAATTTTCTCATAATAGAAATGAACCAATCCCCAAGGGTGTGGTTATCAAAAGATAATCTCACCCCAATCTGATTAGAGGCATAAGGCTCATGCCTCAAAATGCTCCAGGGTGTGATTATCTTATGCTAACCATACCCTGTATCATGTCTTATTGATTAACTAATAAAGCTTCAGCATTATTATTCAGAGGGGGAACTAATATATCAGCAAGAGATCTGATTCTGGAATGGGAAAGATTCTTTGTAGCTCTCCAAATAACCTCTCTTGTTCTGATTATAACATCTCTGAAATTATAGGGTCACCAGATGCCAGGTTTTATATCTCATTGGCGATTATATCAATGGTATATTAAGACTGAACCATACCCAGATACACAGTTATGTAAAGACACATTTACACTAAACTGTTCCCTTTGCATTTATATTGCAGATTTAGGTTACACAGCAGAATAGAATTAAGTTCTCTGGAGAGGAGTTTGTAGTCCAGACACTAACTGTGCACTTCATTTGGGGCAGCTCTAAGTTTTGTGTATGATTACGGTGTAGAGGGATCCCTGTTTCGCTAAAGGATTGTTCCCTGTGTGCCCACACACTGGGTTCAAAAAGGGGATGATAAAGCCAGCCCTTGGGCTCCTGAGTTTCCCATCCAAGTCATCCAGAGCTACAGGCGTAGCTCAGCCGTTTATCCCTTAAATCTCCTAAACAGTAGCACAGGAGCCTTAAACCAGTGCTGGAGCTTTAACTGCAAAGCCACCTCCCCCTCTCTGCAGTGTAGTTTGTTCTGTAGAAAAAAACCTACTTAACCCATGTGGGACTTGCTTGAACAGGCAATCTGAAGGCTACTGTCACAGCCAGCAGATTCTGATCTCCTCCGCATCAGTGAAAAGCTGGAATTATTTCACTGACTTCAATGGAGCAAAAACAGGTTAATAGATACATCTAAGAAGAAAATATGGCCAGTGCATGCAGAAAGAACCTCAGTAGGAATTCCCTTGCAGTGCAGCTTCCACATACTGGCAGTAAGGAGGCAACACACCCCCTCTGTTAAGAGTTAGATGCTTTTTTGGAAACAAAAGGCAATATTTATATCTGTATTGCAATTTCATCTTGAGATGAAAATTTAAAATGGTGAAACATTTGATCAAGCCCTACATGAGATGTAGGGATGTGCATCTTAAACTGAACAAAGGGATTATTATACAGCAGTGCAATCCACACCACAGTAATCCACTATAATGAATACTTTGGCAAATTTGCTGTGTCTGTTGTGTTGCCATCCTCTCTATGAATGGAGAATGTTAATTTCTGTACCTAGCTGGAGCTGGCTGGAGAGCTGTCATCCTGCCCTTTCACGCTGGGTGGCAAAAATAGCTTGCTGTTCCTACTGCCAGCGCAGCTCCCTGTTGGCTGGTCACAGAGGGAGTGTGGGTATAGATTGAGCTATGGAAACTGCTGGCATTTGCATTATTGTATTACCTACAACATCCCAAAGCAGGCTCACATGACTAGTAGCCAAAAATGTTGTTTTCCATCAGCATTCTCACAGATGCTTCCACCACCGTGGCAGTGCTGCCATTTTTAATTGGGAATTGCTGAAATTGCTGGAAGAGGCTGGTTAAGACTGTAATGCGTGCCTATTCAAAATTTCTTTCAGAGGGTGAGTGATGTTACCCTAGTGCACGGACCCATAGAAGGGAGGATAAATCATCCACTGGAGTGTCAGTGTCTCATCACTGACAACAGGGAAAGAGTTAAGGTGAGTGGTTTCGATGAGATGCCTAGTTTTCATACAGCCGGGTAAAGTGAGGGGATTTCTGCCTTTATTATAACCAGGTCTTAGCTGGAACTCGGGTTATTAGTATACAGCTCTCACTGATGCACCCCCTTTCCTGATCCATGCAGTAAATGCTGCTTTGCTTAGGCTGCGCACTGTGGAGCTCTGCGCATCACAGCTGCCTGTCTTCTGCACTTGAGATTTAGTGCCAGATGCCAGGCTTGCTCTCAATTCCCATCATTCTCTGTACAATGGTTCTTCTGAAAAGAAAGGTACAGTTCCTGCTGAAGACACATCCTAGTGAGGACATCTCCCCCTTCAATGGTAGCTTTCTGTTCCATTGCTAATTGCTATGAATAGAGATCATCCCAAATCATAATACATATTCTTCTTGTATTGAATAGGTTACAGTCCAGTGACAGAAAGGGAAGAGGCAGGGCAGCTTTAGAAGCCCAGAAAGCAAAATACACCCATAAAGCGGTCTTTTTATAAATGTCAAGATATTTTATCACTCTCTTTCAACTCCCTATGACAATTGCAACTTTGTTTTTCTACGGTGTCCATAAAGTATTTTTGCAAAAGTGTTTCTGTTTTTGTCCATACTTTTGTAGTGGAAAATGTCATGTTCTCTAAGTATAAGCCTATGTACCACAAGCTTAATCTTTTTCCAAGAATTCTTTTTTTTTTTTTTTTCTTCAGAAAGAAAAAACTCAAATGGTCATCCTGACCATCAACAATAAAGTCAGTATCTCTCCATTCAAACATACTAGAATGAAAAGCACACCTTCAGGATAGGGCAAAGGACTCCCATGCTCCTCATTGTACACCACTCTCTACTTGTCTCAAAGAAAAGACCACTGGCTGAAATATACGGAGTACATTTTTGTTCCCTTCAATAAGATGGGCAAGGAACTTGTCTTGCACTTAAAGAAGAGCTTTGTAATAGTCACAAAGCCCTTTTGAAATTTAAGAAGTGACCATCTGTTTCCAACAGAATTACTCTACATGCAGAAAATTTTTAGTTGAGTATAAAATCTCTACTCCTTCGAAAACTGAGGCCTATCATTATGATTAAAAAAAAGTTTTGGGGCTCTCCTCATCAAATCCAGACATACATTCAATGGCTGGGCTGTTTTTTTCCAAGTTGGTCACAGATGTTCTCCAAGCCAACAGTGGATGCTGTGGGAATGTCCATTTACCTTCCTTTCTCTGCATACGGCTCCTCTCCCTCCACTCTTGTTGCTTAATGGCCCTGGCCCTCACTGTGGGCTCCTGTGCAGTATTTGCCCCCCTCCAGGTGTGAGCCGTGATGAGTCCAGGATCCTGTGCAGCCTGCAGAGCGTTTCTAGTAGGCACGTAAGATTACTGATCTTCCAGCCCCGTTAGATGACAGCACAGATCATCAGCAACCAAAAATGTCATTTCAATGAGAGAAGGATAACACATCTAAATCACGGTGATGCCCTAGAACAAGGCATTCTACATTATCATGAGCCGAAATATCTGTGTGTACAACCTTCAGAAACTGGTAATACCCCATTTTAAACTTCAAAATTCCCTGACTTCTTGACCCTTTTCCCCAAGGTCTTAAAAATATTTTAAGCATCTTGGAAGAGCAGAGCATACAATTCTCTTCAATTTTCTGCATAATAATTTTTTTAAATTAAGTATTTAGTTAGATATTTATATAAAATAGAGACATTAAAGATTTTCTGTCAAATACTAATCCAAGAACTCATGTAGGGTTTGCTGCCCGTTTAAATGCAAAAGCAGGCACTTAATCATGTGGCAGGAGTTATTGTTTGTTTGCTAATTTATTTAGATTTTTTGTTGGCGTTACCCTATGCAGTGTTTTGGGTTTGGTACATGGCTACAGTTATAGAGGCACTGAGGCACTGCTGTAACAAAGCCTTAAATGTCAGTATCCTCAGTATTCCCAAATGTTGCCTTATTTCACAGGTAGTTTCACTCATTCAATAGAAAAACTTGTACAGTGAAATATTCTTCAATACCAGCAAAGGAATGAGAGCCTGGCCCTGTGCCATTTGGGATGCTGGAAGTTGGGGAGTAGTTTTAAAAAATACATGTGTTATTTTCATCCCTGCAACAGGAAATGCAACTACCTAAATCAACACATAAAAAAGCAACCCATGGAGTTATGCGTGATACCTAAAAGTAGTAATGCAAGAGAAATGATAATTTAAATGCTGTACAGTGCTATTTTAAGCCGAGGTTTTTGGCAGATATTAATTTTTTTGTAAAGACCATAAAAGTGTTGTTATTGTTGGATAAAAATAACAGCTGCAAGGGAGGCTGAAATTCTTTCAGAGATAACAAAGAACAAAGGCAAGACTTTGCATCAGGATTTGTGTCAGCTTTAACAGCTAAATTGTGCTCTCAGCTCAGCGGGCAGGGTTGCCACTGAAGGCATTGTGCGGCTGTGTTAGGCCATGACCAAAGGAAGAATTTGGCCCAAATGGATGACCAAATCCACGGCTGAGGGCCAGCAGCCAGTGAATTAATTGTCCTTTCATTGAAGACCTCCAGAAAGGGAAGAGGCTCGTCTCTAGGTCTGTGTGCTGTGACAGAAAAGGGAGCAAGAGGGATTTCAGCCACGTCGTTCCTCTACCCTGCCTGACACTGCAGCCCAGCACACATAAGTGCTAGCACAAATGAGTGTTTTGCAGCACAAGACCGAGTACCTACACTTCTGAAGAAGCAGAATACACCTGAACACCAATATTAGAGTGCAGATTGTTTCTGCTACTGCTCAGAAAATGAGTAATTTCCCTATCCTTTTGTTTTCAGCTCTAGGACCAAACAAAACACAATACAGTCCCTGGTCCCCTAAGCCAGAAATGGGCCTTTGTGTATGATGTGTATCGGTCTGGAATGTTTATTCTGTGCAAACCAAAGAACAACAGGATAAAGCAGTTTGCTCATTCCTGAATAAGTTAGTACATGAGCCCTGAAGAAGTTCTCATCTTGCAGACTTTAGTCTACTGGCTCTTTGTTCTACGGCTTCAGAAAATTACATGCTTTTCTCAGTCTTTAACACCCCTTTCTAACAGATAGGGCTGTGTCTGCACATTTTGGCATTGCAATGTGGAATGAAAAATGCAGATGTGAATGCTCTAAGAAAGTATTTTTTTCTTTACTGGGATATGTGTTTCATTTCACTGCAAAGGCAACAGGCAGAAGGGGACTGGTAATGTGGAAGTCCCTCAGAGACCGAGGCTGAGACAGAATACATCACATTCCGCCCTTGAACAGTGTCCCTGGGTCACACTGCCACAGAGGCTGTGGCTGATCAAGCAGCACTTTTTCGGGGTGATGGGCTGAGTCAGAAGGATGCAAATCCCACCAGGCACAGCCAGTGCCAGCAGCCACTCACAGTTCAAGAAAATCCTCAATATCAAACTTCTTCAGGAGCTAGACTAATGCATGGGCCTGCACGTTTTTATTCTCTTGAAAACATGCTTTCTCATTTTGTAAACTGATAATATAATTTTCTTGCAGTTGCTGTGGACTACAATGGGTTTGCTTGACTTAAAAGCTTTTCTCCATTTAGGAATGAAGGACAGAACAGAACAACTTCGTGTTGGACCCTTTCCCACTGTGTGGGTGACATACAAGTTATATTTTAAGCACAACCTCATGTTTTCCTGTCCTTTGCCTTGAGCTGGGCAACATGGACCCCTGCAAGATAAATAGATAAATAAATAATTATATCATAGACAGATGTCACTTCTGAGCAATACACACCTAAAGATGGGGTGAAGGGAATAAGGAGATGCACAGATGTTTGTTTGAATATAAAAGAGATGATTGTGGCCTTTTAGTTTGCTTCTTACAACTATTTCCATGCTCTCTGATTAATGCAAAAATTGAATATTAAGCAGCACCTGAAGCAAATAAACCCTTCCATAAGCATATGAGACCCTTGTGAGACACTAGCACCTCCCTCCCACCTCTCCAGTCTGAGCCACTGTTGTGGTTATAGAAAACCCATAACAATTTATTGTCATTTAGACAATTATTCTATCACCCGATGACCCCTCCCCACCCGGAAAGGGGAATCGGGCAAAGCAAGGAAACACAAGGGTTGAAATGTAACTAGATTTAATAGGATAAGACTAAATAACTAACAATAATACTAAAGAACCAGTATTGAACCCGATATTAATATGAGATATATAAGAATTATACTCATCCCATTCTATCAGCAGAAGCTGTGCACTCCTGGGAAGGGAAGGGCCCAGGGGTCCGGCACCGGAGCAAGGATTTCTCTGGACCGCTGCCGTCAAGGGAGAGAGAAACTACGCAGCAAACTTTCTAATTTATATGGAATGTGACATTCATGGTATGAAATAATCCTGTTGGCCAGCCTGGGTCAAGTGCCCAGGCCTCGCTCCTCCTCCCTGCACCTGGCAAGGCTTGAAAACACTCAGACCTTGAATCCCACATAGCCTAGCTGGCTATAAAAGAAATATTTTCACAAATTCAGACACTGAAGTGTTCAAAAAGTGGAGTTTTCCCCAGCATTAGAAGAGAAATTAGTTCTGTGTCGCTCAACCCAGGACATTCCAACCCTTATTTCATACCATATACATGTCACGCTCAAGTTACTATTACATTTGTCTTCTAATATACATACACACAAACGAATATAATCCTCTGAAGCTATGAACTATTCCTCTGAAAGGTCCATTGAATTTTGTTAGTCCAAAACTGTGAGTCCCATCTACCATAATAGTCTTTTAGAGTAGAAAGAGGTGACGTGGCATTCTCTCGGTCATCAGAGCAGCACCAGGCCTCGATACGGATGACAGACGGCTGGAGTTGGCCGCAGCAGTGTAACGTGTTGTGCTCACGGTCAGCGTGTTTCCTGCCGCTGGACGCCATTCGATGAAGCTGGCTCTGGTTCCATTACCACTGTGTTATCCTGGAAAAGACTTATTGGACACTGTTAGTGTTATCTAACAATTAACATCATACCATTTAAATTAAGGATTCTCACCCCAAATCAGATCTCCTAAAGGTACACATCGAAACTCTCCATTCTCCTGCATCACCCACCAAGTATGCCCTGGTCCTTCGGCAAAAGCAACCCCACAAGTGGGTCTGCCTTTACCTGCGTCCGGGGTAACCCAGACTATTTTGCCCAGCATATATTTCACATGCACCAAAGTGACCTTATCCCCTTCTACAGTAGGTAAAAGCTCTGACTGAGCAGGACCAGCTCGGCTGTCAGTTCCCCTGGTGTTGACTAACCAGGTGGCTTTTGCTAAATGTTCATCGCACTTTTTAAATGTTCCAGCACTCATCGCTTTCAATGTAGTCTTCCACAGTCCATTGCATCCTTTAACCTTCCCAGAGGCTGGTGTGTGATAGGGGGTGTGGTATATCCACTCGATATCATGCTCTTTAGCCCAGGCATCCATAAGATTGTTTTAGAAATAGGTCCCATTGTCTGTTGCTCTTCTTCCACTGTTTTAACCAAGCCCACAAGGCATGTGCTGCCATCCATGAGTCTATTAAAGATAAAGCACGGGCCACTTTTCTGTCTCAGCGGTCTCTAAAGCCAACTGGATGGCTTTCACCTCTGCAAACTGACTTGACTCACCCACTCCCTCAGTCGCTTCTGCGACTTGAGTAGGACTCCACGCAGCAGCTTTCCACCTTTGCTGGTTTCCTACAATATGACAAGATCCATCAGTGAACAGTGCATATCGCCTCTCATTTTCCGATAATTGATTATATGGTGGGGCCTCCTCAGCACACACCACCCTCTCCTCTGGGCACCCTGCAAAATACGGGCCTTGTGGCCAATCCGTGATCACCTCCAGAATTCCTGGACAATTGGGGTTCCCTATTTGAGCTTGCTGAGTAATTAGTGCTACCCACTTACTCCGTGTCGCATCAGTTGCGTGATGTGTGGAAGGAGTCTTCCCCTTAAACCTCCAGTTCAACACTGGCAACCGGGGTGCCAAGAGCAGCTGAGCTTCAGTACCAGTTACCTCCGAAGCAGCTCCAGCTCCTCCATATGCTGCTGGTATCTCTTTCTCAGTGGCAGCACAGCGAGCAGCTGATCCTCTACATGCTCGACCCCAAAACCCTAGGGCTCGGCCTTGAGTCTCTCTGGGTGCTCTTTGCCAGACACCCCAGGAAGGGCCATTCTCCCCTGCTGCGCTGCACAGCACATTTTTTACATCTTGTCCTGTCCAGACTGGCCCAAGGGCTACTGCATGGACAATCTCCTGTTTAATTTGCTGAAAGGCTGCTTGTTGCTCAGGGCCCCATTTAAAATCATTCTTCTTTCTAGTCACTTCATAGAGAGGGCTCACAATCTGGCTGTAACCACGAATGTGCATTCGCCAGAAAGCCACAACGCCTAAGAAAGCTTGTGTTTCCTTTTTGTTAGTAGGTGGGGACATTGCTGTTATTTTGATAATCACATCCATCGGGATCTGGCGACGACTATCTTGCCACTTAATTCCTAAAAAATGAATTTCCTGTGCAGGTCCCTTGACCTTACCTCATTTGACGGCAAAACTGGCTTCCAGAAGGATTAGAATTACCTTCTTCTCTTTCTCAAAAACTTCTTCTGCTGTATTACCCCGAATGATGATGCCGTCAATGTACTGCAGGTGTTCTGGAGCTCCACCCTGCTCCAGTGCGGTCTGGATCAGTCCGTGGCAAGTAGTGGGGCCGTGTTTCCACCCCTGGGGCAGTCGATTCCAGGTGTGCTGGACACCCCTCCAGGTGGGAGCAAACTGTGGCCTGCACTCTGCTGCTAAAGGAACATAGAAAAAAGCATTAGCAATGTCAATTGTAGCATACCACTTGGCTTCCTTTGACTCCAGGTCATACTGAAGTTCTAACGTATCTGGGATGGCAGGACTCAATGGTGGTGTGACTTCATTCAAGCCACGATAGTCTACTGTCAATCTCCATCCCCCATTAGGCTTTTGCACTGGCCATGTGGGACTACTAAAGGGTGAGCGAGTCTTACTGATCACCCCTTGGCTTTCCAGCTGATGGATCAACTCCTGGTGAGAGAGCAAAGAATCTTGATTAGTCCAATATTGTCGCCTGTGCACAGCTGTAGTAGCAGTGGGCACCTTCTCTTCCTCGACCCTCCAAAGCCCCACAATAGAAGGTCCTCCGACAGGCCGGGCAAAATAGACAGTTGCACAACTGTCTCCGTCTCCACTGCCGCTACACCAGACGCCCACCTGTAACCCCTTGGGTCCTTAAAATACCCTCTCTGGGCGTAATCTATGCCAAGAAGGCACGGAGCATCCAGGACAGTCACAATGGGGAACTTTTCCCATTTATTCCCAGTTAGGCTCACTTTGGCCTCCGATACAGTCAGCTCGTGAGATCTGCCCATCAGTCCAGCAACAGCGACGGGTTCTTCCCCTCTATGATTCGACGGCATCAGGGTGCACTGTGCACCAGTGTCCACCAAGGCCCTATACTTCTGTGGTTCTGATGTGCCAGGCCATCGAATCCACACAGTCCAACAAACTCAGTTATCCCTCTCCTCCTCCTCCTCCTCCTCCTCCTGGCTGGAGGCAGGGCCCCCCTACTTTGGACTAGAGGGCCTGCTGCTTCCATCCGTGACAGCTGTGTGTCCTACATCAGACTCCAAAGCCCATCTTTGCCTTCTGGACAACCAGTCACTGGAAACTGGAGCAGCACTTCTCTCGGAAGAATCCTCTCTTGGGGGTGTTCTACTCCGCAACTGACGTACGAGCCTCTGTAAAGCTGAAGCAGGATTTCCATCCCAATTCCTCATGTTTTCTCCCTGGTTACACAGGGGAGACCACAGGATATAGCGTGATATGCTTTGTTTCCCTTGAACAGCGTTAGTAGGGAGGCGTTTGTCCCCAGCCGAGAGGTTGGCCTTGACAAATGATTTCTTCAACACGGAGACGCTGGCCTGTGGGGCAGAAAGAAGATTATGTGCGTAATGCTGCATTCGCGCATCCATCTCACCCACGGTCGGTGCCTCATCCTCTCTCCAGCAAAATAATGCCAGCGCATCAGCGTACGCTGCTGGTGCATTCAGTATCCACTTGCACCAAATGCGTCTGGTAATTCTGAGCGCATCTGGGTTTAAGGATGTCTGCAGGTTGTCCAAATCACTGAAAATCATCTCCTGCACGGCTATTTCCCTCAGATTCTTAACACTTCTCTCAATAGTTGTCCACTTGGGTGGGCGGTACATGATATCGATCCTGTAGGGATACCTGCTCCTCACGCTTAACAGGAGTCGCTTCCAGAGGGCGAGGGGTTGTGGTGGTCTTCCAAGAGCCCTGTCGATACCCGATTCTCTAGCCAGTGGTCCCAGACGCGTGGCTTCTCTGCCATCCAGGTCCAAACTGTCGGCTCCAGTATCCCAGCATCTGAGCAACCAAGTAATCAGCTGCTCGCCTTCCCGACGGCTGTAATTCTTACGTATGTCTTGTAGCTCACTTAGGGATAATGGTCGGGTCGTTCCCTGTGTTCCTGCTTTGCCCGGTGTTCCCGGCTGACCGTCGCTCTCTGCGGGTACCGCACGTCTCCTCTGATGTCCAGGGCCGGCTGACAGCGGCGCTGGCTGAGCCTGTAGCTCAGCTGCATCACCCATCACCAAGGCTGGAGGAGATTTAGTGCTCCTGGCAGCGGCAGGTCTTGTCATGAGAGCCAGCAGGGTGTGGATAAGACCAGGGTCTGTAGGGAGGGCTGGCGAGGTGTACACCGGCGCCATGGCCATGGCGGGGGTGGGCAGGGTCTGCACGGGTACGGTGGTTGTGGCAGGCACCGGCGGGGTCTGCACGGGCGCGATCTCAATCGTGCGGGTCGGCGGGGTCTGCGCAGGCACGGCGTCAGCCGTGGGGGCCGGCGGGGTCTGCGGGGAGAGGGTGGTTGTCACAGGGACCGGTGGAGTCTGCACGGGGGCGACGTCTGCCGCAGGGGCCCGCGGGGTCTGCGCAGAAGCAATGTCTGTCGGGGGGGGCAGCGGGGTCTCTACGGGAGCAGTGTGTGCCGGGGGGGCCGGCGGGGTCTCTAACGGG
>VXBO01001111.1:0-26351 GCA_013400135.1 Rhinoptilus africanus
GATTCTGTGATTCTGTAATTCATGTGCACCATGGTTAAGCACAAAATTGTGTAAGTGCAGGACCTCAGGACTTGTCTGGGTTTCTCATATTCTGTGGTGGGTTTCTCCTCTTTTAGCTGTTACACCAATTACCTAGTGGTCAGGTGACTATTATCCAGGTTTAAACTTAACTTTGTGAATACACAAGCCAAATAAATGTATACAATCAGTAAGTAAAAAGTATTAAACCTTTATATTAATTGGCTAGAGAATATATATTGTGTAAGTTTTGTGTTATGGGTGAAAATAATCAGACTTAATCAGGAAATAATTTTTTTAAAAAAGTATATTATGTTAGAAAAATGCATAAAAATAACCCCAAGTAGGCACAGATAGGATTAAGGAAAACAACCCCTCCAACATCAAAATCATATTCTTCTGGTGAAGAGCTCAGGATGATGACCATATGCTGAACTTCCTTGACACTCTAATTCATGAGGAAGGCTATACCTGTTGATATCAGGACTGAGAGTAGCATTTGAATCATGCACATACACACCGGCAAATGCACGTGTAAAAATAATAACATAGTTTAATCTATTAGTGTTTGCAGCATAGTAACCAAAGTAATAATATTAACTGTGTACTTTGATTTTACTAGTAAACTTTAATTAATAACAAATTCCTAGTTCTGCATAGGTGTGTTCCTTTTTTCCCATAACAATAATTTTACTGTAAAGAGATACGTGAATGATTTGTTAAGCATTTCAACATTATTGGAACATTAGCTTTTCTAACATAGATAAATTGTTTTAGATCTTAATTTAAACAAACTAGAAATCATCCCCATGGCTTTCCACAAGTAAGTTCCCTTTGATAAATAAACACTCATTCAGAATCAAAAAATTGAACTCATGTTTTTTCCTTACAAGGTTCATGTTAACTTATGTTTTAGCATTGAGGAACACTCAAGTTAAAGACCTATCATCTAAAGTTTCATATGAATGCTTGTGTAATTTTTACTAGTCCTCAAAATGACTCATTGGTCCACACAATTAAGACAGTTTGATGTAAAATAACTTTTCCAGAATTAATCTTTCAATTCAGACTGTGGATTAAAATGACAAACTGAACGGTAGCTCTTTCATCTTGAAAGGCTTGTTGTGGTGAAGCATCCTATGCAATCATTGAAATGCCTAGAGGTCAGCTAAACTAAATCCTAAACTCAGGACTAGCCTAAGTAATTCATTCTTCAAACAACTCAGAATATATCCCTTTTCAGATGTCTGTAGTCTTGTCAGCCATAAGGTATGATCTGAAAGAAGTTTGATTAATTACCAGACAGAAAGAACTGTGCTTAAAAAAGCAGGCAACAACAAATTAAAAAATGACACAAATACCAAAAAAAAAAAAATAACAAAAAAACAAAAAAAAAAAAAAAACAAAAACAAAAACCCACAACCAAACCCAAAATGAAACAGTTACTTTTTATTCCATTTAAAAAAATACAATCCAACCAATGATTATTTTACTTTAGGGATTTATATAAGTGGATCTTCTGTGGAATTAAATTTATCTTGGAGTTTGTATATTTGAGCTATACGTTAATTTTATTCTAATCCTTCTGCTTCTGAAGAAAGTCTAGTGAATAAGATTCTTTTTACGTTCATATTTATGAATAAATCTAGAATAAATTGGAATTGGCTGGATGATGGAAAACCATACTAATGATGAAATAATTTGCTGCATGGGAAAATAAAAGGTAAATTGTTTATTTAACTAACTATGCAACTGCTTAAAAAGGGAACTACATAATAATTGACTGAGAAATTTCTTACTCGTGCTAAAATATTCCATTAGTTCTTCCAGAAAGGAGAATAACAAATAGAAGAAATTTGGAGACCCATGTGTATGAAGATCTTTAGAAACCCTTGGTAACATAACTACCACGTTATGGCATCTTGGTCTTCCAATCATCCTGACCCTACCAAAATGTGTTTTAGTGCTCTTTTTTCATGTATATCAGGCAATATATGGAGATGATGCATACTTCGATCTTGTCATAAAGTGCAGTTGGGAAGTTGCTAGTGAAGCTCTTTGAAGACTATGGCTTTATATATGTCCAAGAGTGCACTTGAACCAAAACATAAACCATTGTTTAATAATTTTATAAAGTATACTGTTATAAGTAGCAGATGGCAGTTATAAGCAGTTTTCAATGCTTTTTCTCTCTCTATATATATATTTTTATACACATACATATGTCTTTTAATAGACAATTATTTTTAAACAACAAACTATTCAATGACCTAAAACAAGAATGCATGTCTGACTAGGTTATGCTAATACAGTATCAGGAAAATACAATATGAAAGCTGTTAAAGAAAAGCAAGATATGGCTAAAAGGACCCGATCCAGTGTGATAGCAGAAGCTGTGGAAGCACATGCACAGAATGCAGAATGCTATAGGCCCCAGGGATATAAGCACTAGTCATCAGTGGTCAATTACTTGTCACTAGTAAATGAAATCTTGCAAACTGAGTAAAACAGTTTTAGAAATGAGCTATGCATTCTTAATTTCCTTTTCTTCATAGCTTATCCTTAAACTGCTTTTACTTGGTTTACAAAGTTACATTTGTTAGTGATAAGTAATTGACCATTTGTGATGACCAGTGTTTATACATAAATAACTGGAAAAATGACCCTAAACAGAGTCAGCACAAGAAGACAAAATTTAGCTTTATCATGAGACTCTTCAAGGATAAGAAGAAACTCCCATAACCAGCACTATATTCCTCCCTAAAAAGGACTCCAGAAACTGACTGTAGATGTCCTTCTCCTAGAACAAAACATTATTTAGGACCCAGAGTGACATGTTATGGGTGAGTATGTTATCAAGGAAGAAGCCCCTTGGAAGTGTATGGATAACAATTTCAACTCTCTGAAATATAATTGATACTTTCTCTGTAGTGCCATTTTTTAAAAATTCCATTCCTTTTCTGTGATGATTGGACCTGCGATAAGAATAATATTTTTTTTAGACTGTGAAGATATCAGTTAGACTATAATAAATTTTTGGTTTCACATATAAGAAATATTTCTGTAGCCCACATATGTTGCATGGGATGATCTGGTCCACCCCCCTGAGTACTGGTTATTAAATCTGACTGCAACAGGAAACAAGCCAAGAGAAAAAATAATTCAGAAAATCTTTGATTTGCTGCAGAATAAGTAATATGTTACTTTAGTGGAGGCAGTTTAATGGACTGTATTTAACAGAAAGGAGACAATGAAAAGAGGCCAATACACAAAATCATTACATTAAATAGGTGTACTGAATGCTTTTTTCTCCAGCCCCTAAAAAATATATTTTTCTGTCAATTGCCAACTCTGTCATTTTTGGTAAAGCCAAAGCAATTAGCTCACGAAAGCTGAACTTTTGCCTTTTTTCAATAAATATATGTTTTCAGAAATTTCTATTATTTTGTAATTCTATGTATTGTTCCTTTGCACATCTGAAAGCAGACATAGTAAGCCTGGGAAAAGGAAAAATGGATGACTCCAGTAGACAAATTGAAGAATGGGTACATGAATGGGGCAATGATACAGAAAGCAGGACCCTGTAGGTATTGTAGAACTTTGTCTGTGAGGAAGACCGCAAACTTCTGAATAGAAGTGAAGGGTTAAGGAGCAGAACAGAAGTAAAATATCTCATGGAGAATTAAGTTTATAGGAAAGTAAACCTGTTACCAGAAATAATGAAGAACTTAAAAGGGAGAGAATTTACACCTAATGAGAAAGTCAACATAGGTTTGTGATTAAAGGGAAGTTCACTGACATTAAACCTCTCCTTAGAAGACAGAATGTGAAGACAAGATTTTACCTCATGCTTTTTATCAAGGAGAGAGCTGTCTTTAATTAGAAATCCATCAGGGAGAAGTAAATGAATAAACAAAAAACACCAAACAAACAGGTGGAGAATCCACTGTCAGGAGTCAGCACTTTGCCATCTCTCTCATTTCTTAGTTGGCTCACAGTTACCCATATGTAGTAATTTCTGGTTGACTGCAAAAGGTACTTAGATGGCACTGAGACATACCTGAGTGTACTTTACCAAAAGATAGATTTTTAATTTTTTTTGTGGATTGTTGAATTACATTATCTTTCAAGGTTTCTATAAGTTTAACTATTATTAATGAACTCTTCTGTTGCAACTATGTGTGTCTCAAAATAAGCCTAATATTATGGGGTGGTTGCTGTATTTACTCTTTGTGAACAGATGAGAAAATATTTTTATCTGAGTAAAACAGGTGGGGTTTTTTATTGTTTTTGTTTGTTTGGTTTTTTTAAATTTTCATCAGTAATGCACTCTATTTTAAGTTAAATCCATAGAAGAAATCAAACCACTTTTTTTTTTTTTCTTTACAATATGGAGTATTTTTGAGGAAAGAACAGGGGACACAACAGTCTTTCATTAATCAAATTTTAAAGATATTTATTTTTGTAGGAATAATGGTTTATATCATAATACCAGTCAAAGATGCTTAAAATACAACATTTTTATTTCATAGAATCATAGAATAGTTTGGGTTGGAAGGGACCTTTACAGGCCATCTGGTCAACCACCCCTGCAGTAAGCAAGGACATCTTCAACTAGACCAGGCTGCTCAGAGCCCTGTCCAACCTGACCTTGAATGTTTCCGGGGATTTTATATTTCATGGACAAATTCCTGTGTGACAAAAATGCAGTAGACATGGAAATGTATGTTTATAAACCTGACCATTTGCCTTTTAAGATGACAGTTATCATTCCAGTCAGTTATTATTCCAGGATGTGGAGAAAACGGTGATTCAAAAGCAGAATGGTCTGAGGACCTATACCCTTCTGGTTCATGCATGTCTGCTGTGCTATGTAGATGCATGTTAAACTGTCCTCAGGGATCTCTTACTGTGTTACAAGATGTGAATGACTTTCTTTGCTGTTACTAAACTAAGTTCTGAGAATTGTCATTGCTGTGCTTTACCAATGTGGGTTTTTATGCTGTCTTTTCAACACTGGCTCATCTCCTTTTCCTTCAGGAAAAAAATGTGAAAAAGAATGCATATGTTATTGCTGTGTAACCACCAGCAGTCCCCAGAAGACTATTTTTCTTCAATTATTAGTTCATCATTAAGTGGGGAAAAGAATATACATCATTTCTCATTGTTATGTAATGTATTAATATAATAATTCTAATTTCTTTTATCATAATCTCAAGATTCTTGCTCAGAGTTTTTCATATGAACATTATTTTTTTTTCTTTTAGTGTATGTTATTTTTCCTTTATCAAATACCTTGCACATAATACATGCTGTAAAATAAATTCATACTGCACTACTTTTTGCGAATCATTTCAGGATTAATTTTCTCATCATTTTTATTAATGTAATACATATCATGTCCTCTTTCTTGGGGATAATAGAGGGATTTCTGCTTTTTGATTATAGGTGTTCCACTGCAGAATCAGTTGAAGTTTGTAGTGTTGCATAATGGTATTTACCCATCAGTTGGAAAATCATTCAAGTTATCTTTGTTTAGTATTTATGGTTTGAATTTTTTCCCGTTTTCTGTATATGAAAGAGTATCTCTCTTTCTCTTAAAGAGGCTTTCATCATTTATCTTCAGGGAGAGATTTTGGAAAACACTTAACAAAATGTGCAGTCCTGCTTGATAGCACACAAGAACTCCACTGTTGCATACAAAAAGCTTGAAGTCAGATACGCAATTTCACATGCTTTCTGTGTGCCAGCACTTTGGTTGCTCAGTGGTAACTGGTTATCAAGAATCCAATATTGTCCCTATTGCAATCATGGATAAAACTGAATTGACCCGTTCAATTGAATGACTCAATTTGACCCAATATGACTTTTTAATGACTCAATTTGCAAAAACCCATTTATGTATATTTTTAATTATATATACAAAAATGCATTTATATTTCTGGGGAGACAGTAACCTGTCTATTCTTGCTGAACTCCAGAAGGGATAGAAGAGTTGGCACCTGTGCAAAGTGCATTAAGTTTTATCTCAGTTTTTACATATTTATTAATTAGATTCATTTTACAGCTATGATCCCAAATATCTAAAAATGGCTATTCTAATTCTTTTACTAGGTTTCAACTCTCGCTTTCAAAACTGTTTCATAATACTGAATAATTTTTCAGTCTTCAATTTGATTTCAAAGAATAATTATTTTAATTATTTTAAAGAATGGCTTTAAAAGAAAAGAAACATGCTGGGTTTTCCCTACATCTTAGCAACAGATAAACTGTTGTCTTGGTTGTAGACACAATATCATTTCCCGCTTCCCCGTTCTTTCTTTTGGTTATATCTGTGCCAAGTGCTCTCTCATGCCTTTTTCGAGTCTCTCTGTAGACATTTGATCATTCCTTTTCTATATTTTTTAATTTTTATTTCCTTTTTTCTCCTTTACTAACATGATATTCACATGATGATGCTCACATTAAACTAGAAATCTCTGTGCTTCCATGGCTTTCAATGTCGACAGTGTTTGTTGGAGCTGTTCAACCATTATTGTTTTTCTACCTATATGCTCTTTATGCTCTTTCTTTTCTACAGAAACAGAACTGCTGCTGAATTGTCCCTTCTTTTTTTTTTCTTTTTCTTTCTTTTTTTTTTCAGCCATTGAGCTCCTTTGAAAGCTTCAAGTTGCTTAGAGCAATATCAAAGACGATTGTGTGTATGCTCAGAAGCTTCCTTCATATAACAGAAGAGAATCAAAACATAAAGTTACTGACAACTTATCAAAGCAATACTGCAACATGGCCTACTGGGAAAAAGTATCCTCTGTAAGATTATTAAGGATGCTTATTAAAACAAGGACTGAGGTAACAGGGTTGATTTGGGGCATTTTTTTTTCTGGTGAATAAATCTTATTTCTAACATATCTCATGAATACCCTCTGTGAAGAGAATGAATAGAAAATGATACCGAGGCATTAGAAATTTGTTGTCACCTCCTAAATTTTTGTATATCACTGCTATCCAGAAAAAAATAATGTGGAAAATCTTGCACTCTTTTGAAAGACCAAACTCTGATCTGGTGAAAAATCTGAGAACAATTATAAAAGTAAAGCATTAACAGAAACAAACCCAAGGTCATCCTAACCTAAGACAACTACAGCTGGAATCAACTCTTTCAAGGGAAGGGGAAGGAAGAGAAGAGGAGGGGAGGGAGCCTAGAATCAGCTATGTCTTTAAATCAGTTTATCTCTTCACTAAAAAGTACGTAAAAAATGTAAATAAGCAAATCCCAACAAAATCTGCTAATACTTTTGAAAATTTTCTGCTGGTTCCTGTCACAAAAAATGATATCAAATATTCTGAAAATAGTCTGATTGTGGGGTTTTTTTTAATAAGAAAATGATGCTTATTAATCTTCCAGATGAGCAATCAGTGCAGATTTGTATTATTCTTATGATAATAGAACAGTAGCTTTATTATTTTATTTCTTGTGTATTAGATATTTTTAGTAACTTTCTTGCCGCTGCAATTAATAAAATGAATGTCATCAAAAAAATGGGGAAGGTTGGTTTTTTTTTTGAAAAGAGATTCTCGAAAAACTTGAGGGGGAAAAAAATTAAGTGGCATTTTTTCATTGAACTCCTACACAAACTTAAAATAGAAAAAATAAAGCTTTAACAGTTATGATCTCTTTATCCACCTAGCCACAGTCACATTTTCCCTAGTTCAACTACATTTAACTACTGGTTTGACATAAATTTATGATCTCTGCTAATGTGTCACACATTAGTCCTTTTTACAGTGCTCAGGCATGTTTATAGAAGAGGACAAGAATAAAAAACTATGAATAAGAATAATAATAATAAATAGTGAATAGTAACAGAAAGCGAACAAAGTAAAAAAAAAATAAAAACAGTAACAGATACATGGAAAAAAGTGAACTGTTTGAGATCTGATGGGTAATAAGAGGCAGAATGACATTGTTACATAGAAAGACTTATTAAAAATTCAGCACTGTCTACACTGATAGATTTCAAAGTTAACATAAAACCATAAACAGAAAAAATCTTTTGTATGAAATGTCTTGAAGTATTATAAGCTTTGTCCTAACTATACCAGCTACTACTTGTTTTTATTAAAAGTTGAGAAGGGCTGGTTTGTTCACACTGTTGCTAGAACTAGATGTGAAAAAGGTTGAAAGACAAATAATAGCCACAGGATCTCATTTTTAAAACAGGTAACAAAATAAGATTTACTCTACTTTTTATTATTCCAGCAACAGACAATGATCTGTGTTTATTGGCAGGCAGAGATATATTTTTGAAAGCAGAGGAATGAATGATGTGGAACTTCTTGGTTATGACAGTCTTGCAAACAATACTGTAAGCTTTTTTTGTCCTTTTTTCCTTTTTTATTTTTTTCAGTTGTAGGGAGTGAATTGCTGACTCTGAGCTCAGATATATATAAGGACAGAACTGAGCTAATCCAGAAAAAAGTTTATTAAGATTGGATTTTCAAAAGCAAAACCTGTTTTTATCTCATAAGATAAGACCTTTGAAAGCAAAATATATCCAAACCCTGCACTGTACCTGCCTTCTGTAGCTTTTTTTTTTTCTTATTTTCTACACAACATCTGATACAAAACATCTTTAGAAAGACAATGCATTAGTTTAAATGGGAAAATCCCTGGTATGGTACAATGATTTAAATACCCAGCACTACCTCACCATTTCTGGTTTTTTTCCTTTCTTGTTGGTAGCAGCAGTTACTAATGAGTGGGTATTAGCCTTAACTATTCTCCTGAAGAAGGACTGTTTGTTCTTTAAGCCAACTTTGAATATTCTCCAGCATCAAATTCAAGTGTCTTCACTGTCTTTTCTGTTACTGCAAAACAGAGGTGATTTTGAGATCTTAGCATTCATAGCAGAAAGGAATCTGCAGTCACCTGGTTTGATGACTGTTTTGGCAGCTAAGGCTATTCTACAGCAATATTAATGGTAAGGTTCTTGGCAGATTACTCATCTGCATTACTGCTTGCTATTAATATGAATACTTTTACCCTCTGTCCTATGAGTTCTGATTTTAACAGAAAGATTCTGTCTTCATGATACAATTTGCCAGTATTTTATTTTTTTTCCTTTTGAAACTAATTAGCTGGATTTCAACTCCTGGAGAAACAATTCTTTGTGTACAGTGTCATACTGGTTGCTTAAAAAATGTTTATTTATTCTGCTGTATTAAGACCTCGGAAAAAGAACTGCAAACTTGTTAGATGCTCATTGCACATTTATTAATCTGATCGTATGCTATACTTAAAGTTAGAACTTTATGCTCTGAAATAATTTGCTTCCCTCTCATCCTCCATGTTTACCCACTTCTTCCTTCTTTAGGTAAAACAAATTTCAAATTACCTACCACATAGTAAAGTTTCCTTTTTTGTGTGTAATAAGGACTAAAACTAATATATTACATTTAGAAATGTCTGCAAAGACTTTGTAGTCATGACAAATAACTGCAAAAAGTGTTTGTCCCAAATGTTACCCTACCCCCACAGTGAAATGCAGCAGGACAGGTGCCATAACCAGCTGTCTTAGGGTTCCACCCTTGGCAACAACCTAGCAAGTGGAATTCCATCAGGTTATCCATGGACATACCACTGACTGGTTTTCAGACAGCATACCTGATAAGATGCAATCAGTAACGTACTCCCATGGATAGGAAGTCAGAGGGCAGATAGCCTATGTACTTCATTCAGAGTCAGAATGGAATTCTGTCTGGCTACACTGGAAGTCTGTCTAAAATAACATGCTATTTTTTATCTTGAAATTGCTGCTCTGATGACTCGCTAGTCTGGCTCTGGGAGTAGAAGAAGTTCTGCAACTTTGGCTCTAAGCAAAAGTGAAGTATTTTCTTATTATTTAAAATAAACTGAAAACTTTATGTAGCTATCTAGAACACAAAACATCACGCATTTGCTACTTAGTTCAGGAAAGACATTAATTCAGATGATATTGTGTGATCAAAGATTTTGTTTGTTTGTTTCACAATTATTTTCTTCCATTACAAACCACTTTATCTGAAGATTGCTCTGAAAAGTCAGCAATGATATTGTATCTCATTTAATTAGGATATTAAACTAGGAGAAAAAATTCATAGGCAAAACAATTTTATCAGTTCAACCTTTTTTCTGTCCTCCCATTCCAGAACACTTTTTCTCTGATAACAGCATTTTTACCCTTGATGGTAAAATAGCCATGTTCTGTTTCTAATGTCAGAAAAACCTCACATGAGCACCTATATATTTGGTTAAATTCCTAAATACTGTTATAAAAAAAAAAATAAATATATAAGTTGATATCATTTCATAGACTATAAATAACCAAACTAACTTTATTATCATATCATATTGAGGATATAAGGGGAAAAAATAACATTATAATGCATCCTCTATAGAAGGACTATAAAAAGTAGAGCTGCATCTTTACAGTATTCTCTTTGTTGTAAAATTCTAAGACGCCAGTTGTCCTCCCTACTGCTTTCCCCCTTCCATTCCCATTTTCTGGTGTACCCATGCCATCTTTCCTCTTGGTAAACCTAGCAAACTCATTTGCAAGCAAACACATTTGCAAGGTTTTGATTTTAATAGGTAACATTTTCAAAATTGCTTAAATGCTGTAGGTTTTCAATGAGATTCTTGAGCCAGATTTTAAAAAGTATGCTGGATACTGACACAAGGACTACCTGTCATGATGTTGAGTACTACAGGTACTAGCTCCAAGATCAATCATGCTGTGGATGTAGGTGCCTAAAGGTCTTCAGGTAGTAACTGGAGGAGCGTTAAGTGTCTAAGCTAGGGAATAAACAGCTAGATGGCAAGTTTATCAGCACATCACTATTTCATCAATGAAATAATGAATGTTCACTGAAACTTCAGAGCCAGACACAACTTTCTCTTTGTTGCCTTATAGATTACATTTGTGATTCATGAGAGGGGAAAGAAACTGTTGTGGTGTCTTCATGCTATACCTGGTCTGAAAAGCACTCACTTAAGACATAGAAAGCCTGGATTATTTTGCCCCCCGTATTTTAGGATCCCTGAATTTGTATATCTGATACAAAGCCTACCAGTTGGATATTTCATTAGGGGATTTATGAACTTAGTTTGATGCTCTAGTTAGTAGTTTACTTGAATAAGTGATTCCATCTGATTTGATACAATGCTGCAATTTTAAATTAACAAGCTATTTTTCACTCCATGGTTAGCTGAAAATCACCAGCTTAATCTACCTGATGTCGTATGTTAAAAGTTTTTCATTAGCTCATTAGGAACAATGCAAGCATCTGTCAAATGCATAAGTAAGAAATTCTATTTTGTGAATATTTGTATTAGAACTAAGGCCAGCTATGCTTTTATGACTCAAACAAATGTAGTTAAGTCTAAGAAAATAATAAATGCCTTTCTATGACTCTGAAGCTAAGATCTTCCTCAGCTTTAAAGCCTTTTCCCCTACTGCTCAGTGCAGTAAGCAGAGCTGCAGCTGGTAACAGGGCCCACCAGTGCTTTTGTCAAGGTCAGAGCTAGGCGTGATGGGCACATTCAAGAGATTAACTCCTCACAATGATGGCTGAGGCCAGACAGAGGCAGGGCTAGAGACAGAAGTGGGCACAGGTACCACCACATCATCACTGAGGCCAAGCTAGGGATCTACTGAGCCAAAATAGTGTCCTGGCCTTGGGCAGGGAGGTGTGTCCCAGGTGAGGTCAATCAGGAAGAGTGAGGTTGGCTTGTGTCTTCAGGGCCCTGAAAATTACGTGAGATAACTTTTCCATTTGGATCCTAACTTAAACATCTAAATTATACCTATCCATGATCTTGCTCTTGCTTCCTTTCCTATACCTTGACTATTCTCATCTATATTATTTTGATATGCAGGAAGGTGTAATAAAGACTGCATATAATTGGCATTCTGCATGTTATCAGGTATTTCTTCTCCATGTGAATGGCACTATTTTCAAAGTTATCTGAGAGCAACCTAGCATTATTTTGTATCTGATTTGACCAATAACTATTTATTGTTTTCCTTCTCTCATAATAAGTTCTGTTGAGCATCATTAGAGTTTTATTTTTGTCATTTAACATCAAAGGCAGATGTGCATGAATATACAATGTTTTTAGTGGCACAGTGCTAGCATTTAAAGAAAAACGCTGCTGGTTTGGTTTTGGTTTTTTTTTTTTTTTCCTTCGTTTTCTTCTTTTTGGGGGTCTTTGCATGTCTGGAATAAGGCTTCATTCAGCCTTATTATTATCCCTAGCTGATAGGAATCTTTGGTTCAGTGCTTCATCGCATAAAGTATTTACTCTTGTAATCCTTTGTCAATGAGACTTTTTTTATGAATCCTTGTAAGACTTCAGGCCATATAGAAATGCTGCCGTTTGAAATTAGACAAGCAAAAGATTAAATCAGAGAAAGATTAAATCTCAGTAGCATGGTTTTGTATGATATCCATGAATACATATCAAGTTCTGTTTTAATGTAAAACCTTTTCTGCAAAAATGTAAAACTCTGTGTAAGCCCTATCCTTAAAAAATATAAAGTGAAAAAAAGGTAATTAAGAAATACATATGAATTAACTTTTCTGTATCAGTACATCAATACATACAAATATCATATCAAAAAGGCACCAAATATTGTGTTACAGTAATTAGTGCTGAAATAGGTTTGTTTGTTTGGGGTTTTTTTTGTGCCTAGTGTCATTTCAATCCATTTTAACTGTATACTTTAATTTTTCTTTCACTTTTCTAAGTGTTAGAGACAGCTTAATTCATGTTCATACAAAAATAATCTTCAAATGGTCAAATACATACTGTGGTATTTCATTTGAAAAAGACTTTAAAACAATTATTCCATCTTACAAAGCAAGTCAATTTTTGATTTCCATATTCTTTTCCTACGAAACCCTATAGAATATAAATCTACTCAGAAAACAAGGAAAGAATTTGGACTTGCTTTTTCCCCACATTGTTCACCAGTTGTACCAAGGTCATTATAGTTACACATGAGGTGATGGGAAAGGATATAAAAACTATTCAGTGAGTTGATTTTCAGTCAAAAGAAAAAACAAAGACCTTCCCTTAATTTTTATAAGTAGTATTTATCCGATAACAGGCAAACTCCACTGCTACAAGAGTAGTATTACAATGTGTCTCCAATGCATCATCCTTCACCACCTGACAGAACTGCCTTCACAGCACAGGCAAGCTTGGATGAAACATAATTTATTTCACAAAACCAAGAGGTGGAAAATTAATCACACAACTAATATTTTACTCCCTTCATGAAGGGAACATCTTAGACTTGGCAGGCTAATTGGAACAGTTGTGTAGTGTGTCATGTGCCCCCCCCAAAGGCAGTATTTCTCAAATTTCTCAAATAAATTTCACCTTCTTTATCAAAGGTTATGAAAATGTCTAATGAGGGAAAAAACCTCTTTCCTTTCAGAAGCTTTTCTAATCATGAAGGGGAGAATACTTATTAAGTGAATGTGAACAATCAAGAAGGCACAGAGGAAAGAGGCACAAGAGATGTACTCATGAAGCTCCAGGAAGAAGTAGGGAGTGACTGACTGTTGAAAAGGAAGCTGAATTTATCTCAACACAAAGGGGACCAGAAAGTGACCTTTATTTTAGACAATGGCTGTATAAGCTGAGTAGCTCAAGTGTTTGTTTAAATGGCCTTACCTGATTTAATCAAAAACATGTGAATGTCTTCCTCAACTAGCTATACTGGAATAGGGGAAATATATATGTGGCTCAGCCCAAAATATAGTAGCAAAATAGCAAAACCAAAATTAAGTTTGAAAAAAGCGAAGAACTTGAGCTGGCTTCAACCCACAGACTCCTTCCTAGTAACTGGGGATACCCATCACAGTGAGTGTAAGCACAGAAAGATTTGTGAAAAGGAAGCATGCAAAAGCTAGAAGCAGGGCCAAATGTCTTGGGAAAAATAGAGAGTCTCCATGCACACAAGGATGGGGTTAGAAAAGTCAAAACCTATGTGAAGTTGAATCTAGCAAGGGATGGGAAAGGCAACAAGAAAAGCTTTGACAGGTAAACCAGTAGCAAAACGAAGACTAGGGAAAATATGGGCCTCCTGCTGAACGGGATGAGGGATCTGGTGACAAAGGAAATGGAAAATGCTGAGGTACTCAATACCTTCTTGGCCTTTGTTTTCACTGGTAAGATTCATCTTTGCTTGTCATAGTTTGGGCCCTCAAACCAGGATATTGCCGTAGGAAAGTCTGCACCAACGAAAACAGGCTTGGTGGAGAAGGAACAGGCTAGGGTACATTTCAGCAGACGGTATGTACACAAGTCCATGAGACCTGCTATTGTGTACCCACAGGTGCTGACCTAGCTGGTCAATGTCATTGTCTATGCTCTGTAAGGATATGTGAAAGTGAGACTGTCTACTGAGATTATCAAATCTACTGAGATTATCAAATCAGACTTTTTCAATGCAAAGGGGATAAGTAAAGGGAGAAGCAAAGCCACACAGAGACACAAAGCTGAAAGGCAAGGGATAATCTACACGATGTGAAAGTCCAAAAGCCTCCAGTCACTAATTGATGGGCCATTAAGAAACTGCAGGCAGAGATTTGGAGGGGGTAAAGGTGACTTTGTAACTGATAAGGAGGAAGGCAAAAGAAGAGGAACATGAGCATATTTGACAGGGGAAGTTGTGGGACTGTGCAAAACTTAAAAAAGAATGTTTAGAGGAATGGACTGGAGAGAAGCAAAGTGAGGAATACACAGAAAGGGGTATAAAATGTGAAAGTCATACTGTGGCCAGTCAGTACACTTGTCTGGTAGCTTTCTGCCTGATCACTACAGTCCTTCCTATCTTATTAAATCCTTTCTTAACTATCTGTCTGTATAATCTCACTCTTTACCCATCATGTGTGTGAGCACTTCCAGGGCTAAGTGCTTAGCTACTTGGGGGACTAGTGTGGGTGGATGTGGACCACCTACAGGAGCCAGACAGGGGATTGGAGCAAGTGGATTCTCAGCAGCAGTAGTTGCAGATGCCAAAGCTCTCCTGACCATGTCATGGAATCATAGATTCACAGACTGGTTTGAGCTGGAAAGGACGTTATAGATAATCTAGTTCCAACCTCTCTGCCATGGACACCAGGTTACTCAAAGCCCCATTCAACCTAGCCTTGAACACTTCCAGGAAGGGTGGATCCACAACTTCCCTAAGCAACCTGTTCTGGTGCCTCATGGCCCTCAGAGTAAAGAATTTCTAATATCTAATCTAAATCTACCCTCTTTCAGTTTAAAAATATTACCCCTCATCCTATCACTACAACCTCTAATAAAGAGTCCCTCCCCATCTTTCCTGTAGGCCCCCTTTAAGTACTGAAAGGTTGCTATAAGGTCTCCCCAGAGCCTTCTCTTCTCTAGGTTAAACAACTCCAACTCTCTCAGCCTGTCTTCATAGGGGAGATTCTCCAGTTCCCTGAGTCCTATCTTACAGACTCTTTGCCCAGAATGCCAGCTACTGGGAGGGGCAGCGTAAACGGATTTAATGCCAGCTACTGGAGACCAGGCATGTAGGTGTCTCTGGCCTGTAGCATCAGCTACTGGAGTGAGTGGGGATCTCAGGTTCAACTGTTGGGAGGGACCAGCATGAGTGAGGTGAGTGAGTATCTCAGAGCCCATGTGCTTGGTGGCAGGTGCTGGGTGCAAGTGTCTGTATCTTCCACACACCTCATATGTATGGGGTGTGCACATGTATCTGCTAGGAAACTTCCAGCTGGACCAGCCAGCAAGTAGGAGGTCCAGCACAGGTTATCAGATGGGCATTGTTCCATGCTGGAATGCCCACAGGGACTTGCAAACGTAGAATACAAGAGTGTGAGTGCTGTGTGTTTGCAAACAGCACCAAGCTGGACCTGTTGGTAGGTAGAGTGCCTGTGCAGTGGTTAAGAGTCCCCAGGATCCAGACACAGGGGTGTGCTGGTGCTTGAAGGATCTGTGAATGTGTATGTGCTTGTGAACCTGGAGGGTGTCCTGTATGGGCCTGCGTTAGTGACATTCAGTCCTGACCAGATAAGGAGGAGGAAGGGGACTTGACTTTCGATACTCATGCTTTATGGGAGTCCAATAAATACATAGCTAGCAATGTCAGTGTCCTCTGTGTGTGCACACACTTGTGTTTATCTGGGATACATGTTCAGTTTCACTACTGGTTGAACCTACAAATGTTTAGGCAACAGTTGTGTTCAAGGCCTGGGTCCCCAGGTGCACCAGGCAGGGCTCCAGCTTCTTTCCTCCAGGAAGAAGTCTCGGGTTTGGAGCTGCTGGCTGCTCCTGACATCCCATAATAAGATGGTTGTGCTGCATTCAGAGGAACCTAGATGAGCTGAAGAACTGGGACAAGAGGAACAACAACTTAATTTCAACAAAGGGAAATGCAAAGTCCTGCACGTGGGGAGAAGCTACCCCACGCATTAGTAAAGGCTGAGGGACAACAGGCTGGAAAGCAGCTTGGCAGAGGTGGATTGGGGATCCTGGTGGACAATAAACTGCCAATGAGCCAGCAATGCATCCTTGTGGCAACAGTGGCCAAAAAGTCTCCTGGGTTGCATTAGGATGAACAAAGCCGTCAGGTCACAGGAGGTCATCCTTCCTCTCTACTCAGCACTGATAATGCCACATCTGGAGTGATATGTCCAGGTCTGGGCTCTCCAGCAAGAAAGACATGGACATACTAAAGTGAGTCCAGAGAAAAGCCATGAAGACAGCTAAGCCACTGGAGCATCTGTCATAGAAGGAGAGGCTGAAGAAGAGAAGGCTCAGGGGGATCTTATTAGTGTGTATAAATACTTCAGTAGAGGTTGTAAAGAAGATGGAGTCCAGTGACAGGACAAGAGGCAATGGACACAAATTGACCTACTATTTCTGTTTCAACATCAGAAAAAACCTCTTTTTTACTGTGATGATGATCAAAATTCTAGAACAGGTTACCCAGAAAAGCTGTAGTGAAAACTTCATGTCTGGGGATATTCAAACCTGATAGACACAACCATGAGCAACCTGCTGCTGTTGACCCTTCTCTGAGCAGGGTGTTGGACTAGATGGCCTTCAGACTGCTGATCTTAACTATTCTGTAGCTCTGTTATTCTATGAAGATAGCCTAAACCAGTAGCTTTCCTCAATATTACCAACTTTTTTTTTTTTATATTAATTAGTGAGAATGGAGTTCCTAAAAAAGCATAGCAGTGAAATTATGCCAAAAATAAATATGTGAATGAGGACACAATACCTATGCAAGAGAAAACACTGTGTATGTCATGAGAAGAACCTTAAAAGCAACCTCAAAGTCAAAATAATTTAGCAGCTCTAAAGTATAATTTAAGTCGAACAGTGGTTAAGATTTTGCCTTTTCTAATTTGAGGTAATTTCCAGTGTATGCTTGTATTGAACACTATCGATACCTGATGACTTTTGTCTGCTAAAATATTTGAGTTATTCTGCTGTATTGTAATATTAATGAGTGTCAGTGCCAAATTGCCAGCTATTAAATTAAATAATGTAATGTATGCAACTATACACACATATATATAGGAGATTTATAGAAAGACAATCAGAAACTAATCAGCAGGAAATAAGATTACTGACCTGAGAGAAGAGTTATATGAAACTTGTTTGAGGTATTTAAAATTATGTTATGTGGAGTGGAAAAAACCAACAACTTATTTTTATTTTCATTCATATACAATTGCATCAGTTGAACTAAAGCAAAAGAAAAGGAGGAAAACTAACAACCAAAGGCCCCAAAAAGCATGATTTCTTCCAAAATTTCATGATTTTGAGCACATTTCAAAAATCACTCTTGTAATCATTCAGTCTGTCCAATATTCATGTTGAAAAATGTTGGCTAACCTAGGTGTCATTAGGACATTTTTGATTTCTTTATTTAGGATTTTCTTCAGATAAGGCAAATAAACTTACTTTTCATCATTCAAGATATGGGAGAAATCACTCTACATAGTTGGCTAGCATTTTTGCTGCTTTTTGACATTTTGCTTTATTCTGGAGGTGAAGATGCTAGCTCTCCTTCACAGAAATATCAGACGTTAGACACTGCTCAAGAACAAAGGAAAGAACAAGAACATACAAAATACAAGTGACATGCTCACCCCGACAGAGAAAGAGTCAAAACTGCAGCACGGCTTAAGAATGTTTATTGTTTTGAGACTGAAAGCAGTGCAACCACTTATTTGTTTGTTGCTTAGATGTGTGAATGTGTTGCAAATATTCATATGCAACATAAAATATGCACAGATTTATTCACATATCAACACCATATCTAATGAAGCTGTCATCTATACTACTCTTTTAAACAATGCAAGATTATGTAAAAATCTCCAATACTGAGCAATCATGGCTTGTCCTGCTTTGAGGTAAACAGAACCAATTTTCTTTTCAGTAATTTTACTTTGCAGCTAAGCCTCTCCTAACTAACTGAACTCTCTAAAATTAACAGCATATTTTTAAGACAGTTTCTGCTTTCAGATTGATAAGACCCAATTGTTTACAATTTATGCCAATAACTGGTATGCAGAGAGGTTTCTGCTTATACTTATTGCTATAACAACCAAGGTCAGCTAACTTTGTTAGCCTCATCCAGTCTGGTACTTTCCCAGTGCCTGCCAGTGATGAACTTGATATGGTTTTGTATGTATTGTATATATTTTATTATTTTCTTACTATTAATTTATTAATATTTTCATTAAAGTAGTTTAGTTTCTTTTAAAACTGATTAAGTATCTTTCTGTCTCTTCCTTTAGGGGAGAGCATATGTCATTCGTTTCAATGGTCAGTCCAACCCAACCCATGACATGGCCAAAAAAGGATCTGAGACACCCAGAGCTGTCAGGTATGGCACAGAGTCTATAACAAGACTTTTATTTTTCTGCAGCAGAAATTGGAAGACACTTAATAGCAAGGACAACTTCTCAAATGGCACTATATTCTTTTCTATGACTAAATAAATGCTACCCATATAGATACATCTACATGTAGAATCCTTAGTCAAAAGTCTTAGTACGTAAGACATTCCCAATGGTTAGCATATGACACAGCAGAAAGACCTATATGAACCTGAGTCCTTTTAGAACAACATTGGGTGGATACTTTGTATACTCTAGGACATCTCAAATGACACTAGGTAAGTGTGTGTTTAAGCCACTAAACTGAGGCATAGACATGTACAAGCTTCCTAAACAATGTAATTCAGTTTGAGATTATAGTACCTAAATTTAGGTGGGTACAAGCAAGTGTGTATGTGTGAACTATGTTTTAACCTCCTACTGTAATTAATGTAGATCTAACCAGTATTGCTACTGGAGCATAGAAATCAGTTTTGTTCACCCTAATATTGACATTAAAGAGCAGGAGTCAGTTTCCCCAAAGACAGACATCTGTTGAAACTTGAGATCTTAAACTGTCTACAGTGTTTTGTAGAGGACTTGCCTGTCCTCAAGTGCTGTAGAAAGAACATGGGTGATGAGCAGACTTCTGTGAATTCCTTTACTCAGCTATGCTCCCAAAAGTCATCATTCGATTTTTTTGTGATATAAAATTTACTTGTGTGAATCTGGCCTATGTTTCTAGAAGCACCAATGTCAATGAGCTCAACTAGTTTTTCATGTACTTGTTTCCCCCAATGATTTTTCAAATAGAACTGCAAAGGTCTAGTCATATGTACTCTCCAAATACAAAACAAACAATTGAAAAAAAAATCCTCTTACTTCCCTACAGACTAGAGAGAAAGACTGGCTAACCTTTTCCACTTTTAGGACCTAGTGACAACTTCTAAAATCCCTAGAAATGGGACGTTGATCTGAATATGTGTAATAGAAGATATAGTGCACATTATACACCCTGGTGTTTCAGGAACATGTTAATGCTTGGTGAGCCTTGTTAAAACATATTCAGGAGCACATTTGCAGCTCTATGCTATGGTGAATTTGGGTTTGGCAAGTTTCTCTTGAGTAAATTTTTTTAAAAAACACGCACTGTCTTTTCCTTTTGTGCAGAATGTATTCTAACAACTAAAGAAAGCGTTTCAGTTAAAGCCCTTCTATTTTCCTGAAGTTTCAGATGTCTCCTCATGACTACTACTGTATTTTGATACAAGTGAAAAATAACCTGTCCATCTTCTTCCAAACATATAGAAACTTATGTAGTTATTAATTTTAATTCTAGGCATATTTGATTCAGAAGAAAACACTGTATATCCCATTGGTGGTGACAAGTTGATGTATGTAAATAAAACTAATTTTTTAAAGTCCAGAAATACTGTAAAAATGAATATGACTGTGTTTGGCAACATGGTTCACAGTTACATCTTCACTTAAAAATATGATACTAGCTTTGATATATTTTGGAATTTTGTTAAGTTGCTAAAATAATTATAAAACATTCATAAATTTGTCATGGCTTGGGCCAGGTGGGACAATGATAAGACAATAGATGCTCTCCCCCACCTCCTACTGCAAGGATGAAGAGATATTTATGAGTTTAGAAAAAACTAAACTAATGAAATATTAATAATAAAATTAAAAGGAAATAATGAAATAGATACTGGGAAAGTTCCAGAGTGGACTCAATGACAAATAGGAACTGGAACACACTGACTGGGATCAAAAGGCAGAGGAGCTAATGAGATCCTCCTCAGACATCAGTCATTGAAGCAAGAGAGCCACTAAAAAAGCAGTCCATCGAAGAAGAAACATCAGAAAACAGCTATTACAGAAAGCCAACATGAGCCTGTTGGTCCCTCAGCTTTTATATTGAATGTGGCAGATGGGATGGAATTCACTATTGGTCAGTTTGGATCACCTGACCTGTCCCCTCCTCCCCACAGGTGCAGCTTCTCCATGGGGTAAACAACCAACTCAGCTGACCCTGGTTGCCAAAGCCACAAGTATAAGCAAGAGCCTCTCTCACTGAACAGAAAAGTTAGCTCTGCTCTACACCAAACTGGGACAAAATGACAGTAAATGTTTTGTTTTGTTGCATCGTTTTTGGGGGTTTGTTTCTTTTTGTAATTTTCCAATCTAATTCAATACCGATTTGTCACTTATCTAAAACCCACTTTTAGATTATTTAGCTATTATCATTATTTTAACAATGAGCATGTAAAATCAACTGTAAATCTGAAAGTTTTGTTAGACTTCATGGAGTTTGTATGTTTTGTTACAGCCTCAGAATTCTTCCTGGAATGGAAATTTTTTAATAATATTGACTTCATGAATATTTGTGTTACAGAACACTAATATGTTCAGGTTTTTCTTTGATTATGAATTCAGTTAGAGTTCTCTGAAAGTTTGCCAGTATGCAAGTCAGTATGTCTTGTCAAAAACTTTCACATGTGTTTTTAACTTCATTATGGGATTTGAATCCTCACGTCTAAATACAGCTACTATGATTCTCTGTGTTTTGATTCAGATATAAATGAAGCTTGATAAACTCCTTGACTGGAAATTAAAGGGAGCACTTAGAATAGAATTTGACTTTCTGGCAGCTAGCCGTGAGTCGTCTTTGACACAGACTAAGAAGAAAAGCTACTTAATCAGCTATGCTTAGTGAGGATAATGAAAACTTAAAGACATCAGTCTGATGAATAGGCTACAGATCTTTGATGAAAAGTGGAGATGCTATTTTACCGAACTTACTGATGTAAATTTTCCTTCCAATGATCAGCATTTTGATCTTGTCTTGGTCTTACCTTGAGCCAACGGCTCTGCACCTCTGTAGGCTTGGCTGAATGTAGCAATTATCATTTGGAAACAGAACCAATAGCTGAATATCATTGCTGGTCTTCTTTCATTCAAGCCCATCATGGCTTATTCTTAGCCATCAGAGTATAACGAAAGCGAGTGATGATAACGCGGAACACTGTAGATGAGAGTAGGAGAGGAGTGATTAGTCTTCCACCATTTCAGCTCTGCTAGAAAAATGTTACTTTAAAAAAGGACCTAATACTTCCGCAATAGCATGTGATGGAGTAACTTAACTCTTTCATATAAACATCCAGGAAGCAGGCCTTGCCATACCTAAGCATTTTAAAGGAATTTGAGTTTAGTCCTGCATAAGCCTGAGTACATCAACCGCAGTCTTGGAACAGTTTTCGGTTCTACCACCTTCTCACGTTAACAGCTCTGAGTTGAGGAGGGTATAGTGGGTTTCTTAGAGTGTTCATGCAGTCCAAGAGAAGTAATCTGACATTCAAGTTCAGAGGGTATATACAGGAAAAAGTTAATGTAAAAGAAACTAACTTCAGTTACTCTATTATAATTATTCATGTTTTCACAATGAGGCAATATTGTTTTTTCGTGGAAAGAAAAGCTATCCCAAAAGAATACAGTACTTTTAAAGGGAGGAGTATATGTTAACTGCACAAAAGATTTGTACACTTAAGTTTTTACGACACACTAATTTTTCCTTACTTATATGCAGCAACACCATAACTAATATGCTATTGATAATTGACCTCCATCAGTTATACTGGCTCCATAGCTCTGCATTTATTAGCAGGTTTAATTTTTTTTTTTCTTTGTGTTAATAGATAATTGTTTCAGCCAATCCCAAATCTCTAAATAAATCAAAAGTTCAAAGCTGGATTGTATGACTGTTTCTTCTCTTCTTTCCATTGTCTCACATTCCATGCTGTAGAAAGACTGGTTATGCATGTTTGTGTTACTGTTAAGTTACAATTCTCACCAGTTTTAACTGATTTGGAACAGAGATTGTTTTTTCAGTATAAATGCAGAATGGCATTGATACCAGTAGTCTGAATGCTAATGCAAAACTTGGATATGATTAGCCAAATGTTTATTTTTCAAAGTAAAAAATAATACTTTCTGAAGCTGAAATATCTTCACGCTAAGTGAGCTGGAGTGGAAGTTATAAACACATAGGAACAGCATTGAGAAAACATAACTAAACTGTGTGTTTGAAACATACGAATATCTTGAAAAGAAATAAATTAAAATTTGAAGTGGAATTTCATTTTGCAAAATCACGTATACTACTTCATTCCAGGTCTGCTTTGGGGATGAAGCAATTGGCTTCCTTTGAGTCTGAATCTGGCTGCAGTTTTGGGTATTATTTTCTTCTTCAACCACTCTGTTCACTTCATGAGTCAGGCTTGACTAACTCTGGCTTTATGTACACTCAGACACTGCACACTCAGACTTTGGACCACTGAGCATCACTGACACACTGTGGCATGCAACACATAGCTTTGGCATCACACTGTAAAATCACTACTCTGATAAACTCAGACATGATTCTCTGAGAATTTTTTAGTTCTTTGAACTGAAAAAGAAAGACTCTCAGAGAAGACCTAGACAGAATGATACCCAGTGTGGACAATGTACTCTAAAAATCTTGGCCTGGTGAGCAAGAATAGCTTCTTGATACAGATTTCTTTAGGAATATGAACGTAGGCTCTGCTGCTGTCTCTGTACTACACTCCTTTTCATGGCCAAGGGATGTCCTACTTCTGACCAAATAATCCTTTTAAAGCATGTGAACCCACTCATAACCATTTCTCTCTCCTGATTTATTAATTATTTCTACTTCTTTGATTTGTTGCTCATTCTATATTGTGTGTTCTTCTGAGCTGTTTCTTAAGGCACCAGTCTGGCTTTGAGGACTCCAGAAGGTGGTGGTGTACAGTGGAGGTAGGCACTTAAAGGTCATTATTGGCTCATTTTACACCTCGGAAGTTTTTTCCTGCACTCCTACTAATGTTCATCATTATGCAATATTGAAATTTTGACCTTCCAGTGAACATCTGTAGTAAGTCTTGTGGATATTAAATAGTCCATGCAGAATTATTCAAAGGTCAACTTCTTCACACTTATCTACTGTTCTAAGAAGTACTTGTAGCTTTCAACATTGTTGCTCAGTATCAGCTTTCCTTCTTAGATCTTTTTTCTTGTTATTTCTGTCATTTACTTCATATGAACAGTAATCACAGTTTTGTCATAATGCCTGACTTTACATTGTTTGAATAAATTTTGCAGTAATATAGTCTTCTCAGAAGATTTTATTTTTGACTTTATTGCACTTTTCACAGGCAAGATGACTACAGAAGTGTCGGGTGTGATCAACACTGGGTTAAACTACAGAAAAGAGGACAAAATTACTTTTTGGATTTTCTCTATTTATTCTTGGTAAGAAAAGACCAAGTCCTTTCTTTCCCAAAATAGAACCTCTTTGAACCATATTCACAAAAAGATTTTCTTTTTTTCCTTTTCCAGAAATAAATATTTATAAATGATCGTATTATAGAAAAATCTGAAATCTTATGTGACAAAACCTATGATTCATTTAATTCTCAAGCTAAAAAGAAGCATGAAAGTTTATGTAAGATAGTGAGGTGAATGAATCATTAAGAAAAGAATGTGTCATTTGGCCCATTTAAGTTACTGATGTTGTTAGACAGAATGTCTCATCTTTAGATCATAATGTCACAATAATTTTTTTACAGTAATTTTAATGGACACTTCAAAATCTGTTTAAAACAGTTTTACTCACAGTCAGCTGAAACCTGAACAGCTTGACTGTAAACCTGAAAGTATTTTACAACAACACAATAAATCAGAGGGAAAAAAAAAAAAAGTAGGTTTACCATATTGTAATGAGACTTTCGCTGCAATCAAAGTTAAGTCAAAAAGTAACAAAAACTCTAAGTTAATTATCTATGATAAAAAGGTGTTTCCAAAAATAAAGCTATAAAACTATTTAACAATCTACTGAAATTTGTATCAAGATTTCTTTTGACTTGCATTTATGCTGCATCAGGGATATTCTTCTTTCACTGTTTAAATACAGACAGTTTTTACCATTAGTTTTCTTGCCATTTATGAGTTGGCTCTCAAAATGAGAAAATGTATTTTCAATGCAACCCATCTATTAGTGAACTCAAAAATTTTCTGAACAGTGTCTCTCCTATATATTCCACGTTACTGAGATCTTTTGTTTTCAGATTACAAAAACATTTTTATTTAACAGAAGTTTGATATAGGCAAAGTATTTTCTGGATAGAAACAAGACTTGGCTTACATTTGAACTGTGACACAATAGAGTATTTCCCATCTTGTGAGTCTAGGTGCTTACCTTCACAGTTTCCAAATTTCATGACAGTCTTTAAGCCATGAACAGTTTCTTATAATGCATTCAATGCATAAGAAGAAAAACTAGACCAAGGAAGGAGATAGAAAAGGTCCACAACAAGAGATTTTTTTGATCTGGATGATCACTAGACCAGGACTATGGGTCATAGTACAGAGTATACTTATCTAGCAGTTTAGATGTAGCCTCACTAAAATTGCTTTAACTGTTTAGAATGAATATTAGGCAGTTAATTTCTCTGCATGAAAGTCTTTAATTGCAGAGTGGTTTCACCTCACCATATTGGCCAAATGTTGTTTTTTTGCCTGAAATGTAGACTTAAAGTCTCAAAAAGAGAAGTAATCATCTCCCAGTTAAGTAGTTTTTTGTCTATTAGGAAAGAAACTTACTGCAACATTCCAAACAAAAAACACATGAATAAAGCATAGAGAATGATGTTTCTGAAGAACTCACACAACTATGTCATTTGTTTGTAATCTAAGAAACACACAGTTTCAAAGAAGCTGTATGCATTTGATTTGTCAACTGAATTATTCCACCACAGTGTATGCAGCTATGTAGCAGCTTTGTCTCCTTATTAATTTATTGGTGTTGGCTTCTAATAGTACCCATTCAGAACATTGGGAAGTTATACAATGCAGAAATTATAAGATAAAAAAGAGTCATTTAAAAGATATTAAGCCTCTTGAGTTTATACCATATATTGCAAGGATTCTATCATGATTACAAAAGGGGACTTCTTCCTCTCTCCCTTTCTCTCCCCATCCCATTCCAATTATTCTGATGCACCGATTAAATTCATAGAAGATATTAAGAGATGCTGCCTTCAGCCTAAACTCTCCAGACTCATNTTCTTCCAAAATAATTTTGGACTGATTAAAGTGCACTGAATAGTTATGTCCATGAAAAAGTTTACATTGATCCTAATTAAAATAATTTTCAGTAAATTTAATCAGTGGAATATTATCTGGTATCTCTAATAGCCATTTTCATTCTAATCACAGAAATGCCTATGTTCGCTGGTATGTGTTCCAAAACACAAGTTAGTGGGATTCATTTTGTTTATGTAGTAGATTTCAGATTGAATCCATTCTGATCTATGCCTCTTTTCTTTTTCCATTTTCCAAACTCC
>VXBO01001112.1:0-18206 GCA_013400135.1 Rhinoptilus africanus
CATTAGCGGGGGTTTCACAACTTCACCCGCCCCTGCAGGAAAGGCCTTGAAGCCTTCCCGCCCGCGGAACGGCCTGGGGCCCGCATCGCAATCACCAGCGGGAGAAGCTGATCCAGCAGAATCCAGTGCGTTTATTTCCTTGCAATATCCCAACACGTGTTTCGGCTTTGGATTGTAACACATACAAATTAATGTTTGCAAGTTTAATGACAATCAGTACTAGAAGCACATATTGTATAAAGCTCATAGAAAAAAAAAATGCCAAATCAGTCAGGTCTTTTCTTTTTTTCTGGGAAAAAAAAAACCAAACCCAAACCCTAAGCATTCCAAATGAAGGCCTCATGGAAGCAAGCTACCCCCATACAAGTCAGAACCAAGGCAGCCGCGATATAAGTATTCATTCTTTCTACAAGCAGTTGATTTTACTAGAGAGAGTTCAAGTGGTGGAACAAGCACCCCCCAGCTGCTGCTCTACCCCCGCACAGGCGAGTACCCCTGCGTGACAGGGAACTGTGCACGTGCAGATCAGTAAATCCACATCAGCGGGAGAGCCAGGCTAAGACGACGCAGCCCCTGCCCCCGTTTCCTAGCGACATACAGACACTGCTGCTCTAACCCCCAGGGGAAGGGAACAGTGCTACCTCACTAGTTCAAACTAAGATTGACTGACCATGGACATTAAAAAGGGAGAAGCAGCTTATGGCTGCTTCTGGAAGTGTACTAAGAATACCTAAACTTCTAAGTACAACCCTAATGGCAAGAAATACTGTTTATTCGAGTAGTTAGCTACCTAAGCGTTCTGACCTGATGCATTGACCAAACCTCTCCAAGAGTTATGAGCGCTGTGGTTTTGACTTGCTTCAGTTTGTATCCAGAACATACAAAGTTGACAACTTAAAGCTTTATTGTAGTTTGTAATAATATAAACAAGTGCTGAAATTCAGTCAATGTCCATTTCGGGAAGCTTCTTCTCAGTGGCACCGGGGGCAGCACCAGCCCCGCTCTGCTCAGGAGCCTGGGACCCACTGGTGGCTTCTCCCCCACCTTCTACTGGTCCATTGGGTTCAGCTGGTTTCTGCTCCTCCTTGGGGAGTTCAACTTTGGGTTTTGGTTTGGTGACTATAGGATTACAAATACTTGTCAATTCCTAGAAAACAGAAATAAAACACTGTTAGAAATGTTTTCATCTACCAACAGTTGATCTTGAACCTGGTGCTCAAATACCATTACCCATCTGGTAATATCAGCTGTTGAGTTGAAAGCTGACGTTCCCCAATACCTGGTGAACAGGTTAATACCCACTCACTGTCCTTCTAGTAGAGATTCCTCACCTCAGAGTTTTCCTCTGGGCACAAATAACTAGACCAAGACGACAAAGATTCATGGAAATTCAGCCAAGTAAGACTTACTTTAGTTTTAGCTTGTATCTCTCTAGCTTTTATAACTGGGTCCAAAGTAAGACTTCTCTTGTTTTGAAGATTAAGTTTATTGTTCATCCACTCCATAGCTTCATTCGCACTCTTCTCCACTTTTGCTACATCAGCTTCATCTAAATGGTCATACTGTTCATCCTGAAACAGGTAAATTAGTAGCAGCATGTAAAATATTTGTCTTTAACATTTAAACTGAACGCTTATTTCTTCAAGCTTTGAGCTTCAAAACACTAGAAAGACCATTTAGCCAGATGGCTGTTCCAGTTTGAGCCGTGAAGCTGATCACCCACAGCTCTGTAACCAGAGAACTGAAGCCCTACTCCTGCTGGCATTTTCCCCTCCATGGGGAAGTCAACACCTGATTAAAAAAGACTGTCAGATTTTTCAAGCCAAAATCCACTTCTGAAAATACAGTAAGTATCAAGAACTCAGAAGCTACACAGGAAGCTGCCCCGGCTTCTCGTCTGAAGGAGATTACTTAGAAGTCAGAAAAGATTTGTACCACTTCCTTGCATTTGCCAGAAGGATGGAAATACCTTTGCTTTGAATGCATGAACAGTCTTCATGTACTGTTGAATGTGCTTCCCTAGGTCCTCAAACGCTTTTGGTCTTTCCTCCGATTCTTGAAACCTTGCCTGAATAGGTTGACCCAGAGTCTGAAACAAAGTACAACAGGTATCAAATCCCATGTCATGTCACAATACGATCCTGCAAGACTTGACAGGATACCTCAGCATTTCTGAACCCCTATGGAAGGAACTTTTACTCTTCCTTCCACTTACAGGAGTCAGGCAAAAGAGGTAAAAGTCTACTGGAGATGTGCTCCACTTCATAAGCAAAGTAAGTAGTTTGTCACCAGTGCCGATCTCTGAACCAGCAGACCCATGTGAACAAAATTCTCAAGATTCAGTCAATTCCGATGGGAATGTAAGAACCACTTACCTTCAATTCTGCCAATTTATCAATGTAAATTTGTTTGGGTTGGTCTTCACCATCTTCATAAAGCCAGTTTTCTGTATCTTCCAGCTTCAGCGTGAAGCTATTCCGATCCTGGAGCAATCCATACAAAACAGGTAGGTGAGAATTCCATTAAGCTGGCAGATGGTATTAAGTGATACTTGGAACATTTCCCCTTGGGTTATATTTTTAGAAGGTAAAGAACTGTCTGAAACTCTTTATCCTATTTTAGTGAAAAATAAGCAACAAAGTATTCCTCAGCATGGCTTTGTGGTAGAGAGCAGGACTAAGGACCTATGACACCCACTGTTCGGATCAATACTGTCACACAAAAGCCTATTTCCCCTCCGCCTGTTTTTTCCCCCTTACATTTACATCATCACTACACAAGCAAGTCTGAGAACAGAGTGGAACTCATCTTTAGCAGAGGTGCCATGAACCTCACTTGGCCTGTCCCAGTTCTAGCTCTGAAGTAGGTATGTGGACTCTGCAGACATTTGCTGGCAAGGCTCCCGTTATAATCAATGGAGATCTAGCCAGGAGTTCAGAGCGAGTCATCTGACTAATATAGTCACCTAACTCACAATTATACTAATTACACACCAAGCTCCTTTAGTACACATGGGAAAGCTAATTAATAATATCAAAGAGAACTTAAAGCAACCTGTTCAGATACAGCTACCCACATTTAGTCAGACTAATCCCAACTATTATGTTCCTAGGTAGGTTTGTTCTTTATTTCTTCTTACTCAAACTATTCCTAAACATTGACAGAGCACCAAAATAGAATAGATTGCCTTAAAATGATTGTGCAAGTGCTCCTCGTCTGTTTCAGCCTGAACACACACACTCTGATATCATCTTAATTACTGCGACTGTTTTGGAGAACACACAGTATATCCTGGGTACCATCTGCTTGTATTTGGGCCACGTTTAGAAGGCAATCTTCATAACCAGAAAGGTAAAGAGCTGTTTCTACAAATTTAAAGTCTGAAAATATAGTCTAAGTAAACATAGTATCTGATACAGGTCAAATGTTATTAAAACACACTGTTCATTGTAACAAGACATATTAAAAGACAATCAAGATGGCAATACTTACATCTTCACTAACGAACTTCTCATAAATACCGCAGAGTTTGTCTCTCATATCATACACATACTCTTCCACTGCATTCTTGGCATCATTCCTCTCTTTCTCTAGCTTATCCTGCATTATCATTTTGCCCTGTGAACAAGTTGTCAAAGTTAGCTGGCTAAAAACCTACTTATTTAACACCTATTGTCAGGATACCTTGTGAGCAAAGGCTTAAGTTTGACTAAAGATTCTGAAATGCTGTTGTTTACAGAACTGCCCTAAACAGAGCACATAAGAACTAATTTCAGTTTTGCTGGGATATCCAATGCAGCACAGAAGAACCTTGCTGCAGCTGAGGAACCTTCACCCTGACGGCAGCTGCCATCCAGTACCTTGTAACCACGGGTCATTTTGGAAATAATCCCCCTGTGAACTAGCTTTCCTGCAGCACACCTCTTCAGTAAGATTTACAGCACTCACTTAACAGGAATAATACATTTTGGCTCCATCGAACACCGTTGTTCACCTCAGAAAAAACTGCATGTCTTTTCCTTTTCATCTTTCCTTGATCACCCTTAACCACATTCAGTTTCTGGAGCAAAATTTCTGGAGATTAACCAGTGCAGAATTTAGCTTGGACAAGTAAGAGTTTACCTCGTTCTCAATGAATAAGTTCAACATGTCCTTCCCTATCTGCCACACCAACTGATTCTCAATGGGAAGGTCCACTGTAGTAGTCTTTACTTTGGCCTTCTTGGCTTGAGGTGGCTGGTCCACTTTCTTGTCTTTTGCGTCGGCCTGAGAAGTCTGCATTAAAGAAATACGCTCAAAGTCAAAGGCAGCATCACCAGGCAGTTCAAGTTGAGCATTCAAGAAAAAGTATTCTTGAGCTAGCACACTTCAACATCAGAACTACACATTATCTGTCATTCTGACACTTCAGCTGCTAAAAAAAGTCTGAAATAATTAATGCAACAACTGCACTTCACTGGGCAGACTGACTACACTCACAGTGGTGATGGTTCTTAGAGTAGAACACTTTTCTAGTATTAAGTTACTGAAAACTAAATGATTACTTCTTCCACGAACAGGAAAGTTCACCCATTTTATCCATATCACATCACTTCACAGGTCTGCAATTACCCATGCCATTTATGTACTTCTAAAGCTCTAATCACAATGCACACTACCAATGTATTCAAATAAAAGTTTAGCTTCCAGAGCTACGAGAAAGGCAGCAGATATGCTCCCACACTACATGTTGGCATGAATCTTCCAGAAGTATCCTGTAAGAAAACAGGTTCATGTTACCTCCATTTCTTCAGACTCCGTCTTATTTTCAGGTTGAGCCTGCTGTTGTTCTTCGGTCTTTTGCTGCTCTTCCTGGTCTACTTGCATTTTCTGAAATTCACAGAGGTACAATTTGATATATCAAACAATGCATACCCAGATCATTGCTTCAGTTTCTAAGCTGATCACTTCATTTATACCTAATGCTCTTTAGGCAAAAGAAATAGAATGAAAACTGAAGTAGAGTCTCAAGGCATAAATTATAAGAGCTTTTAGTCTTTGCTTAGGCAAGCAACAGCTCCGTGATTAAGAAGTTCATCTACACCTCACAGTCCTGGTTTCAAGAGATCTGTCACTGGCATAACATACTTCAACTAGTACTTAATTGCATCTTCATATTTTAGTTGCTGGACACGTCTACTAAATCCTTACACAAGTCTTAGAACCTTCTCAGAATTTGCCAGTTGTGCTTCATGGGTTTTCTAAGTAGGTCAGAGCAATTAAGTTTGTTACCTCTTCCTCTTTCGCATGCTGATCTGTTTCCATAGGCTCTTCATTCTCATCAGACTTATGAACCTCCACTAAAGATGCACTTGACACACTGAAGATCCCATGGATATTTACTCTAACTTTGACTTTCACTTTTGAACTGGATCCATCTGTTTGAGGTGTGACCTTCTGAACCAAGAAGTGAGCTAAATAATCCCAGAGAGAAAAAAACATACCAGTTGATTATCTCAGAATGTGAAGTAAAACTTGACTGTTGCTGACAACAGGTAACTGCAACGTACTCAGATGTGCAAGTCCTACTCAAGTCAAATAATTCAGCATTTCACTCAGCAATGCTAGGATATATGGCTACTACAACTTTTTACTGTGGAACCATGACTTTGTAAACCTGTCCCTACAGCATTTGTAGTAGCTGCACTTTCCAGACTACATAGTTAGATAGAAGGAAGTCCTGAAACACGTACAAGACTATTAAAAAAGCTTACAGCTACAGAATGGCCTTTACCTATAGCAGGATCTGGGTAAGGCAGCTCCTTGGGAGAGCTGTAATATGCCTCAAGAGTAAAAGGCTCCTTTCTGTAGAATGTGAGGACCTTTGAAAACGGAGCAGGATGGTTCTTGGGAAAGACCTCACAGTCACTGTAAGAGAAAACAGAGAGCACTTATTCAGTATGTGGGATAACGCATCTGATAAAGCTAACAAAACTTTTCTAGATATTCTTACACCTTAAGGAACAGCTTAAGAAGTGACAAAAGAGTCTCCCTAACCTGTTAGGTTAAAATAAGGCCAAGAGCCATGTAGGAAGTGCTAAACTGCCATCCATCCTTGGTTTTGTTTTCTACTGTCATTAACTTAAGAAAAAGTATCAAAATCTAAATTTTTATATAGTCACTGTTCTAAGTGTTATTTACTCTCATTGTCATCATGTAGTTCTAAATTGTATGTAACCATGCAAAAAGACTAAACTTTTTTTACCTTAACCCTTCCTCCGCTGGTGAATTCCATCGTAAAGAGATAGGATATGGTATCAAATCTGTGATAGAAAATTCTCTCACTTTGAAAGCTGGGGATAAAATAGCACACTGAAAGAGCACAAGAGTCATATTACAGACAGCCAGACTTCAGGTGAACAGTAATTTAATTCAGCAAGTAGCTATTTACACTGCTTAATATGTAGATTTACTCTAGGTTAAGAGAGACTAAAACTGATGGGCTTGGGACCTGCATAATAAGTACTGGAAGCTCATAAATACCCTTCCCTTTCAGGAAGCTGACCCAATCTGTTCAGTCTGAAAATGGAAACAGACAAATTTTAATTTAGAGCCATCATGTTTGGTTTGCTATGGTTAGGCTACTGAATTATTTTCAGCAGCAACATAAGAAATCTGAAAACTTCAATTAAGGTTACTTTTTATAGTGACATAGTACTAAGGGTTTTTTGCATATCGTAATAGGAAACTATTTTTTAAGCAGATTCCAACATCTAATTCATACCACTGATGGAACAGAGCTCTAAGCACATGTTAAGTATTTGAGGAGAGAAATTAGGTGATCACAGCAGAATTAAGGTGCATACAAAAGATGTTAGCACTAATAACTACCGAGTTTTTACTACTGCTTAAGCCATTCAACAGTGACCAATTCCAGCTCAGGCCACAGACTTCCATTAGCAAGAACCTAAACCTTCATTTCCACCCGTGTTACTGAGCAACTGCCATATCACAAGTTTATCAGTAGCGCTGTAAAAAAAAATTTTCCCTTGTTTAGCCTAGGCCCCCAAAGGAGCCTGGAGGAGGAGACATCGTCGTTAAGAGCTTTATCAGACTCTCAGATTCCAGCCATAGCAGAAGTGGAGCACGCGTTTCACTTCAGGCTACACCGATCCACTGATGTGGCTTAAACAGCACAAAGGAATCACTTAAAGCTGCTATTCTCATTCTTCCAACCACTTTCCTGAAGCTTATTTGAATCCATTCTATGATACACATGAAGTATCTTTTGTGTTACCCATGAACTCTGGCTCAAATATTTATTGATTTCAATACAAATACAGTAAAACAAACAGTACTTTTTACCTGCAGAGCACAGCCTCGTGCAACAGCCTCATCTGCATTCAAAGTTGTACTGACTTCTTTGCCAAAAAATTTACTGATCTTCTCTTTTACAGCAGGGATTCTTGTGGTACCACCAACTATCTCTACTGCATAAATATCCTCCTTCTTTAACTCTAAAAAGGAGTTAGGCATTAGTTTTTATAAATTAAGTGTTGCTGTTTTACATGAATATGCTGACATTGTAAACTAAACTTTTTACTAAACCAACTATTACTTTAAGCTTGTTCTCCAAGTTTCTAAGTAATAAGAATTTTAGATCTTAGCTTGCGTGAAAGTTTTAAAAAGCTTTTAACTGCTAAGCAAGAAGTTGTTAGCTATGCTAAATCCATCTGGCCAAGTTCTGTCAACACCCAAAGGAAGCTTGTATTATGTATCTCTTTTCTGTATGCAGAATACAGGATGTGCATACACTTACTGGCTTGCTCCAGCACACTGCGAAGGGGTGGTTCTACTCTTGCAAGGAGTCCATCACACATCTCTAAAAATTTGCTTCTGTTGGAAGAAGCCATAAATAAAGCTTTAGTATTCCATAAGCAAGTTAATTCTGCAAATGCAACAGGACATCAAAATGGTGAGAACGCCATTCTAACAACATACTGGAGGTATTCCTCTCCCCCACTCCTAGTTTTACACTTATTTAGTATATTCCCCCAGACAAATTTGATTCTAGTAGTCTAGGCACACTTGCAACATTCACAGTCCTTCCTCCTAACTCAAGACCACTAACCAGTTTCTAAACATCATGATGTTGAGCAGCACCCCTGCACATGTTCTTACATTTCCCACCTCCCTCCAGTCTCCAAGAACTCCTCTCCAAGAACTAGGACTTTATCCTAAGTTACTTTCTTGACTGAAGCAACTTCAATGAAGGGCACTCTAAAGCTTACCTTTGTAGAAGTATAAACATTACCTGTTCATTGTTCCAGAGACATCTATGTCATTCATGAAGCATTCTATGTTCATCGGGAGATCAGAGGCATTAGCGCTCATCAATTTTTTCAGTTTTTCACATTCCTGGTACAGCCTCAATAACGCACGAATCTTTGACTTTATGTCTAGTTTGTATTTCTTTCCAAATTCTTCACAAAAGTATTCAACTAACACCTCATCAAACTTCCTGCCTCCAAGTGTTGTATCAAATGACGTGGCAAGCACCTTAAAAAAATTCAACTCTTCAGTAACAGTACAACTTGTCATTACTTCACTGAAACTGATTAGCAGCTAATGTCAACACATTTGCTTGTTTCAAATACAGTCCATCTTTAAAACAAAGTAAGTATTACAACATTACTGTTGAGGAAGAATTATACTGGTGCAACCACAACAGAAAATACAGTACAGTTCATTTTTATTCAGCCCTTGCCATCACCAGTGAGGAGTTTCTTTTGATAAGCCTCGTCTAGAAGTCTAACCTATCCCAAAGAATAAAACTTTGTCTCATACTCATCTTTCAGATTTCATGGACACTGCTGGCAACAATTAAGCTGTTCTCTTGTATTTCAGGGCAATCTAAGTAGCAACTGCATCACCAACACCTGGTCATTTATGTGGACTGCAACTGCAGTAATAGTCATACACATCTTGAGATATGTGCTTGGTTTTTTTAAAGCCTACCAAGTCTAAACCATTATTATCCTATGGCTTTTGTAGCTGATACCAGATGCAGTATGTTCAAAATGCTATTAGAGAAAGAACCACCATTACCACAGCCAAATTCTGGCAGCCACTTAAGTTAGACCTCCTTGTGAACAGTAATTCTCACACAAATCGCAGTGTACACATACAGCAGTTATAAGCTCCGGGAGGAAAAGAACCAACAACCTATCTGCCATCTCAGATGCTAAAAAGCAGCCTCGGGCTCCCAGCCCTCCTGTAATGAGGTGACAACTTAAAAGAAATTTAGGAAGGCAGAGGAAGGCTTAGCAACACAATCTGTTCAGTAACTTGTACTGTAAGCAGACCATCAGAGTTTCCAGGCTCTGCTTAGCCACTGTCAGTTTGAATCATATCCCAGTTTAATATTTGATGCCTCATAAGGGTGGAACACGCTTACACCAAGCTAAAAATAAAACATGAAGCAAATAAAAGCTATTAACTCTTGCAAATAGGAGCTTATTTTTGATGAGTGAATTATCTGCAAAGAACATCTGTAGCCCTTCCATCTCAGCTGATTCTACTTTTTAAATCTATTGTGAACTTTTTTCTAAAACAGAAATCAGTAAAGTATCACATTATCCTCAAACACGTTCAGACTAGGTTTGGTCACTACACTGTTTCAACTGCCTTGCTGTCCAGCTCTCCATTCTACACTCAAATGCATCCCTTCAATAATTTTATTGTTTCAAAGACAAATCTGAGAAACACAGAGTAGGTTACATTTCCTCATAACAAAACTAATGCTTTCAGAACTCTTGCCTTCTCTTCATTTCACTACCCCATACTTTGAAATGCGTGTCTGTTTCTCAAGCCAGTTAAGCTTGAGTAACTGCAAAAATCCAGACTGTAATTGGGAAGGAACCAACTAAGAAATTGTAGTATTTGCTGGAAACCAGTAATGCTCTGGCAACTTAAACTTAGAAGTACGCTGTAACTTAACTTCCATTCGCAGTTTAAAGTAATTAAGAATGTTTTTATTCTTTTATATGAACACCACAGTGAATGGTAAAAAAATACATTTGTCACTTACACCATTCTAGGAATTCCTGTATTAATGCTAGATCTCATAACTGAACTGTATTATTTTCTGAGAGCAGCATCCAGTCAGATATGATAATTTCTGAATAATTTAACCCAGTTTTTTTTTATTTTTTGCCAAAATCTGACGATTAAGACATGCTTGCTTCCTCCACCTATTGCTCAAAAGCTCTCTGGTTCCCTGCCCTACTTTTAACTTCAGACAAAATACAGTTTCAAGAATATGAATTGAGTTGTCCGAACATGCTTACGTAAAGACAGGCAAGCTTGCCTGTCACAGGCCAGGTATGTCCTGATGCACATTACTACTGGTGATGAAAATGGATGCATAACAGATTGCTTACTTTCAGTTTTCCTTTGTTGAACGCACAAACAGAAACTTGATATGCAGAATGCCCCATATCCACAAAAACAACATTCCGTGGCTTCTCTTCCAAGGCAGGCAGGTCTTGCTTATAGATTCCATATGCAAGGGCAACTACACAGACAGAAGAGTCAAAGATGACATTCAATTTTGTAATTGCTTAAGAAATAAATCTTACATCAGTAAACAGCATTGGCATTTCATCTTAACTTTTCAAGCTACAGAAGTTTATTATCTCATTAAACAAAATTCCCAATGCTAAAGGAACATGGAAGAACATTAAACAGCATTAGTCCCTCCTAGTAGCTGCATTAAAACAAAAATATTCAAGAAATATCTTTATGCCTCTGTAAATCAATGAAGGAAAACAGACCACAGCTTAAGAAGCTTTGTGATCAACTAATCTATTTTAAGTTTACAAACCCAGCAGTAATACCAAAGGGCATGGATGAGTGACAGATAAGAGTCCCTTTTACCTAACCAAACTACAATATTAAGTGGGAGAGAAAGGAAGGTATTACCTGCAGTTGTTTCATTTATTAGTCTCAGGCAGTTGAGACCAGCAATCTGTGTAGCATCCATCACAGATCTCCTTTCTGCATCTGTGTAAAAAGAAGGAACCTGCAAGAAGATCAGACAGCTAATATTAACATTTAGAAAAGCCATCTTTAGCAAACAGTTACAACAAGTACATATAGGGACTTGGTATATAGAACAGCTGAGGTATCCTTCAAATTTAGTGTTCAGCTGCAATAGAGGAAAAAAGCAAAGAAAATATTACGTGAAGACAAAGTTACTTTTTGTGAACCCTTTTCCATTCCCTCTGACAAGCTACTCATTTTAGGAGCAAAGAACCAGAAACAGGTATCAAGTATTATTTATGCTGCTAATTAACAGCAATTTAGGATACTTCACTACAGAAGCAAATCTAGCTTTGGAGAAGAGATGTAAGATTTGGTTTCAAATAGAAAAGACAAAGACATGAATATTCAGGTTTAATGGGCAATTTGAAGTTGTTACCACCAACCTCTTCAGCTTATGATACTAACCAAATATGTACTTATTTATGATCACATACTTACAGAAACAACACAGTCAACTACAGGCTTCTTAAGCGCATTCTCAGCAGTCTCTTTTAATTTGGTAAGAAGCATTCCTGTCACCTGTTCAATAGTAAAGTTTCTTTCTTCTTCCATATACATGGCCTTCAAATAAAAATAGTGTACACATATATTACACTACAGTAAAAGCCGTGCACTACAAACATAAGGAACACATGCAAGAAACAGTGTTTACAAAAAGCAAGCTTAAGTAACACAGTTCTGGGCCACCTCTCCAATGGCCTAAGCTTGTGCCCAGCAAGTGCAAGAATACAATACAGAGGCACTGGAATGCACATTTAAGAATTCACATACACAAAGCTGCTCTAGACACAGATCTCTGAATCCCAATTGCTATTGGGATGCCTTGGATGCCTTCCTCCCTACTGTTTTGGAATAAGTTAATTAGTTATTGCTAAAATCCACATCAGAAGTTCTGTTGGAAGAGAAAAATTTTTACCATTTCACCTGAGCTACTAAGCTGACATCTTACACCCTAGCAGTATCTGAACAGCAAAGTAAGTACACTGGTCAAGTAGCTTGTCTTGCCAAATTTAACTTGGAGTCAAGGGGGAGAAAGAAGCACTGCTAACACAGTTTGTATGGGACTGGCTTTGCAAGGCGGAAGAATTGTATAGCTGTGTAAAAATCAATCTCACCTAACACCTGGAGAGACCATCTGCATTAGTCTCTTATTCCCTGTTTAAGACTCTCCATTCACAAGAGAACAGAGACTACAGCAAGCAGATTCAAAATAAAGGGATAAAAGGAAACTTTATCAGTTTCCTCCTCTGGCTCTTTTTCAAATATGCCAGACTTACCTTGATGCCAGTTGAGCCTGTTGGCAGCTGGACAAGTTCATACGCAAGGCTTGCTTTTTCAGCTTGAACAAAGGGATCTGAGAATGCACGACCATGAAATCTTTTAAAACTTTGTACTGTATTCTTTGCATTTGAAATAACCTAGAGGAAAAGAAATCTTTAATACAACATGTCAGGGGAACGTTGCATTTCAAACAGAAGAGAGTTTTGTTCTCATGCTTCCCTCACCAGAATATTTGTCATTTGTATCTTAATAGTACCAGGGCAGGTGCTAGAAGGCAAGCAACTTCCTTCTGATTGCTCAGGTAGCCTATAGGAATTTGAGATTTAAGATAAAATGTATGCTAGAAAAATGAATCAACATTTTATCAAAAATTGATTAAAATAGCACTCAACTCTCATAGCGTTTGTGTAGGGTAATTAAAAAAAAAGTTAGCAAAGTGTCTTTCCCTTTTACCTGTTTCTTACCACCCTACCTTTCTACTATGTTGCAGCCAGCAATTTAGCAAGCACAACAAGCATATTGATGTAAACTCCAGCTCAGGTTCATCACATGCACGTGACAGTCAACGCAAATGATATTCTCACAGAACAGCTCAAGGACCTTGACATGAAGCTTTAGAAAGTCAGGAGGACCCCAAGATGATATTGTCAGCCTGATTTAACTGACAAAAGATAGACTGTCTTCTACTAACAGCAGGTATCAGCGCAAACAGGGAACTGAAGAGTCATTACATCTTGTTTTCATGTAGCACAAGTAACAGTTTAATTATTTCATTTGTATTGGAGCAAGACACATACTAAATAAACCCACAGTAATTCACCACACAGACAAGCACTGTACCATGTAACATTTACCTGTGATTCAGTTTCAGTCAAGTGTCTATTTCCTAAGTAAACTGGTTTTGATTTTCTGTAAGTTTAGTTTCTGCAGGACATACCTCATCTCTATTGGATCTCTGTATCAATGAATTTCTTTAAGCTAAGCAGACACTCAATTGCAGAAAAAACATCTGTATTTAGTTCTAGCACAGTTCTTCTGTTCTTGAATAACATGGTTGTGTCCAGCCATTTTTGTATTCTAGATAATGAATCTTCACACATCTCTAGGTATTTTAGGCTAAGAAAAACCAAGTGTCTGAATAGTCACTTCCTGTAGAGGACTTCAAAAAAAGAGTCACGTTTTATAGGGGTTTCACAGCAACACAAGACACGATACAGCAGGACCTAAATGTCACAAGTAGGACAAATCAACTTAACTTCTTCTTGGTCCTTAAATCATATTTACCCACCTGCACCAACAGAAACTCAAAGTATGAGCAAGAACGCCTAAACCGATACTTAGGTTGTAACTCAACCACAAAGAAGCAAGAAAGCTATATGTACCTAGAGTTAATTATGTCCCCTTCTGCCAAAATTAGGCACTTAATGGAATCCTATAGAATGTAACCACAGAATTAAAAGCTATCATAATGCACACAAAGTGGAACAAGCTAAGGTAGGATGAAACACTACTGCTTTGGTTGAGAATTTACATTTGCAATCAAAAAAATTAGTATTTATCAGAATTTCTTAGGAGGCAAAGATTTTTCTTCTTTTTCTACATTTCATTACGTACAACTATGAACCTTTAGATTTCTGTCCAAGATGACAAAGCAGCATTACGTGCTGAACAGCTGAATTAAGCTCAGCTGTTCATTACAGTTATAGAGACATGTCCATTACAGTTATGGACACCAGCTCAGAGACACTCGTAACCTTCAATGATAAAAAATACATTTTGCTAATCTGATTTTTGACCACTAAAGTTGCTTTTATCCAAATTATACGCTCACCTGGCTTTTGGCCGCAGCGCCAATCGAGCGATTCTTAGGTCCAAAGGCTATACATGCCCTATAAGGAGAAGAAAGATTTCCAGTTAGTAAGTGATTGCTTGAATTGCACTGCCTATCTTTTTGTTAAAAGTGTTGATAGTACTAATTAGACTAGAGATGCTTTAAACAGTATTTGGTCCATTAAGAAAGTTGCACACTCACTGCAATACATGCATGGAATGTTCTGTGAATTCCCGAAAAAACCCAGGCACTCTAAGTTACATTAAAATAGTAACATTCCTCACTGCAGAACAGCACTAAACCCAAACTTATTCATACTATTTCAAGATTTACATCTAGGTAATAACTCGGTAGACACCCTTTAACTCAATAATTACCTGCATATCTAAGCCACCCAAAGGTAAGTCATTTGCTAATAATACAGGAAACATTCAACTGTTCAGAAGAAATACACAAGGTAAATTTGATATTAAGAAAGTCATTCCTACACATCTGTACCAAATGCTTACTAATCTTTTCAGTTTTAAAGCAAACCCTTCATAAGCAGGAAGACAAAATCTGCAGAGAAAGATTGGTCTTTATGGGCTTCACCTGTATGCACTGAAATAACCTAAGTTACAGAAAGAAAAGTCACATTTCACTATAAACTACTTTGTGGTAGCTTAGAGCTCTGAAAATACAGAATAAAAATCCTCCCTTTTGGAGAAATTCCTGGACCTATTAATCCTCTTGATTTACACACTTTAACCGTAGAAGCCCTAAGAAAATTAGATCCAGCCCTCTCATCCAAGTTCCTCATACCACTGAGGTAAACTTAGAGGGGGGGAAAAATTGCTATTGGTCAAGCGGGTATTTATTATTCACACAACATACTAACAGCATAATTAAGATGTTCTCTATGCAGCAGGTCAAGAAACTGCTTTACAGCAGGGTTATGCCAAGAAACAAATTCCAACTCAGCCGAGGTTTAGAACTAGTCTTCCAAACAGCAACTGTCAAAAACAGAATTGAAGACTAGAGTGATACAATTGCATTGGTTTTATATCTTCCTCCAATTTATTAATAAGCTTAACAAATGAAACAAGGCCCACCCTAAAGCATATGTTGCAACAGAAGTAACATTTCTGAATGAATACGTTATTTGAAATAACTATTCAAGGGATTAGTTAACCAAAACCAAGGAAGTTCTGTTCTATGCAGACCCTAAGGCCCATACGAAGGCAACAGGAGCTGCAGAGCATACAACTGAAAATCTAGCCAGCCCTGAGCAAGCTGCTAGTTATCAATTTACTCTGGTCTCCAGAGAGAAATTAAGACACAAACATGATTTTTTGCTTTTCTCACAAAAAAAATCCAACAAACCAGCTATTTGACTGCCAAATACACAAGCCATCAGCTTCCACTCACCACAAATCCACTGATTTAGATTACAGAGCTCTTTATACCTGCCAGACTAAAACCACAAGGTAGAATTCTGTCCAAATAGAAAGGTACAGCAGCACAGTAACCAAACATACAAGCTTCCATATTGTATGCTGGGATTGAAAGTGTTAAATTTTGTTAAGTTAATTTGTTAAGTAATACATTCTTCTTAAACATGCTTGCCCCCTGCTTGGCTTCATAAACAGGCAACCTGCTCTAAGGAGCCGCAGCGGGACAGGCAGGATGGTTCTACCCTGCTGGTAGATGGTTCCCTTTCTGCCCATCCCAACCCTCCTTCTGACTTAACCTGGGCTCCCGACCGAGCCCTGCGGAGATGTACGGGGACCCAGCCCAGACATAAGTTAAACTGGGAAGAGCTGGGGGAAGAAACTTCAGCCAGTCTCATTCCCCACATCAGTTCACTACAGGAACCAAAGTTAAGTCATTAAATACAAACAATACCATTACACACTTTAATGGAAGTTGAATAACTAACCATAGCATTTTTACCATCACCATGGAGGTCATCAGAGGTCTGATGAAGCAACTGAAGCAGAGCTTTGAACTTCCTTTCACACCTGGAGGCACTACTTCTCCTTTGCCCTCCCACTCGCTCTCACTTCCTTGGAAGACATCCCCTGACAGAACATTTCCTCTACACTGAAAAATCTGGTTTCCTTCATTCCCTCAGAACAGTACTTCAAGATTAAGTCCTGTTAAAAGCTCTACCATTTTCATTATGCTGACTTTCTTTCCAATTTCACTTCAGCCTTTCATAACTGAATTATTTCCTGAAAGATGCACTGTGTCAGGTATTTTATATACCCCATCTCCTTCAATGAGCTAGATTTGTCTTCATATCTCAAATGAAAGCAGAACCTCAACTCCCTGAGGGTCAGATGCCTAGAGCTACTAGAAGACTGCTCTGAAATGCTTTACATTAAATGTTTTCCTAGTACATCTAACCTTTAAACCTCTGTATTACTGAGAATATTTCAGAGACTAGTCCTTACCCTAGCACATGTACCAAATTTAAAGTTTCTTCCTTCATTTATTCATTGCTTAGACATAGTAACAGGCAAACAGAGCTAAGGGACTGCCTAATGAGAAGCAAGGTCATTTTATGCTTCTGGTCTTTTTAAACAGGTATGAGGGATCTGAAAGAAAAAACCCAACATGACAATGCAACTGACTCACCAAGACAGCTACTTATTTTAGTACCTTCTTAAAATAAAGCTATCCTACATACAGTAAGCTGCAGAAACACTTTTAAGACAGTTTTCTAAACAGTTTCCCTCTAGGTCTGATGCACTGGAAGGTCCTTTTCCACCTTCATTTTGCAATTCATTCTCAAAAGAGTTTTATCCCAGTCCTCCCTCTCCTTCTTAGCAAGTTTGTTATTAAAACTAAACAATGCACACTCTTAAGAAGTGTGTTGGGAGGCATATTTATATAAGCCGAGTGAGAATATTGTGTAACTATTGTTAAGCGTAACGTGCTTTAAGACTAAGTTCACCAGCGAATTGCACTGTTAGTCCCCATCCCAGGAAAGCCCATGTCTGACACTGGACTGTCTATTCACATTCTATTTCTCCATCCTCGTAACTCCGTCAATCTGGTGGCTAGTTTCAAGTAAGAATTTAAAAGACCCAATACTCAAGTGCAAATTTTTTTTTGCTGAACAAAGAAATACACAGCCTGAAGGGAAGGCTGCTAAGCAGCTTTTCTAAGCTGTGGCCCAACGGCAGGCCAAGGAGCTCGCACAGAGCTCAGCACTCACCGCCACGGCCCGGCTGCACTAGGGGAAACAGGACTGGTGCTGCAGGAGAACAAACAGGCATGAGACTAGCTATATAGGAAATTAAGACTTGTGACTTCCAGCACTGAGAGATATGGGTGTTTTTTTAATTATATTCAGGCACTCTATCCTTTTAATCGTAACAACAAAGCCCTGCCTCAGGGAGGACAAACTGGTCACACTACAGAAAGAGAAAAGGAGCCGAGGGTCACCCGGAACACCTCGCTGTGTTTGCCGCATGATACCTGCTCTTTCTTTCAGCACTTACTAAAGAAACCCGCTTCTCCCGATCCCGGCTCGCTTATCCCCCCAGCACCACGGCAGGACGGGGCCCAGCGAGCGCCTTCCCTTCAGGGGGAGGCCGCAGCCTGAGCCCCGCTTCTCCCCTCAGCCCCCCTTCTCCCCTCAGCCCGGCCCGCCTCAGGCCCCACTCACGGCGTGCTGCGGTCGCTGTACTCATTGGCGATGGTCTCGATACCGCCGGCGCGGGCCACGGCCACATAACAGCTCTGGAAACCCAAATCGATGCCCACCACCGACATGGCTGAGGCGGGTGAAGGGGGCTAAGGGGGCTGAGGCGGCGGGGGAGCGGNGATGAGAAGCTCAACAGGAGCCGATCCTGGCTTGTGTCAGCCATAGCAGGGTTAGGGAAGTGTCCAGAGACAGGCAGCGGAGCTAGTGAGGGCTCTGGAGCTCGAGTCTTGTGGCTGAGGGAGCTCGGGGTGTTCAGCCTGGAGAAAAGGGGGCTGAGGGGAGACCTTCTCGCTCTCTGCAGCTCCCTGACAGGAG
>VXBO01001112.1:18538-29581 GCA_013400135.1 Rhinoptilus africanus
GGGGCTAAGGGGGCTGAGGCGACGGAGGAGCGGCGGCTCAGGCCCGTTTAAATGCGCGGCGGCGGGCGCTGCCTCCTCGGGGCGGGGGGACTTCTCGAAAGATCCCGTCGCGCCGCCGCTGAGGGGAAAGGGGGGCAACTCTCGCGAGAGTACCGCCGGGCGAGACCGCGCAGGCGCGGGAGCGTGTCTATCTTAGACCACGCCCATTGCGCGGGTGGGCGGGGCAGGGGGTCTCCGCCACCGCGGAGCCCCGCTGCCNAGGTTGATGGTCGGATCTTAAAGTTCTTTTCCAGCCTAAAAGATTCTGTGATTCTGTGTGCGCTGGCAGCACAGAACCCCCCCGCATCCTGGGCTGCATCCAGCGTGGGCAGGGGGCGAAGGGGGGATTCTGCCCCTCTGCTCCGCTGGGTGAGCCCCCCCTGCAGTGCTGCCCCCAGCGCTGGGGCACCCACAGCAGAAGGACACGGAGCTGTCGGATTCATCCTAACACAAACCTAATTCTGACACTTACCTTACATTCATGGATGTTGTGAAACTGAATGTTTGGGAATGTTTTTAATTCTGAGATAAAACCTGCCTAAAATAGGGCAAAGCAATGTGTTACAAACAGTCTGTTTCCAGATTCCCAGCCCTGTATTTACACCGCTGCTCCTTGTTCTAATGATCCAGAAAGCACATGTCAGAGAAATTCAATATTTGGAGCAGGAAGGAGTCCTGCCCCAGAGGCTGTGGAGCAGCCTCAGCGCCGCGCGTTTGCCATTCCTGGCAGTGCCCAGAGTGACGCCGCTCTGGCAGCTGCTGGTGGGCTGGGAATTGCATCACGGTGCTAATGACAGAATAATAATGAAGCGTTTCACCTCGGATGTCCTTGAGCGTAGAGCCAGGCACCAAGGAACAGAACCGGCCCGCTGCTCCGCATGGAGAATATTGTACCACACATACCCATGGCACAAAGAACAGCAAGAAAGAACATCACCTGGGTTACCCCCTTTTTTCTTTTTTGTTTCACTTTGATTTTTAAAAGGAGAGACCCTGCCGGCAGAGGGGCCGGGAGCTGGCGTCAGAGGGGATCTGTGCCCAGAGCTCCCATGGCCCTGGGGGACACGGGCCTGGGACCTGGCCAGGGATGCTGCCCCGGGAACGAGGGGGGTGGTGGGAGAGAGGGGACCCCCCAACCCTAACCGGCCTGATCTGCATGGGCAACCCCCTGGCTGGGGGAAAAATAAAGAAATCAACTCAAAAACCAAAGAAATCAACTCAAAACACAAGGTGTTGAGATGTCATCATCTGAAGTGGAACAGATTCCATGATTCTCTCCCCTCTCCTCTATTTTATGAATGTTTTTTTCTTGGAAAAAGCGAGACTTCTAATGTACAAAACATGAGAAGACTGTAAGAAATATTTCCAAGAAATAATTAGGATTTGATGACAGCTGGAAGACACACAGCTTATCCTGAACTCTTGTAATTTGTACTCTTTAATAAGCCTTTATCGTTCCTTCCCTGGTGAAGACTGATGTGCAGTAGAGAGAGCGGCTGTGAAATGCAACAACAAAGTACCAGTTGGGTTAACTTGACTTACTGGATTTTACCTACAAGCTTGACAGCTCTTGACTTTTGAGATGATTCTATATATGCTTTTTTTTTAATTCTGCATATGCTTTTTAGTATTTTTCCCCTCTCCTATAACTTCTGATTAATCCTTTTTGAATCCAGACTGGCTATTCCTTTTGCCACGGACTTTTGACTTTCAGTGTGTTATAAAAACATAGTAATTGCTGAGGGCACTGAGAATCCTATATAAAACTGCGCACATCACCCAGTACCGAGGCATTTATACTAAATTGGGTGAGCATCCCCTTCTTGAGGTGTCCATAGGGTGAAGCAGGTTCCCACCCAGAGGCTGGAAGAAGCTGTGGACAGGGGTGGCTTTGGCTGTGAGCCAGCTCACCCAGGGTCTGGGCGCCTTTCCCGTCTCCGTGTCTTGCAGCCCGGGGAGCACCACGGGCAGGATCCTCTCTTCTGCTCCCATAGGGTTCACCTTCCCCAAGCGTGTGTGTTCCACCAGCTACATAAATAGATGAATACTTTTTGTTCTCTTTTGTTATCACAATAATCAGCAATTCTATTTTAAATTAAGGAAAAAAAAACAGAAGAGGAATCATCAAAAAAGGGCTGTTGAAGATGCAGCTTGTCTCTTAAAATAGATGGCAACTATTCTAAGAAGAAAATGTCTAAGAAATTCTCAGGCTTTTGAAGATACTATGAACAAAACTGCAAAAGCATTAAAGTTTCATAATGACATCATATGCTCAAGTCTTTCAGAATTCAATCATATATTTGATCAGCTACTGCTATATATAAGAAAACATGAATGGCCCGAACCTCCTGGCTATTTTTCAAAGGAGGAATACTTTGCTGCTGATATACTTAGTCCCATTTCACTGCTCTGAGCTGCAAACAGGTCTTCTGTAGCGACAGGCTACAAGTATCTAATCCTCAAAAAACATGGCTATAAAAAAACGTGGAAAAGACTGATGCATCTCTGTTAATTTGTATGCTATGAGTGATTTCCACCTCTTCAAAGTGTCCCCATTGTGCTTTCATTTGGCGGTTCACCTTGCCTATGCCTTAGTCCTGATCTCCAGTCTGCAGCCTCCAGACTTGTCCCAGCCTTAACTCCTCTGGGAGCTCCACAGAGAAACCCTGGCCCGGCAGATTAAGTATCCCGCTTTCTGTATTATCTGTATGTGAAATAGAGGTGGGATTTCAGCGGAATTGTTTACATACTGCAAACCTACCACTACAGTGTATCTCAGGGTACGCCCCGCATCTTCAGCCTCTGTTTACAGCGGCACATCTTGCACTTCACTAATGCCAGCCAAACACCAAAATGAACACGGTCTTAAAATAAGTCCTAGCTGTTATCTGTCACAGGCTATTCTTTGGGCTGCTGTAAATAGTCATTGCATGCCATCTAATGTATGGTTCATAGTGCTATTCTGGGATATTCAAACAGAAATGGGCTTTGCAACCTCCTCAGCTGAGGGTATCTGGAGTATCGTGTTGCCCCGAGCTCTGACATGACTCATACCACATACAACAGGGTTCTCAGAAAATCCTGCCCCTCTGTGCTACAGAAGGTGACTCGGGAGCCCTTTTCACCAGTGCAGTTATCTCAAGAATTTGCAATGAAATAAATGCTGAAAAGATACAATTTTTCTTATTCTGGTTTCCATAGTCTTACATCAAACTTGAAAGATAATTAGATTTCATGTGTTTGAAGTATCAGAGCTGGATAATTGCTCATCAAGCAAAACCCAAAACAGCAAACTGAAAATCTCCCAAAGAAACAAAAGCAAACAGAAAAAAGGAGGAAACACAGATACAAGAAAAGCAAAATTGCAAAATGATGGGCACTGTAGCAACAAAAGTGGAAGTCTAAAGAATATACAAATGTATTATTTTAATTTTTAACATTGATAAAGTAAGGATGATGTCATATCATCTCAAAATCTGAAACAGTGACTATGGTAAAGAAGAAAAAATTATCAATGCTACATGCAAGTGTACATCCCTTCACAGAATGCAAGGCTTTAGGAGAGAAATTTTAAAATTGTGATGAACTTTTTTGATGTGACATGAAATAAGGAGACATTATCAATTAAAAGTATCCCAGTGACCGGACTAGTTAAGGCTGGAATGAAATTAAATGGTACGTGCATTTAGGTCATGCCACATAACTAAGAGCAAAAAAAAATTCTGTTAGAAACTGGAAGCTCCTCAGTAGGAAATAAAGGCAGAGGAGAATGACTTGCATCCAGCCTGGCTGAGCAGAGGATGGCTGCGGATGGAAACTACTCTGCGAATGCAAAGAAGGAAGTCTCCTAAGACACATGAGGTATCTCCAGCTCCAGCTGAGACAGGAAAGTGTTAAGAGCCGTTGGGATGTGGAATAATACTCACTTCATTCTTGTCACGCACCTTCTTAAGCATTGTGGAGGCCCCCAGAGGGACACGGTGATGGGCAGGGCAATGGACAGTCAATATTAGGGATGGAGATTGCCCTCGTGTGAGTGAAATTAATACAAGAGGGGATACAAGCACTGCTGTAAGCACAGCGGGGATGGGAATAAGTACTTAAACTAAAGAACAGCTGACATGAACAAATGGATAAATTGATCACCAATAAATTAACTCAGAAATCAAGGGGATGCTAGAGCAATTGAAGCAATCAAGCTTTGGAAAGTCTGCTAGAGAGAGCTGGGAGGAAAAAAAACAGACAGCTTTAAAGATGAATCAGCGTGAGTGTATAGACAGGATTCTGTGAAATGGTTCCCACGATAACTGGATGTGGCAGTGGTACCCAGTGGGTAACTTTGAACTCTGCAATTCCAAAGCATGCGAATCCTAAAAGACTGAGGATTGAAGCTACCATCACTTCTCGTCATGCCCTTCCCCATGGCACCTGGTGACAGATCCAGGAGTCTGGCCCCATGAGCCCATCTTGGTGGGGCGAAGGGCTGAGTTGGGCACCCAACGGGAGCTCAGCACCTATTTTCTCCATCCAGATTATCCACAAACTTCCCAAAAGTTCCTGTAGCTTGTGTGGGGTGCACACACATTTGGTGGGGGTGACAGACATCCCCTCTTGTCCCGTTGGGGTTTGGACTGCCAGCCAGGCATCGGGGCTGCACCGTCCCTTGCCTGGACAATAGCCCTGAGCCCCTCTGCCTGCCGCCAAGGCTCCTTTGTATGCTACGGCCTGCTGGCTGGCTGTCCAGGAAAGGAAAACATCTGAATTTGTTCTAAATCAATTTAATACATACCAGTGACATATTTAGTGATGCAAGCTTCCACAAACCGCACACACAAATGACGTCCTCACTACGTTGACATGCTTGACGCGCCATCGGGAGACATTTGGGATCTGTTGACACACAGAGATACTTAGCGTTCACTGAAATGTGAGCTGGGGATCTAAAAATAGGGCAGAGTTTTCTAGGCTGGAGTAGGAACAGTCACCCAGCAGGCACTCGCCGAGGGTACAATCAGGATAACACCACAGCCCCATAGCAACGCCACCCCAGTGCTGCCCCCTAGAAAAGGGGTGTTCATCTCTACTTCACAGATTATCAATTAACTTCATTTACATGCATTCTAATAATAAAGCCTATTTTTTTATTTCAATGGGAACTGTGGTTGGGTATCCATATAGATTACAGGGGTCTGGGGGGCATTATCCCTTTCAATCTATTTTTACAACAGCTGACATAATGAAGCCTAATCTGATTTGAGGCTCAAAAAGCTTCCTTCATGTGAATGTTAACTAGGATATCTGTCTTTTTTCTTCCAGCTTTCTGTACTATCCTCTAATTGCTTGTTTATATGGTGGATACCAAAGGACTCTGATATTATGCAAGCCTGGAATTTTAATAATAGAGTCAGTGTCTGCTCTTAGTTACCGATACAAATACTGAGAATCTGCATTGACTTTACTGGAACAGACCTACATCCATACTGGCACTAAATTGATATATATCACAAGTCCTTTTCTCTTGCATTGCCTTTTAAGTAGTTGAAAGAAATACTTTTTGTGACTCTCAGAAGAGAAGACCCTTTTCACCATGCAATATAATCTCATAATACATTCATCAATTTATACTGCAAGGAAAACACAGAAGGAATGAGGGAAGCCATCTTGCTTGGGAAGTTATGAGACAGCAACATAACTGAGAGATTTTGAGTTTTGCTTTACTTTATGCCTAGGAAGGGATTCCCATATTTCTGCTTCTCACAAGCAAGTCATCTGACAGCAGGACAAATGGGATCTCACCTGGAGTTCCTCTCCCCAATGTGCTAAAACACGCTGTGCTGAGGCCGGTTCACTGAAATCTACCAGACAGCACAAGATGAGAAAACCATCATATAAACGCTGCATACAGGCAACTCTCCAGCGGAAAATAGTAGTTTTGCTCTTGATATCCCTTGTAAGAGACAGCAGGGTACCATGTTTGTGCTCGGGGTTCACTGCAGTGAGTGCTCTTTCACTTGGCTGTTCTGGTTTTGTTCTTGTGATGAGAAGAAACATTGGGATTTTCCTCATTTTAGGTTGGCTGTTTTTTTAAGAAAGTCTCTGTAGGCAGACACTATCTTCCATTAGGCCGACTGGTGCTCGGAAAAGGTAGAAAAGCTTTGAGAAAATCCTCCTTTGCGTTTTTTAAATATTTGCTTCAGTAACCCCAGGTGGATTCAGATCCATCCGAAACACGCAGCAGCCCAGCGCTGATCCAGACTTTCCAGTAAACCACATTCTATCATGTTCTGACATAAAGCTCCACCACCCCAGACAACCTCCCTGGCTCTTGGATTTCAGTCTGGACCAGCAGTTAGAGGTGTGGCATTGTTCCTTGGAAGAATTAGGTTATTATCTGGAAATTCAAACTCCAGGTGCCCTGGCAAAAGAATCACATCAGGAGAAGCTTTAATTAGAGAAATAAAACCTGGTTTGTCAATATCGCTACATTTCTTTCAGACATTTTCTTTCATAGGCGGTGTCAAAATTTGTACTTTTTGTTCTGAATTAGGAAACACAGAAAACAGAAGAAAAGACTCTCCAGAACCTCAGGTTGTGTCCACATTGCGACTGTAGTGCTATTTAGAAATACCTGAACCAAATCTGGATAGTGTACCCAAAAGAAGTAATCTGAAGTTTCGCGTGAGCTTGTTCTCTGGGCAGAGCAGCAAAGCAACCTGGCCAGCTCCAACGCGTCACCTTAATGCACTGCCATGTGTCAGCCTGCAGTTCCTGCAGGTACGACTGCGGGGAGGCAGGAAACCCTATGCAGGGAGTGAGTCAAACCTACTGACGATATTCCTTATCACTGAAATTTTTTTCCAGCCTGCATTTCTGCCTGAAAAAGGATCTTCTGTGTTTCTGTCTCTCATTTCTAGTTTTTTTCTGATGCTGAAAATGCTAACAGCTCTACATACAGGAATTCGGTAGCCAGTGTTGGTGTTTTGCTTTGGTTGCCTTTTTTTATTTTTAATTATTATCATTATTTCCATGTCCAATTTGAATTGTGCTTTTATTTGTAATTTTTTTCATTATGGAATAGATGATGTGACTGATTTCTTTTTGAATATGTTCTGCAAGAACACTAGGGGAAAAAAATAAAATTAATTTTTAAATATTGCCAGGTGGCACCATCTCTAGTGCTCCCAGTTTATCATTATTATTGTCCGGCATTAGCACAGTCAGCTACTTAATTGCTTGTCATTTTGGAAGACTGATCAGAGTTTCGGGTAACTGCCACTAGTAGCCAGCAGTCTTGGCAATGAAGTTTTAACCAGTTATTCATGGACTCAGTTCTTCCTAAGCCATGGAAAGAAAGCTCTGACATTTTCCCATTTTCACAGACAACCCCGTAACAAATAGTGTGACACCTTCATGTCGTAAGCACAGAAAAGTGCTGGAGGGTTGGAAGCAGAGTGAGAAAGGACACTGAGGAGCTGACACAAGGCAGCTCAGTGTTGGTGCCACTGAGCCTTCAGTACTTTCCCCATTTTTTTCTCCTGTCTTGCCTGCATACCTCCTCCCTTTCCTGCTGAGAGAGCGGCACATTTTGGAAAGTAATTTCCCTGCCCAGCATATTTAGAAATAGGTTAATGACACTGCAACTTTAAATAGCGACTGAATGTGCAAAGGCAGGATTTATGGGCACAGTCAGTTCATTGAGAAGCAGCTCCCTGGAAGCATCTCCCCGACAGCGAAGCCAGCACTGTGCAATGACTCCGCACATTTAGTCCAGAAAGTCTTGGAGTCGCATCCTCCAGATCACTCATCAGCCTGTGGTGAACTGCCTCTGAGCAAAAGAATGTCTGTGAAACGGAGATTTCAGGCTGTAGGAACCTGTGGACTTTGAACTCACAACAACACTTTCAAACTCCTCAGGTAGAAGGATTGTTCTAATCCTTCTACAATCCTAGAAGTCAATTGTTCTAATAAAATGTACATCTTCAAAGCCTCTGTGTAAGGAAGAGCCCACACGCTCTATGGAATAATCTGGCACATGATACCAGAAATCTTGCAATACTGGTAAATCTAGGGAACTGTCGTTCTGCTGCATTGACATTAGGAGAGATGCACAGGTACTAGAAGCACCAGAAGTTGAGTACAGATATTGCTACTGATGTGTAATTTACTCCAAGACTTTAAGTGATACTGAGGTAAAAAAGGGATCAGCAGATAGGAATTTATTATAAAGCACGGATTATTATAAATAGCTGTTCTTAGCTATTTTGTATTTTTAAGAAAATTTCTTAGTCAATCCTAAAATAGGAAATTCTTCTGTTTGACTTTCTCCATTAAAAGTGAGATGCAAGACATCAAAATTCAAATACTGAGGCCAAACTCTGATGCATCTGTAATGTACCAGGCATCACATGTCAGAATTAACAAGGTGCCAGATATGATTAATTACAGGTTATTGCAGAGCATCATCCCTAACAGGACAATGATTAGATACCACAAGAAGTGCCAGATATAGAAAATAACATGACACATACAGAACAGCCACTAGCTTTAGACATTACAATTACAGAGTTTGGAGACAGGAACTACCACAATATTCAACAATTAGTCACATGGTAATTAATCCTGATGAGTTGGAGTTGTTTATGTCTAACAGAATCCCTCAGTATCTTACCTTCCCAGTGTGATGTTTTATTGGTGCCATTGTACCCAGCAGATGTTGCTACCATCCCTGTTATTATAAATACTATGTGACACACAGCAGGAAGTTCTGGCTCTGGTATCTCCTGGCTGGACCGTGAACCATTCGAGGTGAAACACCTCTATGCCACGTGCCTCCTAATTCAAGACCTGGGATACTCATCACCTGAAAGCATCAGATATTTATTGCTGTGTTATATGTGACAGATATTTTATTTTTATACATCTATGAATTGCTTAAAATATAAACTTGAACAGCCATCTGCTCTCACTACTGCTACATTCCTATTTTTTCTCCCCACAAATTCTGTTTGCATCATGTGCCCACCTTGTATCTTGTCTTGAGGCAAGTGTGAGCTTTTCTCAGCAAGGGCTGCCTTTTACCCTATTTCTACAGTTCCTCATACAGTAATGATCCAACTGGTACCGCTGGATTCTGCTGAACTTAAGAAAATACAATATGTATTTTTATTTTATATAATAAAGGAATGCCACCGACTCACAAGCAGCATATTTTAAAGAGCTACATAGCTGATACTAAGCTATTACAAATCGGTAACAGTTCATCTGTTTCACTAAATGTAAATGTCCAGTGGAATGCCCATTTATTGCCTATCAATTGTCTCTGTGACAGGATAGTTCTGAATTAATACTGAAAATGGCTGGATATAAAGTACTTACAGGACAGTAATAGCAGAAGTAATTGCAATTCAACATTAAAAAAAATGTTTTCTTGAGGATTTTTATCACAAAATTTAAGATATTATTTTAAAACTGATCCCTTGCAATAACAATGAGTTTTGATAGCACCAATACATGAAGCCACATTCCTTGCTTCCCTGAATCCAGGATATTGGCTGCTCTACTTGTGCCAGCTGGCAAAGATTCCCAAGGGGCTGCCTGCCAGGTATGTGCCATCAGAAAGCTCCAGCCGCTGCTACTCATCTTTTATGTCCCTAGACCTCCCCTCCCATGCCAGTGACTCTAAGGAGATGATGTAGGAGCCAAAAATACTAGCTGCTATTGGCATAGCTGGGAGACTAACAGTGCCTTGGGCTGAATGGAGTAAAAGAAAGAATTTGCCTTACGATTCCTAGATGTATCTGAACTATATTACCTTAAAATCAAGTATAGAACACATTGGGTCAACACAAACATGACTTATGAGTATCCTTTGGCCATGAGAGCCATCTTTAGTGGATCAGTGAGCCATGGTTATGCACCCATATCAGCAGCAGAATCAATCTCAATTAATTCTGCCAGTGTGGGATATAAAAATTTGACCTGCTAAGAATTAATGTGTTAGTAAATGCTTGCAACTTTTATGGAGTGATAATGAGTTAAATTATTCTGTTCTGAAATCTGTTCTTTCTAACATTTTTTGGAGCCTTCATGTTATGACCAGAGAGCTATTATGCTTTCTGATTTGTCACACAGCTGAAAGCCCTTGTGAAGCTGGAGCAGTCTACCTGCAGCTACACTGAATTATTCATGTGGACTAATGAAGGTGAAACTATCCCAAAGTCACCCTGCGGTCAGGCCTGCTGGCTGGCGGAGGCAGCCCTGAGGCAGGAGAGACCTGGATCAATAACCCCCCTCTTCCTCACCTCCTGTGCTCCCTTCTGCAGGCCGCCATCAGCCAAAAAGCCTTCAACAGTCAGCACACACCGTCAGAGATGGGCTGTCTCAGTCACAGTTCGTCCCGCTGCTGGGTTCAGGTATTTAAAACATACCACTTCTAAGAGAAATTAGAAGGTTTTAAGTGAGAGGCAGGTTCTTGCAAGACTTTGACTGAAAGGAGCGGGAAGCGGCGGAGAGGCGCTGACAGGCCGGGAGCGGAGGGCAGACGGCGGAGCGGCTGAGGCGGCGGACCGCGCCCGGCGGAGGGCCCAGGGCCTGGGGAGACCCCGAGCGCCGCGGGGGTAGCGGAGAGGCCAGCGCGGAGCTGGCCGGACGAGGCGGAAAGCGCAGGGCTGAGGCAGCAGAGACGAGGGTCGGGGACGGGGACGGCGGGCCGCCGGCCGGGAGCCATGACAGGCCCCCCGCAGCGCGGTGCCATGACAACGCGGGAGGGGAGGCGGCGAGGCGGGCCGGAAAGCGCGGCCCCCCCGGCGCGTCCTCTCTGGCCGCAGGAGCGCTTACTCTCGGTGGCGCCCGCTCGTTCCCCCAATGGGAGGCGGCGGCGGCGGCATGGCCCGGCATGCACCGCGGCCCGCGCCTCACTTCCCGGCCGGGCCGCTAAGATGGCGACTCCCATGCACCGCCTCATCGCTCGGAGACAGGCGTGAGGGCGGCGGGGGGGCCCCCACG
>VXBO01001112.1:29642-43412 GCA_013400135.1 Rhinoptilus africanus
CGGGCAGCGCCCTGAGGCAGCGCCCGGTGGGGAGGGGGCGACGGAGGGGCGGCTGCGGGCCCCGGGGGAGCGGGTCCGGGACAGGGGCGATCCCCGCGGTGGGGGTCCGTGGGCTCTCTGAGGGCACAGATTCCCTTTTTCGACGGCGCTCTGCATTCAGACAGGGTGCTGTTTGTAAAGAAATGGCCCCAAAATACGGCCCAGTTGGTGACATCGCTGTGGTGAAGTCATAAGAGTGGAAGCAGGATTGTGGAAAAGGAGAGGAAGTCTTCAAAGTTTCGCTTTTGGTGTTAATGGTGGTTAGCAGTGTTTTGGGAGAAGGCTCCCTTACAGCTCTGGGCACGCCACAGTTTTCAGTGAAGCGTGTAAGATCTTCTGGTGCCAGCAGTTACCCATCTTCGTCGTAGACTTTAAACAGTCAGATTAAAAAATAAATTCTAGGTTCATGTCATGATCTATCTACAGAACTGTAAAAGAAGGGGGAAAAATGCCAAACAAGCAACCTCTATTCAGATATGGACATTACACTCAAGTAATTCTCTCAATAGTGAAGGGATCTTAATTGCCAAACGCTGAAATGAGGAAAGACCAACATTTTTACTTGTTTCTATTAAGTACAGCAAATACCTATGTTTCACTCTTTGTATTACTTGCATTGGCTTTTTTGTTTTTTTGGATTGGGTTTTGTTGTTTGTTTCTCTTTCCTCAGAATGATTTATTTCTTGTATTTCAATTTTTGGACTGTGTTTGGTTTTTTTGTCTGATCATTAGAGTTGGACAGAATATGGATGACTTCTGCATTCTATTTCCTTTTTTATTTTTCAGTAGGGTTTCTTTCCTGTTTTCCAGTGAGATGTAACTTGTGATTTCAAAGCACTCATGGAATACTTGTTCTTTTAAGCTGCTATTTTATGAGTCAAGGATTGATTTCTTACACTACTTGTTGTGTCTCAGTGTGCACGATGTGTGTATGCTGGATTATACATCTGCCAGCCGTTGCTTCTGGGTTGTGGCTGTTGATCCCTGTTAAAAGTTTACTCCAGTCTCATGCTTTTCATTAGTGTTAAAACTTGTTAGTGCTGATATGGTATTTATAGACCTGTAGTTGTTGAACTATTTTGATCTGTTTTCCTGGTAATTACTTATATTGCTTTTAGGGCTTGATCTTATCATTTTAGCTTGTACAGAATTGTCTGCCCCGATCATGTGAGTAGTACCAAAAACCTGGAAATACTGAGTTATTTTATTGCTTTAAACTCCCATTCTATTCCTGTGGAGACAGGTCTGCGCTAGTTTGAGATAAAAAAACATTCACGTTTTGGTTTTGTATGTTGATGAAGAGGAGGGAGTATTCTTATTCTGCCTATATGTAACTTGTGGCAGAGCCAGAAGTCCAAGGCAAGACAACACAAACCATTCAAAGATGTTGGGGTTTTTTTATTCATTGCTAGATGTACTGCTTGCTGTTCAAGTTCAAGCTCATTGTGCAGCATAGGCTGCAAATTTAATTAGCTTCCTAGTGCTGATTTAAGTTAGTATTTCTAATGCCAGATTATGAAGCCAAATACTCTTTGCATTGAAAAAGGGATAGATGTTCAGAGCAAGATTCCCTTCAAGATGGCTAGAGTTGAAAGAGAAGCGATTCACACCTCGCCTTGCAAAGAAATGCTCCTTTGGAGAGAAAAATGCTCGCTAGTGGTCTGTCACTTCATGCTCTCTAAATACTAAATGAACAGTCTAGGAGCTGCCTCCTAGTTAAGCAGGGCTGTTGATTTTGGGTAATTCAGATGGGCTGGCCTTGAAAAATTAGTAATTTGGTGTTTGGAAAAAAAATGATGGAAGGTGGAAATAAGTTACAGTAGCTGCAGTGAATTGTATGGGAGCTACAAAGTCCTGATTTCAGTCCTGGCTTTAAAACTAGCTCATGATTCTGACCTTGACTGAGTCACTTGGCCACTCTATGAGTTTCCTTATTTGTAAAGGAGGAGGGTGTCTGTCCTAAGGAGGAGAAGATAGCAAAGCAGCTTTTGCAAAGCTTCTGAATAGTGGAGTAAGAGCTAGAATAGGAAAATATACGTTTTCTCCCTTAATTGGCTTCTAATAGTAATCAAAGGATTTTACCACAGTGTGAAAACTGAAATGTGGATGTAAAATGCTTACCAAATCAAATCCTTCAGGAGTTTGGATCGTGCAGAGTAGGAAGTGAAGTCTTGCTTGATTTACACTGTGTGAAGTGAATGAGAATCTGATTGGTCTTATGATGAACCTTCTGCCAGGCTTTAACGAATCTTAGGAAAATGCAAATAAGCTACAACTAGGAGCATCTCGTTTTGTTTGCTTAGTCCTAGGCTCTGTGTGAGAATTTGGCAGTTTGGTCCTTGAGTGTTTAATACTAGCATTTGGAAATGAGGCTGCCTGCTTTCTGCTAACAGTGTTCTAAACATAATTATTTATTTGAAGCAAGCCAGAATCATCTGCAATTATTGGACAGTTACAAATTACATGCAGTGTAATCATTCCCAATAACTGCTGTACAATTATATCCTATAATGGTAAAAGCTGTGCCAATTAGGTTCATCAAAATGTGATCTTGGTGACAGAATTAATCTTTGTTCACTGACAGAGAGTGGTCCTAGTAGCATTTTTCAAAACGTTTGGCTTGTTTACAATATTTAAAGGGTGTGGGAAATCATGGAATCTCAAGAGCAGGGGGAGGTGCAAGGCAGGCTCAGCAGCAGCTAGTGTAAAACTAAAAGTGAGATTCAGATGCAGTTGATGAGTGTGCTGACAGTTGATGTCAGTAGTTCAGCATTTGCTGCTTCAGCAGATTACTTGAGCTGAAGGTCTGAAATAGAGGAAAAAATGTCTCTTTGTTCTCTTTCATAAATAGTTGATATGAGAATGTTTTAATAAATGAAAATGTGTTTGCCCAAATCCTGTATGTATCTGGTGTTACTGTTCTTGTCCTGATTTAAGATGCGATGTATAATAGCTAAAGCACCCGTGAATGTCTGATGTAATCATAATTACATACACTCTTCAGAATCTGTATGACACACAAAAAATTTTTTTCTACAGGTAGAACAGATTTGGAATCAGTCACTTAAGCAATTCTGCATTTTTCTAGGGAGGCAAACAAGCAGCATGTAAGATGTCAAAAATGTTTAGAGTTTGGACATTGGACATATGAATGCACGGGGAAGAGAAAATACCTGCATAGACCTTCGAGGACAGCTCAATTAGCGAAAATTCTGAAAGAAAAAGAAAAGCGATTATTACTGCAGCAAAGGTAAGATTGGCAGAATGAAAATGTCTAGTTTATTAATTAAAAGATAATTTGTAGGTGAGTGGGAAAGGTGGTGTCTTAGCCCATTTTCTGTTATCATTTGTTCCAGACTGTGTGATGCTTGCTTATTATTAGGACCGTTTTGTGTGTTAGTGGAATATGTGCATTCAGGTCCCACAGAATTAAAATGTTGTTCATTAACACCTGCCTATCTGAAACAAAATTAAATTTTTTTTAGCCTATCTGAAACAAAATGGGCACTAAGCTAAAGTTAAAATATTTGAAGCCTTTTTTTTTCTGTAATGGAGTGCTGTTTCCTGAATTCTTTGGTTATGTATGCTTATGTGCTAGTACAAGCAGGTTGGTGTGAAAAATGTAAACGTATTCATAAAAAAGAAGGATTTTTTTTCACTTCTATTTAGGTTTGCTGTTAGACTGTGTAGTTAGAACTTGGTCTGAGTACGACCTGAGAGGTCCTGGAGGATAGTGAATTGAGGGTGAAATTGCTTGTTGCTTAGCCATTGTGCTTGAGTCTATATATGGAATAATTTTATACAGGAGGTACAGGCCTGCTCAACGTCTGTCGTGAGTGGAGTTTTTTGAGCTGTAAGTCTAACAGCCCACAGTGCGAGGCGTACGTGCTGTGAAAAGTCATCTCAAGAAAGGAAGACGAAGTAATCCTTGGATGGGGAACGGTTTTTAATCCTGGTTAAACTGGACTGGATTCATACTGGTTATATCATCATAAGCTCTCTGAAGCTCCTTAACTGTGCCATGGGGCACCCAGTTCTGTAGATGCCTATGTTACACTTTCAAGGGTGAAGCTTATTCTTCATGGACAGAACAACTTGCTAGGGCACGCTTTTACTTTTCTGCATAGCTTGCTTTGGAAGGTTGTTTCTTGTCTGTAGAGAAGTTGGGCCTCCTACAGGTCTGCTTCACAGTATTTGTATCATCATCTTCAAATATCTGATAATGAATCATTAACCAGAAGGCAAACATGGTCTAATAAGGTTAATATTTACTTTTTGGCAACCGTGTACAAGATTTTTCGGCATTAACTCATTTCAGCAGTTGTTCCAGGATCCTTCTGTTTGCCCAGTATTGACCCCACAATTCTGATGGACATTATGGAGGTTTTACTTACTGGTGCCAGTAAAGCCTGCTGCTTGCCCCTCCTAGGGTAGGGAGGAAAGGGGAGAAAATGCTTATTTCATAACTTAGCGATGTTATTGCATTCAGCCAAACCCCGGATGCCTGAATCTTATTTATGGTTCTGAAGACAGTGTGGTGCCACAGGGGAGATGGCCGAGTGTCAGGAATGTCTGTTTGGTCTGCAGGGGACTGACCCCTCTCAGTTGCATCGTTCCCAGAGTTGGGAACTCTCTATACTCATCCAGCCGGGAAACGCTAGAGGGAGGCATAGACCTGTGCCTGCGGAGCCCCTGTTACTCACTTGCTGAATTAGCTCCTGTCTTCTGAAAGATGCTTTGAGATACAGTTCTGTTTACTCGCAGTAAACCTGTGAAACACCAGGTTACCTGTGGTTTAGGGTGTAAGGCCTTAATAATACAAATATTGACAGCATTCAGCAATACAGGAGGGCTTTTAACTTGGTTCAAAATTTGAAGATCAATGAATCTTCCTCTTGCCCACAGGAGATTGTGGGGAGTGTGGAAAACTCTTCTGTGTAAATGTAATATTTTCATACCATATGTGTGAAAATAAAAAATGGAAAATTCTCATTTTTTTCTGGCACACAAATGGCTTTGAGTACTTTTATTAAAATACAATATAGCTTACACCTAATGCTTTTTTCTTTCTACCCTTTTCTGGAGTCTTTATCAGCACATACTGCTATCTAATTTCTCAGTGAAATATGTTTGCAGTTTTTACTTTTATTTTTGTGTATTTAAGATGACTTCCAGTAATAGGTTTGAGTTGAGGGGAAAGTATCCTGGTTCATTCAAGAACGTACAACTTTAAGCATGTTTTAAGTATATGATGAGGGACTGCTTTAATCACACACGTACATTCCAGGTTGAATTATGTGCTGTATATTTGCAATGCATTGAGAAGAGCACGTGGCTAGTACATTTGACTGAAAGCATTTTATTTTCTTTTTAAAACGTATAAAAAAAAATTCCAGAAGTGAAGACTGGTTTAAAAAAATCCTTTAGTGTTTTGTTAAAAGAAACTTACGTGTCATTTACCACAAATACTTTCCAGGAGTGCATGAATGCATGGGTATCTGAAAGATAAATAGCTGGAAAGCATCAATATAACGAGATTGTTCTGTGTCTTTTTGTACTTGAAAGAAATGAATGGTGAAAGCTACATACTAATTCAGTATTTTACCCTGTGTTTGAATTAGTTCAATTATTGCTAAATATGGTTATACAGAACTTTTTTTTGTATCCTTTTCTCCTATGCCTTTCTAATCCACAAAAATGTTGTTGTCTGTAAAATATAAAGAAGAGTAGAGTAAACCATACTTATCAAAGAAAATTAGAGGTGAATTGTTGCTTTTTTTTTTTCTTTCCTGATTTGTAGATATTGTTGTTTTTCTGGTTTGAATAGTGACTGAAAACAGATGCCAAATGAGCTTTGGGTGGTGCGGTGCTCTGCCGGCGGGATAGCAATTCTCTAATATTAAACTCAGCTCCAGTGTGCTGCTGTTTATTTAATTTTCTTACTGCATTAATCAAAGCCATTGTTTTTCCCCCCTTAATTAGCGCTGGAGAAAGTACTGCAGAAAGGAAGGCCAAGAAAAAAAGGTATGTGGGGAACAATGACAACTCGTGCAGCTGTTGCAGTGTGGGATCTTGCACTGGGTATTGTGGCAGGGAACTTGGAAGGGTTGTGTGGGGACAGTCAACATTGCAAATACAGTTTTGATTTTACTGCTTTTAGCCTTTTACAGACATTTGTATGACAGATATTTGGAGAATTTCTACTCCTCCCTGTCCAAAACATTTAAGTTCTTTTTCCTCTGCTTTTCTCCCTACTGATTGCCCTGTCTTCACATGATCTTGATTTAATAATAAGAATCTTCCTGTTTCTGCCTCAAAGTTTGTCAACTGTATTTTAAACAATTGTGCAAGAATGGCGTACTGTTTTCTAGCTCGTAATCGGTCCACCTGCCCATCCTGCTCTTCCTTTTGTTGTTTTCATTCCCTTCTGGTAGCAGTTGTCTCTCTCTGAAGCTTTGTGTTGAGAATGAAATAAAGCATACAGGGGAAAAAAAAAAAGCTCCAAAAAACCCATCAAACCAAAACCCAATCCCCAATCCAAGACCAAATAAACCTCCCCTCCCAGTACTAATTTAAGCCAAGAACCCTTTCCCTTCTGGCATTATTACTACTCCACTCTGCAGTAACGTTTGCTTGTGATTTTGCTTCCATCTTTATTAGCAAAACCCTTTCTGGAACAGCTGGAAACCCTGGCTGTGATGCTCCTGCTAATCATGTTCTGACTTTTACTGCCAGGTGATGCCTGTACAGTAGTAGCCTCATTATCTCTTTGCATTTAATTGATTGTTTCTGATCTTCTAAAAACAGTTTTTGGAAGACTTTTTTTTTAAAGACTAGGCCCTGTTCTTTGCGTGTCAGTCATTAAATGCCACAGCAGTTTTTAAAAACATGCCTTTATTTTAGGCTATGGTATGGAATGTGGCTTTACTGGAATGCTTCTTGGCGAGTGTCTTAATCTACTATCAGAATATGTTTCATCAGAGGCTTCTGTCTCAGTAGTGTCCATTTATTGTTAGAGTTACTTAGGACTAATGAGATCATAAATTAACTGATTTCTAAACGGTGTAGTTCAGACTCTTCCTGCCTCAGCTTTCTCATATCCTGCAGTCTTCTACTTGGCATAATGATTTTCAGAATATTTGAGCTCTAAACCAGTGCAAAAATACAAAGAGCAAAAGGATTTTTGGGGAAGGGGGTGGTTTGGTCACTTCTTCCTTAAAATTTTAAACCTCTTCTAGGTTTGAATTGTTATCCTGTTTCTATGCAAGCAGTAAATCCATCAGTGTAAATTCCTTTCCAGATAGTTTGCTATTTATATTTTTATTCTGGTATAGAAAGAATTAAATGCATAAAATTCAGCAAAGGGTTACCGTTGAATATACTAGTCCCAGATTTAAAAAAAAAAAAAAAAAAGGCAAAAGTTAGGGTTCTGGCAGTAGTGAGCACTAACCTTTTACATAGTGTATGTTTGTTTTGATATAAACAGTAATAAGTAAGCTACAGGCTTAACCAGAAAAACAGGAACAGGCAAACCGGCTGTTGTACAATGTTGTGACCTCAGGTGACACCGAGCTGTCTTCTGGGTGCATGTTGGCTCCAGCGTTCCCATGCGGCATGCTCTGGTTATTAACTGAAAGCCCGTTTTATGCTTGGATCACGGATAAATCTGCCTGTCTGAAGGGTTGAATCCTGCCTTAATTAACTTGTTTCTTCAGGCTTGCAGCTGTGATTGTGTCCGAAATTGTAGATTCAATTTAAGTAGCCTGTTTAAAATCAGCTGGGGTTGTTAGATGATTGCAATTAGAAGGGACAAAAAGGCTCAGAGAAGGGTGATAGCGTGTGTTACAGAAGGCAGCAGTTGTCCCACAGTTGGTGTGTAGGGATCATACGAGGTATTAACACTTGAAAACGTGTTTGAGGAGAATGAATGCTTCTCTGCTGTGGAAATTTTGTATTTTTACAGTGGTGTAGTAGACCCAAAAGTCTTAGATCTACCAATATACAGCATCGGGATTATTACGTTACTGAATTAGGACAAGGTGAAGTAGTTGAATTTTACTTGCTCCCATCTCCGTCCTCCTTCTGTAACTGCCAACAGGCCGCATCTTGCATCACCTGAAAACAAGTATCTGCTTGTTTCTTCACTCGTAGATCTAGCTATTGCTTCCGTCTAGGAGAGGCAGTATTAAGTGTTACATTCTGATGTTTCTGAGTGGATTTCAGATTATAACCTAAACCTGTTCAGATTCAAACTGCTAGTACCATTTCTTTCTGTTTTGTTTTCCTCATCTTAAGACTAGTTTTTCATAAACAGTAAGTCTCTATTTAATCAGCCCTTGTGGATTTATCTTTAATAAACAGCCATTGTGTCTGCATGCACAGAGATAACCGATTACAGACACGTTATAAAATCTTCAGTGGTTCGTAGCTTAACACATGCGTCCAGATTTGTCAGCTGACAAGACCATGGCTGATAGGATGAAAAAACATTACTCTTTCTCTAATAGCCTTAACATAAGCATTTCCTGAGTTGTTACATTTAACCAAATCCTCTGATAAAAACTACTACATTCATTTTCTAATGGAAAGAAGATTCTGCATTATTATATCTAGCATTTTTGCATTCTGTTTGCTTGGCTCGGCGGGAAGGGAAGTGAATTAGTACCTTTACATTTTGATTGGAGAAAGATCTATGGGTGAATTTAATTGTACTTTCTTGGAATTCATATTGCCTTACTTAATCAGAGACCTTGATCTTGAGAACAACAGCCTCAGTGAGGGCTAAACATGGAAAAAATCACAGAGGATATAGAAACCCGCTTTGCTACGTTTGTAACTTTGTCTTTATCTTGGACAGTTTCCACTCCTTTTGCACCCTGAAAGCATAAGCATCCTGTAGTGGCAGGTAATTTGGGTTCTTTTGCCAGGAGTAATCTAAGAACAATTTCCGTTGAGTACAATTCTGACATTTGTGAAATCACTGATGAAACTTCCACTGACTCTTACATTGCCAAAACTGCACTCCTTGTTACAATGGTGTGCTAGAGAACTCATCTTTGTTAATTTTTCCCTGGGGCTTTAGTAGTGCAGCACATCCATACTTCCCCTGCAGCCTTGTTCTTCTATTTAGCCAAGTCAGTAAAGTCACTCGGCATTACCGGGAACGAGATCCTTGCCAGCTTTCAAAAATTAACCTCTTTCTGTAGTCCTCTTCTGGCTTCCTTCATGCACATGGTGTCACTCTGCCATTGCTCAAATGGCATTAGAGGGGTGTGGGGTTCTCTTAAATGTCAGGCCTGGAAATTTTCAGACCAAATAATTGATCTTTGGGTTACAACACAGTATAAAGAACAGTGTGTAACGAATGCTGTCTCTAGCAGGCATGTTCTCATCTGCGTATTTGTTTTCTGTCAGATCTAAAAGCGTGACCAGTTCCAGCAGCAGTAGCAGTGCCAGCTCGGCTAGTGATTCCTCCTCCGACAGTGACGATTCTTCTGCCTCCTCTTCTTCGGATGACAGTGACAGTGATGAGAGTTCCTCCACTTCCTCATCTTCTCCATCCTCGAGTAGCACTTCCTCCTCTTCAGAGTTCGAATCGGATTCTAGTTCCTCCAGCAGTAGCAGCAGCAGCAGCACAGACAGTAGTTCTGATGATGAGCCACCAAAGAAAAAGAAGAAGAAATAGTGCGGTGCAGTGTAGAACTGTTGTTTAGTGAATGACAACACTCTTCAACGATGTTTCGAGCACCTGGTTGCCAAACAGTTTACCTGGTCAACACCTTTACTGCACAGTTTGCATAGTTGTTCGTAGGACATGAAAAGTATTGGATGGCACGTGAGGCTTACTGAAAGAGTATTTTTGTGGTTTATCCTTCTATGGAAAATTTTACTTTTTTAGTTCAAAAATCTATCATCAGATTTGTTTATACGAGCTAAGGTCCAGTAACCATGGATGTTTACATGCTGGAAAGCAAAAGCTTTTTTTGGTTGCAGATCATGCTGGGCATCATGTGCTACTACTCCGTTTATGACAGCTTCACTTGCATTTGAGAAAATCCGCTAAACTATTTGAAGCAAAAGTTTGACACTGCTGGCTGTAGGGCACTGTCGTTGTCGAAACTGAATGCACAATGTTGCACACAGAGGGCCTTCCATCTCGCGGTGAACAAGTGTATTATATGCTGCTGAGCTTTTTGTCTGGTGGCTTTTCCTGATGCTTTCAGGTTGAGTCTTAACTGCAACATAAAACTTTAAATAGTGTTCATTTGTTAACGATCAATATACTACTCGTACTGTAGAGAGGCTTTAGTCTTTTCAACCCGCCTGTTTCCTTAGCTCATGTCTGTGTAGTATCTTCGGAGACACAGAGTGTCTCTTGCAGCAGCGTCTGGGTAGGGAGGAGGAGAAGTGCCCCGCGGAAGAACGATCACTGATGCTGCTTAGGGGGTTCATCTTTGTGCCTTTTTTTTGTAAATTAAATGTATCCTCGTGAGAGAAGGGCTCGAGTGGGTGTTTTTCAGGACTCCACTAGCTTTCCATACAGAATATGGTCAGTAAAACCAGGGAACTAGTAGTAACGAACAAAATGGGCGCTATTTTCAAGGAAATAGGAAAAAGGCTGTTTGCACTGGTTGCTCAGTAAGAAGAGGACCTTTAGAGGTCCCAAAGGAAAGTGTTTCCCTTTTGATATTTTTGCAAAAAAATGTTGTGTAATGCAAGATTATCGATCTGTTTTGTTGGGCATATGGTGACTGGCATTATAGTCTGCAGTATAATCAGTCCGTTAGCTGTATGTAATTCTGTGTACGTGTCTGTGAAAATCTGGCATGGGAGAAGCAACTTAGTGCAAAAAAAAAAACCCAACGAAAGCAAAATCCAAACATACTGCAGAACAAGTATTGCACATTGACAGTTATTTGTTCTTTTGGTGGATTGAAGCAGTTGGCATTAGTATTTTAATTTGTGATGCAGTCTCCTAAATTTCTTATTGTTGGAGTGCCCTATTTTGGGGAGAGGGCATCACCCGTGGAAAGAATTCTTCAATATCTTGGTTTAGGTAAAATATAGTAACTAAACTATTTTTTATATTTTTATGGAAAAAGTAGTGTGTAGAATTACTTTTGAATAAACTGTGCTTATTTAAATGTTTGAAAATATGTATGTTGTGCGTTTTAGTCTGTAACCATTACTGTGTTTTACAGAACACTCTGCAGACTGTAAATAAAATTACCAGAAAGTCGTTGAAGTCGTCTTGAGTGAATGTACCATTTAATGGGAAAAGTTAATAAATTATTAAACAGTAGTTGCTAAGTTCCTGCTTGCTGCAAATCCAAATGGAAGTGACACTGTAGTAGTAGCGCGTGGCTGTGGAAGCCCTTTGGAGTGTCGAGGCCCAGGTACCTCTGCTGCCCCGTTAAGACCATCTTGTACGTTAGTTTCTTTAATGCTGCTCGTGTGTGTAGGTGGTTTTGTCAGAAGTGCAGCGCTTCGCACAAATACGTTACTTCTCCCCGTTAAGTTGTCTCTGCCGAGAAAAGAGACCTTTACGACTGGTAGAAGAGGACCAAGTACTAAAGCTCGTCGGCTCCGGGGGGCTGGTCCCTTCAGGCTTCTCTCCAGGTTTGGTGTCTACGTGCAGGCAAATTGGGTCCCTTCACAAAGACAGAAGGAAACGCTTGTGTGTGTGTTGGGTGCTGTCACAGGGGCTAGGGGAAGGTCCTGTAATTACGGATGATAGGAAGGAGACCTTAATTTAACTTATGTTCTGCTGCTGGCTCATGAGTGGAGACTGAAAGAGGGGGCTTGCTGCTTTCTCTGGCCTCTGCTACTGCTGCTGGTCATGTCCCCGACCAACCGTAACTCCCTCTGTACTCATAGTTATTTTTTGATTGTTTGTTGATGTTTGATTTCAAAGACAATATTTTTGTTGTGTGTTTTTTTTCTTAAATTGCCCTTTCTGTTTAATTTGTCACTACATATTCTTGTTTTACAGAGTAAAGCCCAGCAGCCTGGCAAGAGCCAGTTCACCTTTCCCTACATCACATCCTCGTTTCTTGCTGGATGCTTTGATTCAAGCTTTTTTTCAACGGGAAAGGTATTTCTTTAGTTACTGTCTTCCAAAGCTCTAGGTTAGACAAGAAAGATCGTTAATTTTTTTTAAAAAAAAACACTAACTAGAAATTATTATCTTTATTAAGCAGTTACGTGAGACCTGTGTAGCTCTGAACAGCCTCAATTTTAATCCTTCCAATTAGAAGTAAAGCTGCCTTCGCTAATTGAAGGGAAGCAATTGCTGCAGTCTGGTAGAAAAACAGCCTCAGGAAAAGGCATCGCATTTCAAGGAGAAGCACTGGAACCCACGGGAGAGCAGGAGGAGGGAGAGACAACCTGATCTTCTGGTCCAGACCTTTATTAATTCAAACATCTGTCCGTCAGGAACAGGTTTTTGGGTGCCCTCAATGAAATTGCATTATACAGTCTCTTGCGGATTGATGGATTTATTTACTTTTTTTAGGGAGGAGTCCTTAATAAACAGGACTTGCTATCAAGTGGATTTGATTTATAGAGACAATTCAACATACCTGAACCCCATGGGTTTAACTTGCTTTATGAAGTTATATTTATCTAAGCTCTGCCTTTAACCAGACACTGAGACATCAGTGGTGTCAGCGGCAGAGCCTCACAGCCTCGTTTTGTTAATTGAGATGGGGGGGGGTGTATGAATAGGTTTGACTCTAGGATGAAGTATATCAAAACCACTGCTGGCTGAACAGAGTTCTAGAACCATCACTGAAACCCGATACGAACCGGGTGTTTTTATTATTTCCCGTGGCTTTGTTATTTCCAGCAGTGTCACTTTCTGAGGGGCGCTGCCGAAGCGCCGGGAGCTGTGGGTGCATTTGGGTTCCAGGTTGGTTGGGATCCCAGCCCGTTTGATCCTCATTCGGTCTTATTTCAACGTCTCCGCTAACGTCAGATCCAACTGTCAGATAAATCAGCTCCGGAGGGGTTGAGCTTGGCGCTGTTACCACAGCGTTGTGGCAGGAGGGCTCTCTGCAGTCACCGCAGCACAGACCGTGCTTTTCAGGGAAAGTTTGGATTCTGGAGTTCATTACGCTTATAGAAGTGGGGGTTTTCTTCACTATTTTGCTGCACTTTACTAACGTTTCAAATAACAAAGAATTACTTTTAAAATATGAATTCAAAGTAGAACTATTTTGAAATCAAGTTTATGTGAAAGTAGGTTTTGTTTAAATTCAAAACGTTTATATACGATAGCTGTAGGCTTTTCAAAAACAGCCTCTTTGGGAGATAATGTTAAAAGCTGATATGGAAGTTGCGGTAGCGGCGACGGGGCTCTCCCTGCGCCAGCCCGGGTCCGGCCCGAGCTCTGCCGCCGGTCTGGGTCAAACCCGGGCGTTGTGGTGCTGTGGGGAGGGGAAAACCGGAGAGCTCTTCGCCGGCAGGGCCGGCAGTGGCGCGAAGGCGTCGGAGCGGCGCCGCCCGGGGGGCGCTGGGGGATTCTGGAGCAGGTGCTGAAGTAGTTAATTAGGAGAATTAACGGGGCCGGGCACGGCGGGGCCCGCCGCTCGGCCCGCCTCCCGCCGCTCACCGAGGGGCCTCTGACCTCCGCCGAGCACGTGACCCCGCCGCCAGGGGGCGGAGCGCGCGCAGCCCTGCCACGTGACGCGGGCCGCGCCGCGCCCCTCCCTCCCCTCCTCCCTCCCTCCC
>VXBO01001112.1:43721-103819 GCA_013400135.1 Rhinoptilus africanus
CGGGGCCCGGGTGGCCCCCCTTAAACTGACCCCTCGGGGTGGATGTGGGGGCTGGTGGGGCGATGCGGTCCCCTCTCTCTGGGCCGTTGGGTTTAATCCTGTTCCAGTCATTGACGTCAGGGCTTTGTTCCTTCCCCATTGCTCTCGGCGTTGAGGCCCTGAGCCGCTCTGGGACAGAGTGGGGGGCGCGGGGTCCTGGGGAACGGCTTCGTGGAGGTGCTGCCGAAGGTGAGGAGGAGGGAGGCTCCAGGGGCTCCTGACACACTCGCATCCTCCCGGCCGATGACTGGTTAGTCCTTACGTAAAGCATCATCCCTGACGAGGGCTGTGTTGTACTGTGTAATCAAAAGAGCGATCACTTAACATTTCTGGAGCCTGGGCCCACAGGTGCTTTCTTTTTTCTTTTTTTTTTTTTTTCCAGTGAACAAAACAAAGCAAGAAAGCATTGAGAGGGGTAATATGGATATTGGCACTTTCAGTTGCTGTGTCTTTCATTTGTTACTTGAAATGAGAAAGGGGTTAACTTCATTTTGGGGGAAAACAGAGCGCTTATACCTGTATCTCAGATATGGCCTGAGAAGATGGTGTTCTAACAAAAAGTGAGCTCTGCTTAGCAGGTGTGGGCCCCTCTGTTTCACAAGCCCATCTCCTCGGCTTATTACAGCCTTGTTTGATCACTTACTTACGAAGAGTCTGACGGTTTTAAGTGTTCCCGTGTTTCCACTGATGTCAGTCAGACCTCCCACTTGCCTCTGCGAGCTGAGCAGGCACTTACTCAGCATCAGTAGTCTTTGAAATTAACAACTTCTCCTCCAGTCTGTGCTTTTGTTTGTCACCTTGTTGCCAGCTCCCTTCTCTTTACTGAACTTCTCCTGGGTGTATTTCTAGTTTCTTGCATTTCTTTAAAACTTCAGAATGCTCTTCTTAAGTCACTGGAACACAGGGCTTTGCAGCTCGGGGGCGTTATTGCGAAATAGGCTCTAGTCAAGGGCTTTGGAGGAGTGGTTCTGGGCTTGATTTTGTTATTTTGTTATGTACTCTAATGAGAGAAACAATATTAAACTCATAGTGCTACTGCTGTGTTGTCCACCTCAGTGAGGTGGGATAGATATGGTCTCAGTCATATGGATGCTGTATATGGGTGTTATACTGGAGTTATACAAAGGCTCGTAACAGTAATCATGTGTTCTTGTTGGTCTGTAACAACAAAGACAATTTTACCCTTTGGCATTATTAATATCTTGATTTTTTTAAAGTATCAATGTTAATTTTCATGCTTTCCCAACTGCTATGCAATGTATTTGCAGCTTTGTTCAAGCTCTCCTCATTTGAACAGTTTTAACAGTCATGAAAGAAAACAGTAAATTTCGATTCCAGTCTTGAAAACAGTTTCAGGTCCCTAATATTTCCTTCAAACATCTCTGCACTTCTCATTTTGTGACTTTTCTCTGGTGTCTCAAACATTGAGAGGGCGAGACTGAGTACCTGGGGTAGGATTTTGTGCAAGAAGGCACACAGCAACCAAAAAGAAAAAAAAAAAAAGTAGTTCATATTTGTGTGGTTTGCATTCTTCCCAGTTATAGTGATCTGAACTTGATAAAGCTTCAGTGAAATATTACTTCTAGGTTTTCTTTTTAGTAAGCTGGGATGTACAGATGCTTTCGCATGGTTACGAGCCAGCTATGTAATGAGAAGAAGCCAGATACTTCTATCTGCGAACACCATGCATTTTGTGTTCTCCAGGTTTTGTAGGTAAATAGTTGCAGCAGAAATCTGTCCTGGCTTCACAGTTGATGGGTAACAGGTTGGCACACGTGCACCAGTTCCTTCTTCCTTTTCTAGCTCACCGCTGCTGGCAAGGATGTTCCACTGCGCTTTGTTTTCCACCGAGGGTGCTCCTGGATGTCGGCTGTGACTAAAGACATGTATGAGTTGTGTGTTACTGACTGGGAGCAGTTCATGCAGTTCACAGCATCTTCTCCTTCCCAACCGGGGGCTCTGTGGCCAAGTGATGGTGAAACTACTGTCCTGTTGTCACCTCCCCAGTATTTTCAGTTCTTATGAGGGTTGCCATAGCTGCTTCTGATGCCTCCTTTCCTGCTCATCCTCTTGTTTTGTGAGTTTTTTTAATCATTGCTACACTTAATCTTTTCTCCAGATCAACAGAAATCTGCAGTGTTGAGGGTAGAAATTTTAACCCTTGGTGATACCCGTGCCTGAGGCTGAATCTTGCGTTGAGACATGAGATCAGCCCCTGTCTGATGGGCAGATTTTGCCCGTCTTGGGCACATGGAAGGAGTACGAGCATCTTTCAGGAAGCTGCCTCTGCCAGTATGTGGAGCTTGGAGGAAAGTTAGTAGATCAGTGTTGTATTTGGGGTCTGCCAGTCTGAGGATGTAAGAATAGTCTTGGGATTTTAGTGACTTTGAGGTTTCCTTTCTGCTGCAGTAATTGTTCTCGGCCACATAATTTCAGATTGTTACTCTCGTGTGGTTTGTTCTACAGGCATGTTTCCTTTCTCTCATCTTAGTGTATTCTCGCAGTTACCTTCAATAGATGCTAAAAAATAGCTGAATTTGAGTCCACTTGTCTTGTCACTTGATTTTAACGTCAGTCTAGGAGTTTGTATCAAGAAAGAAGTGATGTTGATGTCATTTTCGCTAAGCAGTGAGAAAAGAATGCCCCAAATTGTGGGGAGATGGAGAGGCCATAGAATGAAGAGGGACTGCCTGGAAGTGAGTCAGGAAACTTTTAACAGATTACATTTAGATAGAGGAGGGTTAGATGTATGTAAAAGATATTGCTAACTGTGTTAAAATAAGAAATGAGGTTCATAGAATTGCAAAGCTAAAGATGAAAGAACTTATCTGGCAAATATTCTTCTCTTGCAGGATTGTTCCTTCTCTGCAGTTACTAATGACTAACAGGATGCTCTCCGGCTTGGGAAATGACAGGGGCTCTGTCACTTCTGAGGAAATACAGCTGCACAGGCTCGTGCTCTTTCCTCTCATAAAGCTTTTCTCCTAAGTTTAGTCAGCCTGAGTTTTTAAAGTACTACCGATGTCTTACTCGGTATTTGTCTCTTATGGGAATCCAGATTTATTCTTTTTGGATACTTGAAATAGATGTACGTATTCCTGTTGAATTAAAGTTTCCCATAACTGTACGGGTGCCTCTGAAACGAAGAGGTGGTGGTGTAAACGTAGCACAGCGCAGAGCTGCAGCCTTGCACAGCTTCCTTCCTTGGCTGGTTCTGTGCCAGCTTTGTACGTGCTGTCCAAAATTCCATTTTCCCCGTAGCTGTGATATTGTTTGCCTCGTGCACTTGTGTCTAGTTTGGTGTCTGCCATCTCCACAGGCTCTCAAATTCTTGCTACTTTCCAAGTTTCTTTCTCCAACTTTGTGTTTCAAGCCTCTTTTTTTCCCCCTAATGTAGTGAACTGTATTTTCTCCCCAAGTGCATTAGCTTCTTGTTCTTCAAGTTGTCATGTCTCTTGTTCTTACTTGATTCATTAATTCTTGCTGATGAATGTAAAACCCAGTTTATTAACTGTCAGTAGCGCCAGGTACCGACAGGAAAAAAGAAAAAAAAAATCTCCTTGTGCTCAGTACTCTACAAACATTGAATAAGAGAAGTTCTTGCCCTGAAGTCTTGAACTAATTTTCTTCTGTTAACAGCTCATTAAGAAAGGGTTTCCTGCACTTCTTTCTATTGAGCTATTGTACCCAGTCCCAGCACCACCTCACCAGGCAGCTCATAGCACCCATGTATTCATCTCTCTTTGTTGCACTTTATTGTCGTTTTTATCCATGTTGTGACATCTATTGATCATTTACTCACTTTCTGTGTTCTATAATTAAACAAATATAGTGTACTTTTACTAATATTGTAGTCCTGTCATGATGATGTTTTTCAGGACAGACTGTTTTATCATTCCAAGTCTCACCCCATGGATGGGTGTCCTCCTCTCCAGCCTCACACCAGTCTCTTGCTGTTTATTCCCAGTACCACACTGGGGGCATAAAGACCAAATGTAGTAGACAAGAGGCCAGAATAATGGTGTGGTTCTCTTCAGTGTTAGCCTGGGGTTATTTTCCTGCGGAGGACTGATGTTTCCCCCTTCATTCCCAGTTTCCAAGAGTAGCCTTAAGATGCTTTTGGACTGGATGCAAAACTTTCCTTGGCTTTTAAGTTTAGCGGCTTGTTCATGGAGGGACAGGAGGGAGCGCTGTAAATAGGTGTGCTCCTCCCAAAGCTCTGGCGGGGCTGGGAAAGGTGTTGGAGAATTTGTCAAACCAAAGTGGACCCCTAAACTTCGTGCTTTTAAAAATACAGCGTTTACTGTATGTGGTGTTAAAATGAGGAGACGCCCAGGTTTTGGTATGCTGTGACTCCCTAACCTGGGAACAGAGGTGAGTGCTTGCTGTCTCACTGGAGTTGGATCACAGATCACTTTATTGACATACGTTTTCCAATTTTAAGGAAAAAATAATGTTTAAATTTTAAAACTAAGCATTTGGAAAATAGCATTTCTAACCAGTGACAAGTTAAGTACTTTTCATGCAGGAAAAATTGTTTAAACTTGTCTTTAGCTCAGATTCCAAGATTTCACCAAGGTAAATTGCTGCCTATTAGATACTTTCCTCAGCAGTTTTGGTTCCTGCTGAAATTTCACACCATTGAATAATCTCTTTCCTGCTTTCCCGCTGAAGTGTAGCACATTCGTATGAATCTTTACTTTGAGAGTTGCATCGTGATCTGTGATCAGGCAGAGATGGGAGAAATGGAAGTGTGTTTCAAATACAGAAGCCAAATAGATACGAGGAGCACAGAGCAGATGTTTTGTTGCTCTTCTCTCTGCATGTAGCGTATAGATCCCGAGGTAGGAGGCACCTACCCATAGATAGCCACGGCCTCATAGATAAATGTACAGGCACCCCGAGGCCATATAAGGCAATGTTAGTGTAACCTCCTCCAGCATCAGAAAATCTGGAAACAAGTTGTGATAGCTTTATTTACCCGAGCAGACACTTCTACTCTGCCCTTTTTGTTCTGAGCAGAACAGTCGAAACATAGAATGCACTTTCCTTAGTGTTAGCTTGACCCTGTTGCAAGTGTCTGTTTTTAAATCAATATTTAATATTTATGTTGGTTATCTGCGGTATTTGTATATAAATTCTACTTCAAAATACTAAAGGTGGACTTCATGTATGCCCCCATCTGTGCTAACATTACTATAAAAGCTCAATAGCTGATTGCAATTCTACACCTTTGTACATTCACATGTATTTTTTAAGTTCCTGTATTTAATTTAGTTTCCAAAAGATGTTAAAGAGATTTCGGTGATGGAAGTGCTTAAATGGCTTTAATCAGGCTTTGATGTGCACAAATCATTAAAGTGAGTAGGACGAGGAGATAAGAGTCCACAATTCTCTTTGTATAGTTTGGCTGCAGAGCAGCTAAGGGAGTATTTTTCCTATAGGGGAGGGTTATATCAAACCAAAAAAGCCACATCAAAATGGGAATTTAGTTTTTGTGTGTTATGTATTTTGTGGGCAGAGGAGTAACCAGAGTTTCTGGAAAAAAAAACCAACCCAGAAACGTGCCAATCTGATTTTCCAGTGTTCCATTACTATTAGCATAAGCATTTCCTTATTTAAAGGTAATTAAAAAAATTGCTTGGTCAAAGTCCAAATCTGAAAAATAGAGCCATTAAGATGAAAATTTTGGAAAAATTGAATATAGAGAAATAGGTTAAAGGACTTAATGGAGAAAACTGTTGTAAAGTTAATTTAGCAAGTTGTACAGTTTTTTGGCATAAATAAAAATAGTAACCTAATAGAAGTTGCTGTGATTGAAAAATGCTTGATTTTACAAAGATGTCTTAAAATTATTTTATTCTTGTAACTTCAAGGGCCTTGAAGTATAAAGATTGGCCAAGATGAGGTAAAATGGACTGATATTTTTCCTATCTCATGTCTGGTTTTTTGATACGCTGGGTGGTCCTGTACGGAAAAGAGCTTTACTGAGAGTTTTGTTTGTGTATTTCGAGTAGGTTTTTGTATATTTGGGTGGGCAGGGGGCTGGTGGTACTGGGGTTTGCTGTTTGTTTGAGATTTACCATTAAACCTTCCCGTTGGCGTGTGGTCTGTGTGTGCGCGGGCTGTGGGTGGAAGCAGCACGGCCACTCTACCTGCTGGGGGGGTTGGCTTAAATTCACCCGTAAAGTTTTGGAACCACTGTGTTTAATTTTGTCCTTATGATGCTGCTAGGATAAATGAGCCTCTTATTAAAACGTTGATCTGAGACGGTGAAAACTGGCATAGATGGCCTTTGAAAGGTAAAGGGTGAAAAGGTTCTTCCTGGCGCAGTGATTACTTCTGCTGAAATATCTGCACCAATTATGTTTAATGAGGGAAAAAATGAAGAAGTTTGTACTGTGACACATTCTTAGCCAGTAATTGCCAGAAATATGTTATACTGGGGGAGGGTTTTAACAAGGAGTCTTGAGCTTAAATTTGTTAATCAATAATAACCTTCTAAAAAAGGACTTTTCTCTCTTCATTTTTCTCCAATTTCCTCTTGCTTAAGAAAAAAAAATGCATACTTCTATGGCCACATGAAGCAAGATCCATGCTGAATTCATGTTTAAAGATGTTTTAATGGTGTCCTCTTCATGTACCTAATTGGCCTAAGTAGTTCGCGATGACTTTGTTTGTTTGTGTTTTTTTGATAAATCCAGTTCCTGTGTGCTCTGCTCCTGCTCTCCGTACCCTGTGGGTGCCAGCACGTGTTAATTCAGAGGAATGTTAAAATACATTCAGTCATGACAGACTGGAAAACTAAAGATGGTCAGAAATGGATGTGGTTTATTCTTGGTTTCTATTTAAGAGAAGAGTACAAAATTTGGATCCCATTGACCGGTATAATGGGATGATTTCTTGCTAGCAGGAGTGTACCTTGTATTTCTACGATTTATTTTAATCTATTATGCAACTTAATATTTTTTTAAATTATTATGTGTAAGTAAATAGTGAATCATACCTTAAAAAAATTAGTCTTGTACATAATAGAATTCAGTTAATTCAGCCAACAATGAAGAGTTGCTGTCTGTGCCAAGTGCTTAAGAAAGGCAGCAAAACTGTTTAATTGAAGCTATTTGTCCACCATATTCCTGGAAGCTTTAACAACGAGAAGCATTTCTTGCCGTGTAATTTCGATAGCACTTGGAAGCGGTTTTATCTGTTAACAGAAACGTTATCAGGTTTAAGCTTTGTAATAAATTGAGAAGCTGGAAGTCTCTGTGTGAACTGAACTGGGCTATTGCATGAAGTGTTTTGAAATTCAACTGAAATTTGACAAGACTTTTGCAAGGTTGCCTGTGTTTTTTCTTTAACTTCATACAAGAAGAAGCTTGACTTCTTTCTCTAGTGGCAAGGTTCAATGAGTCTCACTGACTTTGAATTATATGCGTCGTTATGGTTCTGTGTTTTGCAGTATCATCTCTGTCAAGTCTTTTAGATTACAGTTAAAAATCCGTTAGGAGCAGTAGTACAAAACCAGCTTGCACAACATATTTACTAGTTTATCAAATGCAGAAGTTAAGTTTTTGGTTTGGGCAGACCAAAAACTGTTTAGATATCTTTAGATATAAGAACAAATCCAGGCTGGGCGGAGAATGGCTGGAGAGCAGCCCTGAGGAGAAGGACTTGGGGGTGCTGGGGGATGAGAAGCTNGCTGGAAGAGGAGAGACTTAGATGAGATCTGAGGAAGAAATCCTTTGCTGTGAGGGGGGTGAGCCCCTGGCCCAGGTTGCCCAGAGAAGCTGTGGCTGCCCCATCCCTGGAGGGGTTCAAGGCCAGGTTGGACGGGGCTTGGAGCAGCCTGGGCTGGTGGGAGGTGTCCCTGCCCAGGGCAGGGGGGGGCACTGGGGAGCTGTAAGGTCCTTTCCAACTCTAACCATTCTATGGTCTTCTGCAGAAGATACTTCATAATTACTGTTTGTAACTATCACATCCCTGGTGTTCCTGGGCAGTCCTGGGCTGAGAGTGGGTTGCCCCCAAGCAGTGCTGGTGCTCTGTGGGGATGGCCATGAAGGCACCATGGGATTCCTGGCTGCCCTGATGGGGACACGGGATCCATGTCCACAGAGAGCAGTGTGGGGCATGTTCTGTCCTGGGTGGCTGGGTCTCTTTTTGGTGCTTAAATCTGATAGACCCGTGAACAGCATGACTTTTTTTTTTTAAGGCCACATCCAAAAAAGGGAGAAAAAGCTCTAAGAACTTTGGAAGGGTAAGGGGGGGAACCCACAACCTTAAGTCATTAGGAGGAAAAATGTAATGTTACGTTATTACAAGGGTCTTGTATAGCTTAGTTAACGTTTATCAACTGTTTTTGTGAAGTAATTGGTACTATACTAAATGTATTGATACTCAATGACTGCTGAAATGTTAATGTTTTTCTCAGTCTACTTACAGGGATTATAAAATACATGTGGCATTTAATAAATAGCATCAAAGATTAAAACTTTCCAACTTTTTTAACCATTGTTTGTTTGGAAGCACTGCACATCAAAGCAGTGGCTTTCCTGCTGAATTTCAGCTTCCCTCTGTAGGTAGTTCTAGTCCCTTCCTCTTGCTTTGAATTTTTTTTTTTTTGCTTTGTCTGCAAATCTTAAATACTATTCTAGTGGGGTTTTTTTCGAAGTTTAACTAATATGCACTCTCATCATTTTAATGTATTTCAATTTTAAAAGCAAGTTTTAAGTTATCAGAAAGTATCCCAGGTCTCAGAGCTGTCATGTCATGTGTTAGCAGCAGTTTTTAGACAGGCAGCAAATGATGATGAATTTGGTAAACGTTTTGCATACGAGTTAGGGTTGAAAACTGGGAATCAGAGTTAAAATTCGTATTCTGTCTTTTCTGGTACTCAAAATTGTGGATTTTAAGAAGTCTGTTGAACCCTTCCAGTTTTCAAAATGCAAAGCAATCCTGGAAGTACCGTAACTGCGAACGGAGCCCGTTGGTGCCATCCCTTCTGAAAAGGTATTTACATGCTGACATGCATGAGCCCAGCTGCTTTTTGCTGCTTCCCCTCCACCCGCTCTGGCTGTTCTGGTCCCAGTCTTGAAACAGAATTCATGTTGTGCTACCCAGTCTCGCTGTAGCATACCTCGAGTGATTTCCCGTGTTTCTGAAGAGACTGAAATCACAAAACAGTGAAGTTTTTAATGCTGGCTGGGCTGCCGCCCTGCTCCCCAGTGTCCTTCTGCTCTTCTTTCATCAGCCGTAACCTTGTCAGCTGTTGCAGAGAAAGTCCACCTGCGACACTGCGATGCAAAAAACATAGGCAGTAATTCAATGAGACTTATGTGGATTTTGGGGAGGATTTTCTTTGTTAGGGTTTTTTGCTGTTACTTTGTTTTTAACAGATTGCTTATTCCTGCTCTCTAATGCTGATGTGACTGGTTTGAAGGCAATGGAGCATTCAAACTTATCTGTGTGTAAAAATAACCCTGACCTCAAAGTACCTATTTTGAACTTGCACAGATTTCCCTAATTCAGCTGGACCAGCTCCGGTAGCCGCCTGTGCCAGCACGCCCAGGAGAGCGGAGCAGGGTGGGGGCTGCCCGGGGCGTCTGCCCTGCACCGGGGCCTCAGAAACACACCCAGACTGTCCTCTCAAATTCTAAGCATTGCCTTTTGCATGAAGTACCAGGTAGAGCTGGGCACAGCATGTAGGAATAGCACCAAAATATTTTATTACTGATACTTGTGTTGAAGATGCATCAAATAAAAGTTGTGTTTAGAAAATAAGCTGTGCTTGAAGGAGCAAGGGGAAGAGGCTGAGACGCTGTTGGTATTTCTACAGCGTTGTCGTGTGGAAGAGACCTTACTCCTGCGAGCAGTTACAAAAGACCTAAGTGGTTTCATACAGTGCCTGAATTTATTATCTCAAAGCCTGATGTTCATTTTCGTATGTTGTGCAGCAGAACGCGTGAACCTCGGTTATGATAGGAAGGGCAAGATAAATGTCCTGTGAGACAGTGCAGACAGATGACCTTTCAATAAGGCTGGAGGAAACGGCAGTTAAACCTGGGTAAAGTATGTGATAAACTTTTTCTCTCCTTGCTTTTTCTGTAGTTCTGTTAAGGTGGGAGAAGGTTGTGAACCTTGAAACAAGTGTGATCTTTTGTCTTTTCACTCTTAGTTTAGATGGTACCTCATTAAAACATCATCTACTGTTTCAAATCTTACACAGAGCATATTTATCAGAGAATTTCTGTGAAGTGGATCCTTTCTTAATCCTAATGCCATAGAGTTCATAACGCTCAAATGTAATGATGTCTTTTATGAAAGTAAATTAATGTGAGGAAGTCAGAACTATAATAGCCAGATTAATGTTGGATGTCTGAATAACTATTGCTTAATAAAATTTAAACACCAATTGTCTTGGCTTCAAAGTTTAAACAGATGAACATGTAGGCACAGGAATTTGGTTATTAAGTTTCTGCCCAATTAAACTGCAGAATATTGTTGGGAAACAGTATTAGAATATGCTTTGGTTAGCCTGTGTGAACATGAAAAGGTTGCATGTAAAATTTTGTGTTCATGATGCTCCATCTCTGCACTGTGCAAATTATAGCATCTACCAGCAATGGAGAATTGGAGGAGAACGTCGTTGTTTGAGTGTGAGATTGAACTGGGCTGAAGTTTGCCGAGTTGAGATTTGCACGAGAAACAAAATTGTGTTCCCAGCGGATGGCAGAGCTCTGAGTTCAGTCTGCTCTCCAGTGCTTCGGGGTTTGTTGCCTTCTGAACTGTAGGACGTCAGGGCTCGAGCTGCAGATGGTGTTAAAAAGAGTATCATTGCCTTGTTTAGGACAGCCTCGTATCCCTGAGAGTAGTTTTGGTGTTGCAAGATGAAGCAAGTAGAAATGAAAAAGCCTGTGAAGGCAAGACTGAAATTCTGCTTGGGTTACCAACAGAAATGAGCTTTACTCTTCTGGCTCAGGCTCCGTTACTGATGAGTACGCTGCGGCTCCTCTGTTTTACCTGACTTAGTGTTGTGATTGGTGCAGATGACGACAATTTTAGTAGATTCGGGCTTTGCTGTATCACAGCGTTCAATTTTAGAAATACTCTTTTCCTTTGAAAGTCAGTAACACCACTGCTGGGTCATCCCCTGGGATCTGGGCCCTCTGCGTTTGCCTTTGCTTTACGGCAGAGGGACGGCTGATGGAGGAGCGAACCTTCCTCTGTGTCCGCCCAGGCTCGGGAGAGAGCAGGGACGGTGCTGTCACTCCTTGGCTTCCCTGGTCCTCTACCATTTCTGAAGAGACAGGACAAAAAGGAGGGACTGCAGTTGATGTCCTGTGAGCAGCTCCACTCTCTGCAGAGAAAAAGAGCTGGGAACTTTGCTTCTGTGTGAGGTCAATAAAAGGGAGGAGGGAACCAGATGTCTTTGGTACCCTGGAATAGTTTTGCACGCAAATATTATGATATTTTAAGGGACAGGTAGTTTTGGATCTCTTAAGATCCCTTGAGTAAATTACATCAAACCAGTCTTGCAAATTCTTCCTTCATGTAAACAATTTTAAGCTATTTTAGCAGTATGTTTTAGAAATGGTCTTAAAACTTGGTTTTAAATGAGCTGTATTGCAGCTGAAGGCAGAAAGTTCTTCCTTAATTTGACTTCTAAAATCCAGTTGCTGGGTGTTAACGTTTTCCTCAGTCAAAATGCAGTCCTTGCCTCGGTGTGCTGACTCTTGTGTGTGATGAATAATATACTCATTTCTCATCTGAACTTGTTTAATGAGACGTTACGCTTATAGAGCCTCTTTAGTTGTTAAGGATTCCCAAGTCCTACTTCAGTAGTTAGTGTTGAGTTACAAATCATCACTATAATTCTTAAATCCGTCGTTGCGGTGTGGTGGCTTCTCAACTAGAAGATGCCGGCGGGCCCATACATGGGTAGCCTGATACAGCTTTGGGGAACAAAGCGGGAATCTGGCAGGTAAAACTGAAGAGAAGGACGTAATTACTTGTATCGTCACTCGACGACACTGGAATTAACAGCGTGCTCTTACAAAAAGTACTGTGAAATTTTTCTTGATTAACGGTGGTGAGGGATTTGTGTTCATTTGCATGAGAAGCAGCGGCAAGTCCAGGCGTATAGAGCTTTCCTGGGGATTTCTGCAGTGTTTCGGAGCTGAGTAGGAAGGAGAAGTGCCTACAGCAAACTGCTCGCTCTGCCCTCCCTGCTTGTTCTCGTCAAACATTAACCTGACCTAGGCCAACTGACTTATTTATTTATTTATTTTTCTAAAGCTCTCCCACCCTCGCAATGCGTACAAAGGTGTTGACGTCCAGCTCTTACAGTACTTTATGATCTCCCTGTTGAATGTGCAGACGGGATCCCTGACATGAAAGGTGGGATAGAAACGTTTGTGTTTATATTATAGAAATGACAAACACTTGTATTTATATTAATAGTGAATCACTGGTTTGTATTTGTAGCATTTTACCGATAGCTTGGACCTTCTGATGAAACCCCAGAAAGAGGGATAGCAGCTCTCTTCTAGAGCTTGGAGCTACTTAAGATTGATTCTCATCAAAATATCTAAATGAGATTATGGTTTAAGCTTGCTTATGTTCACGTATGCAATCGTACGGTGTGAGCGTGCCCAGCAGCGAGTTGATCGACACCGAGTTACAGTTTAAGCGTCCTGCTGCTATCGCCACCTTTTCTTTGGTGGAGCAGACACTGTGTTGAGTTGGACCCCCCCACACAAACCCAACACCCCTCCCTTGGCACAGGGTCCCCCTGCGGCATTAACCAGAGCTGACGGAAAACGGCAGCCACTCTGTCAGAGGGGGCGAAATGAAACGGAATACTTCGTCCTTTTGAAAAGTTGTTTTTTCCTCTTTCTTGACACACATGAATATTATATGAATTCTCTGTAAACTCTAGTTCTTAGTTTTGTTCCTTATTTGAGTGTTAGAAAACTCTAAGAGGACAGCTTTGATGATTATAGTGCTTCTGTATTTGCAACATTGTGATTATCATTTAAACAAACTTTCCCTGCAGAAGTGTACTGCATGTACTTTTTTTGTGCAAAGCTGTATCATTTTAGTAGGAAACGTTTTATTTTTTGCTGCCTTTTTTTAAATTTACCATAACATAGAAAGCTAGATGTTAAGATCACATGCTCACTTTTATGTGATAAGTATTCGATAGTTCTTGGTGACACCAGGGCATGTTCCTCTTTTGTGTGTTGGTGGGTGTTTGTTAATTTTGTTCTTGCGGGGCAGTTATTTTTTAATTTCTCCCTTTTTTAACAGCTCTTATGTGGGTGTATTTGTATTAAAAACTGCCAGAGTGGCATTTCAGGATTGTGTACGTGACTTTAGTGACAGGATTAGTAGCAGTGCCGTACTCAATGCATGAGTTCTGGGAGAAGCACCCCATGCCAACTCCTTAGATATTCCTTGCTAGTCATGGTACAAGTAAGAAAAATACTTGAAATAAGTAACAGGTATTTTGGGGAGGGAGTTAGATGCAGCATTTAGGCAGTTTCTGGTATTTTTAAATGCCTTCTGAAAACACGTCATTCCTTGTTACAAGCAGGTTTTCCAGCTTTTTTTTTTCTCCTTTTTTTTTTTTTTAAATTCGTTTGAGTTGTCTGTGCTTCGCAGCTGGGTGTGCCCTGCACCAAGCGCTAGATATTGTGTGTTCTCTCTGAAGACTGTTTATCATTTATGGCCAAATGTTGTCAAACAAAATTTGTGTTTCATCAAAGCCAATTAACCGGCACTGGATAAATGAACTGTTTGATTTTCTCTTGCTCATGAAAGCAGTACAGATAGAAGAAAGCCCCTGAGTTAAATGAGGAGGTCTTGAAGGAAGTCAAGGTGTGGTAAACATGCTTTGAAGATCCACTAATGCCTGGTTGAGAAGTGGTGGTTTCGGATCACTTTTTGATGGGCTGCGTGTGGAGGCTTCCTCGGGCAGACCTTCACCTTTGATGGTTTTGCCTTATGGTGTCTGGGAAGATGGAGCGATGCTGCTGGTGAACTTGTGCAAGGCTCTTGGGTGCCTGATGTGGTTCAAGAGGGGCGAGAGGTAGGCTGCTAGTCCTACACCTCTACCCAGGGATTGGCCAGGGGCCTCTTTCCTTTAACGGTGTTGCCAGTAAAACTCTGCCAATGTGGGTGTGTTGGTTGTCTTTTTTTAAACTGAAAATGTGGTCCAGAAGTCCCACACCTGGTTTATGTTCCCTTGCTTCAGAGCTGAGGGAGCAGGAGGCGGGAAGCAGTAGAAGACATAGTTATCTTCTATTAGACTAGATGTGAGGAAAAAAATTTTTACAATGGGAGTGGTGAGACGTTGGCCCAGGTTGCCCAGAGAAGCTGTGGCTGCCCCATCCCTGGAAACATTCAAGGCCAGGGTGGACGGGGCTTGGAGCAACCTGGGCTGGTGGGAGGTGTCCCTGACCAGGGCAGGGGGTTGGACTAGATGACCTTAAAAGGTCCCTCCTACCCCAAACCCTCCTATGAAAGCTGCAGCCAATGGGCTGGGCTGCAGCAACGCGGCAATTTCATAACACACGTTATAAAGTCCAAGATGATGATTGCTTGAGTCAACTCTAGCCAAAGCCATGCCCTTTTTGGATTAAGGATGAACAGAAACACCAAACAGGATTTAGTAAGATGTTGGAACAAGAAAGGAAAATGGTGTTTCTGGTATGGGTGATTGGAATGATGCTCGAGTAGTTCAGTACATCTAGATTGGCAGTGAACAGTGGTTAAAGAATATGCACAAGTGAATTTTGTGGCAGAAGGTTCTGTGAACTTCCTGCTTGCTTTCAACTCTCCGTATTGAGCTGGAGAAGAGATTTCAACAGTCAGTCATGTAGTGAAATCGGGCAGTAGATGGACTGGGCAGAGTACAGCCTGGCTAACTGCAAAAAGAACAACTCAGGCCATACAGAATTAGACTTTCTAAAAATGGAAATGCTAAGCTGTGCTTTAGGCCTGTTTTCTAATTTCTTTTAATTTTTGAACTTTTCTTTCCCCAAATGTGGAAATTAAGGTGACTTTGGTCCTTGCTGCAGGGGCGTTAGTTTTGTCTCCCTTAGCCTGCCTCTGCTCCTCCTGGGTATTCCTCCTGGCCCCTGAGCGGCCTCCAGGGACGAGGGAAAGGGAAATTATAGCAGGAGCCTCTTGATAGCAGCAGGTACATGTCAACATGTTCTTCATCTTCCACTTCAGGCCTGGTGTGCAGGGAGGGAGGAGCAGGGGTGCTGTCCCCTTGCCCAGAGGGTGGGGTAGAGGGTAGCAGGAGCTCGGCTGCACCAAGTTGCTCCCAATGTTCTGGGAAAAGGTTTATATCTGGGGAGTGGGTGTGGATATGGGAGAGGGAGAAGCAGTTCTGCCTCTGTGCAGCTCTGACTGGGTCTGCAGCCGTGGGGCAGAGCGTCTTCCCCCCAGTCAGTGATGGAGCTGGGAGAGAACGGAGCTTCCCAGGCCAGCATGAGGCAGGGCTGGTGTCAGCTCAGGCTTGGGGTGGAAAAAACTGAGGACCAGCACTTAGTACATAACTTTGATCAGATTAGTAGAATTTTGCATAGTAAATTTTAGAAGTTCGTTATAGTTACAAGTGGTCTGAAGTTTTGCAATTTCCTCCATGCTGAAGTTAATTGCTAGCAATGTTGATTTAGTAGGCATGCCTTCGTCTTCCGCTTTTTAGAGTACCTCTACTGCTTGTGTTTCCTGAACTTGGGCAGATTTCTCTATCTTCTGCTGCATTTCATGGCTGTGGAAGATTTGACTGGGAAGTTGTCTGAAGTCCAGAGTTAGGGAAGCCCCACTAACTTCATTTATTTACACGTTCAGCGCTAGTGTGATTTTAATAGCATCATGCACATTGAAGGCACTTAAAATATCCCTGTGTAGAGATTTAAAAGATTAGATACAAAGAAGTGTAACTTAAATCACGTTCAAACTATTGACTAATAAAAAATTTAAAAGGATTTAAAAAAAACCCCTAAACCCAATGCCCATACAGTCAAAATAACTAGCCATGAAGATGTTTTGTCATACACTATGCTAGGAAAGACCTGGGAGGCGTGGTAAAAGGCGGTATGTTTGTGATGACTCATTTGCCATTGACCCGGCAGGTATAGCCGGATCAGCTCTGGTTTTGCTCCAACCCTGATCTCAAGTGGATCTTTGCTATAATGTTCCTTTCACATGACAGCGTTGGTACAAATGTTGGGTTTTTCCGCAGTCCCAAGAGATACAGTAAATGTTGATACAGTTTTGAATGATGCTTGTTTCTGTAAAAAATAGTAAAGATCCTTATTAATATTTAACTCTCTACTTGTAAAATGTAGGTGTAAAATTCTTAGTTAAAATTATAATCTTCTAACTGTATAGCTGTATAGAGTTCGCAATCTTTAGTGTATTGATGTGAATGAACTACTGAAAGATTGGGTTCTTCTGCTCCTTGCCCCACATTTTGCCTTTAATAGTAAAATGGCATAGATTCAAACTGCTCCAGTTGGCTTTAACCAATCAGTATCTCTAACTAAATCTGATATTTGTCTCTGTTTAAATCCTACACGTATAAGAAATTGGGCTGCAGTCTGAAGAATAAGCTTTTTAAAGCTCAAACTTCTACAGCAAGTTTGGCATTAATGTCAAACTCATGCAGGTAGTTTGCTTGCCGCAGTCCCGTGTGCGGGTCCTGCTCTCCGTAGGCAACCTTGATGCTCACCTGTACTCACGTGAGTTCAGCTGAATACAGCATCACTGGAGAAAAAAGTAATTTTTCACATATAATTTAAAAGTTATCATATTCATAGGCTTGATATGGCTTCCATGGTTCATAGGCTTCCAACTCAATCCATTGAGTTGGATTGTGCTAATGTTTTTACCTTGTTTACAACACAGGGAAATACAACAAACCCGTCGCCTTAAAAAGTGTCAAAGACTTAAACTTTAGCTGTGGATTCATTCTGGTTTTGGCGTCCTCTTAGATTTCGCTGTACTCAGAGTGGTAGATGAAAAGAAGCCAAATGAGTCAGAAATTACAGTAAGAGATCAAATGTTATTAAGGTGAAAAGGTTAATATTTTAAAAACTAAGTGATAGGTTGAAGTCGTCTTATTTAGAATGGAACAGCTGGGTTTGCACAGCTTTCAAAGTAACGCTGTAGCAATTTCATTTTCTTTTTATAATCAGGCAGCTGTCTAAAAACATGAAATAACAATTTTCTAAGCAGAAGACATTTTCATTTTAGACTGCAAATTACGTGAAGAACATCTGTTTCTTTCCTAGAAGCACCTACCGTTCTTTTTGCAAATCAATAAGGCACGTTTATAAATCTCTTGATATGAAGTATAGCACATGTTAGAAGAATTAGTACCACCTTATTTATCATCTGGTTTTGTTTACTCCTTTAAGTCTCAATGCTTTATCAGGCTCAAAGGGAATCCTTTCCAACTTCTTTTTTTTTTTTTTTGCTGTGTTGCAACAATTTGACGTATTTCTGATAGCTGAAGCAGCAAGATCAAACTGCAAAGTAAAATTGCCGTTTCTTACTTACTGCAAAGTAAGAGGGGAGATTGGCAGTTCTTTAATCTGCATTTTTGCAATAGGAGAATACTGTGTGGTCTAAGGCAAAAGATGCAATATTGCCAGGACTTCACTGAAATTACTGGTTTGAGTAGAAATGTCTTTTGGGAGTTGGAGGAAGGGAGACCTGGAAACAACATCAAAGCTTGAGGTTAGAATATGTTGGAGAAAGGGTGCCAATAAAGGTATGTCAGCAGCAAAAATAAACCCAGATCTGCAGTAGAAGTCAGGCACTGGATGGGTGGGGGGATAAGAGCATAAAATTGTAGAACGTTTAGGGGATGTGGAAGAGACAAAGTATTTTAGAAATGAATGGGAGATGTACAGCGTGGGTTGAAATGGCTCAGTGATTCAAGCAAGTGAAATAGTTTGAAATAGTTACTTGCCTGAGGACTTGGTGGATTTTTTTTCATTTTGTAATTACTGCATGAACTTTCCCTGGTAGAAGCTCCCTTAAAGTGTGGGTTGTAGCTTTTCAAAGTGTGAGGTGTCTTAAGCGTGACGGGCATCTTTTCAGTTTTGAGGGGTTACACTCAGCAGAGGGTTCTTAACCGAGATGATTCTTTAGGCAGAACAGGTAGAGGGGCCCACTGCGCGCCTGCATCCCTCCTCCCTTCCTTCTGTCATCAGAAATTATCTTTTTGTTCGTAGCAACATGAACCGTGAAGACCGGAATGTGCTGCGTATGAAAGAAAGGGAAAGGCGAAATCAAGAAATTCAACAGGGTGAAGAAGCCTTTCCACCTAACTCTCCTCTCTTTGCTGAACCATACAAAGTTGTGAGTTTATGCAGTTCTTACAGTTGGTTTTTTTTTTAGCAGAAGTTGTATGTAAATTTGTATTTGAAATTTATTGTTATCTGCATTCCTTTTAGATCCACAGCTCTTGTGTCAACCAAGTATTTAAGCAGGGCTGGAAGATAAGGATGGACAGTTAGTAACCAGCTCTACTGGCAGATTTATAATAATGCTTACGAAGGAGGGGCTGCTTTGTAGGGAGTGAGAAAAGGGATGATAAACCCATGAGATTTATATGCTTTCTTCACCTTTTGCTACATTGACTCAAAACAGTTAAACTGTCCATCTATCATGCCAAACTGCTTTTTTTTTTTTGGGGTGCTTTAGCCTGTTGCTAAACTTTCCAACCTTCAGTCAATGTAATCCAGACCTGGGTGAGTTCAGATAAAGAATGTTTAAGTAGGAGGTTAATTTTAAATGCTGAAATGCCTGATATGATAAAATTATCAGCTTTAGCTAGTAGGCCAGTGGTTTGTATCTGATTTTTTTAGTTTGTTTTGAAGGAGTTGGCTCTGTTTGTGATCTTACCAGCCTTAAGCCTGTGCTAGGTTTCCTTCGAGCTTTGCTTTGCTGAACAGGACTGGAAAAAATAACCTAAGTCTGGGATAACTAAAGAAGTACCATTTAAGGTTTTAATTATGTAGCTCAAAACTCACTTTGAAAGCAAACCTGTTCCCTTACCACAATTTCAGCTGGTTTGCAAGAAGTAAAACTTTGTGACTGGAAACTGTCCTCCTGCAGGAGGAAAGTTGAGAGATGTTTGGGTTTTTTTTAATTCCTGTCCTTCCACCACTTTACTGTGGGAGATAACCAAACCCCACACCTATGAAGTTAGCTAAAGCTGGTTGGGATGCACGGGATACAGTACACCTGATTTGAAAACAAACTGGTTGTATGAGAAAGAACCCTTCCTACTATACACTCTTGTTGGCAACAAGAATTATGCCAGTATAAATACCAATTAAAAGTTACGTACAGTGATAAGGCTAAGCTGATTTTATTTTACTGTTAATTAAAACTTTTTAGGGAGTAATACATTCTAATACAGTCTTCAGGGTGAAAGTCTTAAGGTAACAATAAGCATCTACAATTTTTAAACTTGCATCCAGCTCACCAATGCATCACTTGAAGCACTGCTTAGTGCTGTTTCAGCTACTCCTGCTGCTGAGATACATCTTTTCCTTATGCTTTATGAGGTTACTGCTTTAAGAACTGAAATTGGGAATTGGAAACAATGGCAGAAAAGACGTGGATGCTAGCCGTGTTCTTGGCCCTAAAATTTGGATTAATTGCCGTAGCTGTCCAGTCAATTAACTGAAAGTGATTTTTAAAATCTTTCATTTTTAAAAACTTTAATTTTTAAAATGAAAGTTGTGATTTTTAACACGTTATTTTTTCAAATTATTTTCACAGACTAGCAAAGAAGACAAATTGTCTAGTCGTATTCAGAGCATGCTTGGTAATTATGATGAAATGAAGGATCTTATAGGAGATAGATCGCTACAAAAGCTTGTTGGAATTCCCAAACCAACCGTACCATCAACACCAGATGAAAAATCAAACCAAAGTTTCTTTGGTGATCAGAGACATAATGCTGGCTCCCATCAGAGCAGCAAATGGACTCCTGTAGGACCCGCACCCAGCACTTCCTCGCAATCTCAGAAACGGTCCTCGGGTTTACAGAGCGGGCACAGTAGTCAGCGCGGCAGTGGCAATAACACTAGCAGTAGTGGCCAGAGGCACGACCGTGACTCGTACAGTAGCAGCAGCAGCCGCAAAAAAAGCCAGCATGGGTCCGAACACTCCAAACCCCGTTCTTCCAGCCCTGGAAAACCATCTACTGTTTCTTCATTGAGCTCCAGCCATTCGAGATCTCATGGAAACGATCACCACAGCAAAGAACATCAACGTTCAAAATCTCCTCGGGATCCTGATGCCAACTGGGACTCTCCCTCCCGTGTTCCCTCATTTTCAAGTGGACAACACTCTAACCAGTCTTTTCCACCTTCACTAATGTCCAAGTCCAGTTCAATGTTACAGAAACCCACTGCGTACGTCAGGCCAATGGATGGGCAGGAATCCATGGAACCAAAGTTATCCTCCGAACACTACAGTAGCCAGACCCACAGCAGCAGTGTGAATGAGCTGAAGCCCAGCAGCAAAGCACATCTCACCAAGCTGAAAATACCTTCTCAACCGCTAGATGTAAGTTGCTGTCTGATTCCTGGATTCTTAAACCTAAGTCCCTTTGGGCTGGGATTTTCCAGCTTCTTTAAATTCCCAATCTACATAACCAAAATTTAGTTTTTAGTAAACAGTAATGGTTTTTTTGTTACACAAAGCATCTTAAACGTATGCAGTGAAGACCTCTGTTTTAACTGAGGAATGTACAAAAGTAATTATTTTTTCCTTCTGCTTCTTCCATGTGGATACTGTGATTCTTATTAGATAAAGGCTATGAGACATTCAGAAAGACTGACAACCCAGAAAGGCTAATTTTCATAGAGTATTTCTGTAGTCAGAAGTTAGTGAAATAGTAGGATATTTACAAATATGTTGACAAGGTAGATACATATATTGTCATTACTGGGAGCCATGTTGTCTTAGACTAGTGATACTATCTGTGCATATCAGATTTTCTTTTGCAGTGTGTAGCAATTACTAGATGTGATTATTATACCTTCACCTGGGGAAAATAAGATAACCCTAAAGCACACCAAATTGAACAGGGTTCAGAGTTTGTATTGAGTATGCTGGATACAAAATAGTGTTGGCTTAACAACTTTCAGTAGTTTGGTAATTCCTGAATCATTAAGGCACAGTCTCCAACTACAGCTCACTTATAGGGAGAGTGCCTTTCTTAAGAATAAAATGTCATCCCATCTTCCATTAAACTGCTCAAATCACAATAGTTAGAGAAAAGCATTTGTTCCTGGGATTTCAACAAATAGCAAAATAAGATCCAGGACAGAGGTAAGGAAATTTGAAAATGAATGATTTTCTTATTCGTGAAGACTTGAAGTGCTAATGCTGATGCAGTGAATCGTATAGTAACTTTGCTTCCTTTCTGCTCGTGGCAACCAGGGATGCAGAAGTTTTATGGTTTCATAATTATTGCTCTTTCTAGATTCATGCTGTAATGTATGTTTTACTTCATGATGCAGTTTCATTACTGTATATTCATGGTCGTGCAGTTGAATTCAGATATTATCCAGTGGCTTCTTCAGGAAATGATTAAAAGCTACAATTCTCTTTCTCTTTAGAAGTTTTAAGTATCACTGTCTGCCTGTGATCACTGTAACTGTCAAGTGAAAAGTAGATTATTGTGGCAGTTTTATAGACCTCATGTATTTGCTTTTCGTAACTGGATGTGACTCATCCCATAAAAGTATGGATCTATCTGATATTAATGTTGCTGAAAAGAATTAGCAAGGTGTGTTTGTATCTGTAGAAAGTCTGTATGAATCATGATAAAGACTGAAGGTTTTTTTAACTGTTTCTAGCCCCTGGTATCATTTAAGGAAAATTTGCTTTAGGAGATGTTAATCTTGAGTTTTGATTTGTAGGCATCAGCGTCTGGTGATGTGAGCTGTGTGGATGAAATCCTAAAAGTAAGTTCTCCGTGCTTTTGTTCTTAACCTATTTGTTGAACATACAAACATTACGAAGGAGGTTGGGAAGTACTCTGCAGTCGATCAGTGCCTTGGCTGCAAGTCGTTACAGGAGGGCTCTTCAGTTACTCCTCTAGTGCAGGCAGACTGGGGAGAACTGGCAGCAGAGCTGGGCGCCGGGCGTTGCTGGGTGTGCGCGTCGCCTGCTGGAGACCCTCGCTGCATTCCTGCCCCTCTAGGCCACCTCCCTGTTAACCAGAATCGCCCATTTCTTCCACCGAAATACAGTCCTTGCATTCTGATATCCTTTTAGATTGTAGTCATTTTTTGCTACCCTGCAGTAGAACTTCCCCTTCTCTTCCACCTAAGCTACTTTCTCAAGAATTTTACCCCTCATGCGATCCCCTGGTCGTATGTCTGTCATTACAAAAGAATCGTCAGATTTCCCTGAAGCATTTCCATGGCTTACTGTTTGCTCTGACCTTCAGTACTCCATGGCCCTTGGAGATGCTCAGAGAGAATACAAGGCACTTTTTTCCAGCTTCAGGCATTTGGTTTTCCCCCTTTTCCTCAAACTTAACAGGCTTCCCTTTCCTAGGATTCTTCTTTCTGCCTCTGTATCCTACATGTGCTCTTCACAGTCTGAACTGATCAGACTCTTGACTTCTGCTGCAGCTTCTGTTCAGGCCAGCCAGTTCTACTGATTTATGCCTTTCTGCTGGTTGTTATGTCTTAACTATCTGTTCTCATGGGTAACGATTTAAGATTTAGGTTTACGTGTGAAATGTTTGTTACACATTTGGGAAATTAAGATTTGAATATAAACCTTAGTGAAGTGTGGACAATGACCTGAAAACTGAGAGACAGGTTACCTTTTGAATCAAGACTGTAACTTGAAATCTGTGTGTTAATTTTGTTAATAGCTTTTCTCTTTTGCTCTGGTTACAGGAGATGACCCATTCTTGGCCTCCTCCGCTGACTGCTATTCATACGCCATGCAAAACTGAACCGTCAAAATTTCCTTTTCCGACAAAGGTCAGTCCTGTGGTCAAATACTGGGTGCTGCTGAAAGAGTAACTCCTATCAAAGATCAGGATTTTGGAACTCCTTTAATTTCAATTCTGTATCATTCTGGGTTTGTTTCAGTGCTTTGTATCTCTGTATGTTGCTTCACAACATTTGTCAGCAGCAGCCTTATGAAACGTCATCTTTTTTCCTCTGGTTTACACACACACAGCATTCTGCAAAGATGTCTATAATATGGCTTTCCTTTTACTTTTTAATTTTTGTTTCATAAATTCAAGCCTTCTTCAGGATACGTCTGAAGCTTGAAAATGCCATTGAGCCTTTTTCCCCATTAGGGAAGCGTTTTGTACCTTTTTGTGTAGTGTTTACCTTCATCTAGCAAAACAATGGAGACTGACTGGTAAATGCTGAGAAACTTAAATAAAATTTTCTGCATAAACTGAATTTTCCTTATAATTTTGAAGTCCATTAATAGTTCTATTAGATCTTATATTTTCAGTTACCAAAGCAGTGGAGACTGGCAGGTGAATGCCAAGAAATTTAAATGTAGTTTTCTGCATAAACTGAATTTTCTTCATAATTCCACCAGTAGTTCTATTAGATCTTATATTTTCAATTACTAAAAAATTAAAAGTTTTTAAAATCAGATGTTTTGCTAAAGAAATTTTCAGATCTCTTGTTCCGAAAGATCTCTTCTGAACTTCTCATATACTTAATAACTACTGAAGTGTGTAGGCTATTAATTCCAAAGAGAAATCAGTCGCTCTTTGCTGCTGTTGGCAGCACAGGGCATGTTTCTAGGGGACCCGCTTGAGCTGACGGCTGTGAGGAAGGAGTCCTCCTGCTCTCGGCTGCTGGCTCCCCCAGCCGCGGGGTTTCGGGCAGGTTGGCACTGGCGGTTGTTGCCTTGAGCACAGCTCTGCAGTCGGCGGTGTCTTGGAAGCTGCCGGGTGGAGATGGGCAGGGGAGATAGCTGTGGGTAGCAACTTCAGCAAGCACAGTTCAGCTTGCGATTGCTGACTCATTCAAGAATTCATGTTTTGTTTCCTGTATCTACTGATTACCAGTAAAAGATTGAACTTGACAATATAATTTTTCTCTAGACTCAACATATATCTGAAATGGATTGGGGTACTCCACCCCTAATTTCAGAGTGAAGAAATTATGCTCTTTATCTTTTAACAGTTGCCTTCATAATAATGACGACTCCACTTTTTCTGACCAGACTGCTGTTCTAGAGCACCACTTGCTGTTATCAGTTTCCTGTTTGATCCAGATTGCTCCCCAAAGCGGAACAGTGGAGTATTTTAAGAAGGTTTTCTCACACTGAGGTCTCTAATGTAATCTGTCTAAACAGATTGTCTTATGTGGATGCTTTGGCATCACCCTTTTTTGGGGCAAAGTGTTAGGTCCCATGCTGTAAGGGCACATCCACAGACCTCCCGCAGACAGGTGCAAGCTGAGCAGTTCAGGGTCTCATCCTGCCTGGATGCCCCAGGGCTGGGGACAGTCCTCTTGCCATCGTCCTCTGCCTCACCTCTTCCTGTCACTCCGTGTCTCTCTCGCTTCTCTCCGGTCAGCTGAAAATGCAGAACGTACTGTACAGGTCTCAGCACTACTTTTGAAGCATATGTAGAAACAAATGTCATTATCTAGTTTCTTAACATTATAATGATGAGCTAGATCAATATTAATCTTGCCTATATTACCTTTAGCTGGGGTTTATTTCCTGTTACATAAAACTGTGAACTTGGAAATAATTCTTACCTTTTTATAGTTGAGCAAGAAATTCCACACTTTTTCTCATCAACAAGGGTGCTTATTCCACTGCTTTGAAAAAGTCTTCCTGAACCCTTGGGAAGTGTTGTCCCTTCACACACTTCTCAGCATACTTGATTGTGGGGTTGCTAGAACTGCTTGTTTCTGCGCTTCCCTGGTATTTGACTCAGTTTGGGAAGAAAGAAGGTGTGCGGAGATATATGTGTCTTGGTGATGCAGAGAGAAACTAGATAAGATTGCAGAGTCTTGCTGATATTTGGACAAAAAAGGTAGGTTGTGGGTTTTTTGAACCTATCGACCTGGATTGTGTTTCTTCACTCGGTTTGCAAAAAAATTCCATTTATGGCTGCTCTGAGTCTTTTGACTTGTCGCCAGCTTTTTTATTTTGTGGCTGCGCATCTTAGCCGTGGAACTTTGTCAACTTCTCTCTCTTCATCCAAAGCCTATAATTTCCTCTGCCTTCTTCCCTCTGTCATTCTTGGCAGCGGGATCTTCTCAGAATTCCAGTGAGCTAGCGAGCCATAGGCTTGTGCAGTCGGGACCCAGAGCAGAGTTCAGAAAGCAAAACAAAGCAGTGGTTTACTTTAATCAAGCAGTACTGTTCAAGGAAAGCTTTTTTTTTAATAACTGTGCCCTATCTATTTACAAGTAATATGCTGCAGTGTTATTCAGCATTCCTCTTGTGTAGAAGTTTGGTATGTTTTGCCTGCACGCATAAAATTAAGCTCCTTTTAGTGGACCAGTCAATTTCATTTGTAAGAGTGTTGGGATAAGGTGATTTTCCCAGTGTGTAGATAGTGAGTAGCTTGAAGGGACCCAGACTCCTTAGCAGGGCTTCTCTGCATTTACTATAAATATATCCAATAATTATCAGGAAGTCTTTGAATCAGAAGATAAAACTTCATGAAAATAGGTCAGCGAAACTTTTATGTATGCTATGAAAAAAATGTAGATTCCTGAGCCTTGATAAAAAAATGTTATCCAATGACCTAACGCTCTATAATTTTATCCTGTGTCACTTTTTTAAGCCATGGGCTCTCAGTCAAAAACTCCAAAAATACTGGCTTGTTTGCAAAAGATATTAAAAACCCCAGCTGTTTCTTAGAGGGTGGAAGTTTTTCATTGCAAAGCCCCGTGAGAGCATCGGCAGATTCCGTGTCTGCGCGGGGGCCTCCAGGCGTCTCTGCCGAGGTGGATCCTGTCTCCAGGTTTGTTCAGCGTCTGGAGCTCCCGAGGAGGCCAGAACTCAGGTCCCTTGAGCTGCTGTAATGCAGAAACTCTCTTCTGAGAAATGAAAAGCAGATCTGAACTGAAATTTCAAATATTAAATGGAATTGGGTCCCATTGCCCACAGCTGGGACTCCAGCCAAGCCGGTGACCTCCAGAGGAGAATCCGGTCCCGCCTGCCGTTCTGGCCTGCTGGCGAGCGGTTCTCTCTCCGCACTTTCTGTATTTGAGTACAACCTGCGATTTTGTTTCCTGCTTAAGTGTCTTTGCCATCTAACCTCAGCAGTCTGTTATACTTTGGTTAAAAGAGTTTCCTTCCTTTAAGTTGTTTTTAATTTCTTCTTTCTGAAGTAGGCCTTTAGAAAATACTGCTCTACGTAACTTTGGAGTTGAAAGTATAGCTTCTTTTTTTTTTAATCTCTGAGTTTCTTAAAGAAATATGTATTCAAAGGCAAAATAGATGGCAAGGGAGTTGGAAAAAGTTGCACATTTATACATAACACCTCGTTAAAGCGCACTTAACGGACAGACTGCGCTATGCCATAGAAATAGGAAGCTGGCTGAAGCGAGCGATTGGGCAGGTGCTTTCTGCAGAATTTGAGATTTGAGTGTTGGTGAGGACGGATGCCAGTTCCTCATCTGGTGCTCAGCCCAGCCCAGTTGCTCTGTGGATGTGGTGTTCCGTTACTGAGTGGTCTTTACTTCTTTTTTGGTTTGTCAGCTTGTCTAAGCTGACCATGGAAAAAGGCAATCGGGGAATCACACTCAGGCTTCTCACACCTATGAAACAATAAAAATCAGTTTTTATTTTGAAGGAAATGTAGCTGTTGCTTTCTCTTGATGTTACAAGGCTTCTCTCCATCTTCGCTTTGCACTTTAAACATAGATTAATTTTATTTTTATTGTTATTTCCTTTCAATTAGTAAAGATTTGAAACAGCTTACAAAGAAAGTTTCATACCAAGGTCCCTATCAACATCATATTGTTCAATGCATCATTTCAGCTGCTTTCACTTTTGAAATAAAAAGTTATGGGAGATTAGAAATATCTAAGTGTGCTTTGCTGTGTAAAGCCTTTTTGTGTTTAAAAAATTAAATTTTGTAACCTGCATATATAACTGCTGCACATCACTGATGTGGCTGTTTGGGAAGGCTGGTTCGCAGGTATACAGTAAAACCCTGAAATTTGTTGCTGAATTGTAGTTCTGGTTTGCCACTGCCAGAGCATTTAAGTAAAATGTGTGTATATAACTTTATGAATTGAGTCAAATAGTTTTCAGTTTTTATTTATAGGGCCAGCATGTGCCCTCATTTTAAAACGAGGTCAGGCAGGTCCTATTTTAAAATGGCAGTCTTGTCTAGAAGTAGGTTTTCAGTAACTCGGTAGCCTCTGCATATTTGTTTGTTAAAACTATATTTTAGGGTTTCAAAAGAACTTATAATCTACTGTATCTTAGGGGTCAGAATTGGGTTTTCTGTAATGGGAATACTGAAGATGGTACAAGTGCTAAAATTTGCGAGGCTTCATCTTTCAAGGCTGGATTTACAGATTCATTATATCTCAAAGGGAGTTCCCTGTCATTGTTCATTGTAAAAATGACTTGTGTGATCACATGAAGATCTGGTCCCTGGGGGGAGGACCCATGTGTTGCTGGCTGTGCCCCCTGCCTTTGCCAGGGGTGAGCCGGGCGGTGGGCAGAGCTCTTCAGATTTTACGTTTCACTTTAAGGTTACTGTGCTCATTGCTTGTCCACCACGATGCCGTACGTGTCCGAAAAAGAAAAATGCAGAGCAAAAAATTTGAATGAAAATACATAAAATTAGCAGCCAAGCTTTTCCGTGTATAAGGAAGATAAAGAGAAATATACTGAATGCTTTCTCTCCATGCTAAACATACATGGAGATGGGATTTGTGGAACTTCCACAGGGATTTTGGAGTTTCAGCTATTGCAGCATATGGCCCTTCTTAGAACCGAGCAAGTGGGAGAGCTGGGCTGAGGAGGAGGAGGGTGAAGCACTCCTTCCCTGGGCTGGATGGAGGAGTTGGGGCCCAGATACAGAATTACTCTTTCTCTTTTGTTGTTAGTTTTTTCCCTTTTGTAGAGGCTAGGTGCCATCCTTCACGTGGAAGGAGTATCTTGATTACAGCATGTTTTTTGATAAGTTAAAATTCCCAGTGAAAAAACCACTTGTGATCTTTTATTTCCTTAGGAGTCTCAACAGTCCAGTTTTGGCACTGGAGAACAGAGTGAGTATATTAAACTTCCTGCGATGTGTTTAATGTTTTTGTTGTGATTCAGTATTCTTGGTATGTCATGCTTTTTAGAGAATGAGATTTTACAGACTGGTCATAGCATGGAGCCCAAGTTAAAATTTTCTGTACTGTCTCAAGTTTTAACCTGTAAAACAATTGCTTAATTTTCTTTCACGTTTCTTGTTGAGAGCTAGAAAGTTATGACTGAGTTGCAAGGTTGTTACTGTCTTCTAGAAAAAAAAAAAAGGGCATTTTTAATTTGTCACATTTCTAATTCTTGAAAAAATGCCTCCTTGGTTGATCTGATTGAAAATAGCTGAGTACTAAAACAAAACACCCTTTAAAAAAATCCAAATCCCTGCTGGGGGACATATTGGAATCTGAAATTGTGCTTATGTTTATATTTCAATAAAAAAAGCACATTGCCATTTTCACTGTTCATTTTCACTTTGTCATTTTAAAATCAAGAGAGAGAACTGGCCGGGCATTCATACAGTAATATGCTTAGCAGTATCCTTGAATTTCTTGTCCCATGGTGCATTTTCAGATTTTAGACAAAAGCAGCTCTTATTTCTCTTTAACTGTGTTGTTGTTTTGAATATTGAACTTGACAATTTAATTAGATTTGTGCTGTTACTTTCTGAAAGTCTTTCCACTCCCTCTCGAAGTGATTAAACAGATTAAATAGTAAAAGAAGAATGGTTTATTCTTAGATATTTGCAAACAGCTTCATCTAAACACCTGATACAGTGGGGAATTGAGGAAACAAATTAAAACTTAATTCCATGATGCTAAACCGTAGACTTCAGTTATAGGAGCAACTGATCTTCAGGCATGTAAATGGAGAGACAGGGGTAGTCGAAACACGGAACCAGTTTTTAACTCCTGCTTGAATTTTCTGGGAAACTTTTAACAGCCTCAGTTCTTATTTCTGTTTAACTACACAATTTGCCAGAATTAAAGAAGAGGGAAGGAAACGCCCCCAAACTGAAAAGCAGATCACATCAGTATGTATTCCTATTGTAAGAATTGGTTTCTGAGTTAGATTTCCGGATCTAAAGATCCGCTTATCCGCTAAAAAGCTACGTAGGGATGCTGAAACAAGTCAGCGCCTGACAGGCTGATTTATATCCTGTGTCCTGTATGTGGAAGGCAATAGGTTGATCTTGATAGAAGCAAAGCAGTTTTTCACACCATTAATAACAAATTAAGTGTGTTTTGATTTAGACAGCAGTGATTTAAATAATTCTCTAGATATTCTTGATTAAATTATTTTCTGTATTTATTATTTTGTCTCTACATCCACTCCAGTCTGTGGGAAATTATAGCTGGTGTTAGGTAGTTACTACTTTCTCTTAGCTAAGACTGTACTTCTGGCAACTTGGAAGTCACTTATTTTGCTGGCTGAGTTTTCAACTGTGTTTTTTTTCTTCTTCTAGAACGATACAATCCTTCATCAAAAACATCCAATGGTCATCAGTCCAAATCGTAAGTGGCTGTTGAGAAAACGTTTCTCAAACAACAGTTGAATTTTAAGAGCATTGGAAGATAGCTTTTACTAGAATGTGTCAGTTCTTGCACAGACTCTTCAGCACACTTCTCCTTGACTGACCAAAAAAAGGGGATAATTTTTAAGCAGAGTAGAGCAAATTTGGCAAATTGGAGTGAATAGCAAATGCACTGTGCCACCTTTCTGTTCCCCTGTTTTCTTATCAGTTGCATGTCAGGAGAGGTGTCCAAAGGGTTTGGATCTTGGAACTGGCTTGTGAACCAGAAAGGTATTGGCATACGAGAATGGGCAGGATGGGATGGGGCTTGCCAACCAAGAGCTGTCAGCTCGGAGCAGCTCAAAGGGAATGCTCTAATAGTGTGTGGGAAACTATGTTTGGGATCTAAAATTTGTTCTACCCAGCCTCTTAACTGACTGGCAAACATTTCTATCAGTTATACACACAAACCCAATACTTTACTTCATGGATCATGCAACAATAAAAAGCAACTGGAATATTCTAGATGGCTGTAACCCACATTTGTCATACCTGAAAATCAATTATTTGCTGTTAAAAGATTGTTTCCAGACAAATATGTCCTCAAAAAGAAATGTTTACCAGCTGATTGTATGTTTAATGAGTGAAAGTGGTGGTAGATTCTGAAAACTTGGTATTCTAAGTTAACATTTGATGCGATGCAGTCACAAAGTGAAGTCTAGTTCTTCAGTTTGTCTGTACACGTTACAGTATTAGCAAGATTAAAAAGCACATGACCTATGGGAAGGGAATAGAACAAAAAGAAAACCCCCTCAGTTGTTATAGACTTACAGTCAGTTTCCCAAAAATATGTAGCTTCAGAAGATGCTCACATGCAGCCAGTTGAACAAGTGGAAGAGAAGGTCACCACTGGGCTTTGACCCAGCGTAGACCGCTAGGCTGGAGCTGAGCTATTTCCAAAGCTGGGGAATGTGAGCACTTCGAAGAACAAGAGGTAGCATTGGACGTGTGTTGAACTGGGATGTATAGGAAGAAAGCTGAGAAGTTTACTGTGACAATACAGTTTTAAATAATTTATTTTTTAAAAAGTGTTTGTGATCTGTTCAAAAAAAGCGTAAAAAAAAGCGAAAGGCAAAGTTAGCAATGAAAAATATTTCAGGAACTAGATCCTGGAGGCTGGTGTATCTTTTTAGATTGTCAATAGAACAGCTATACTGTGAAACGCGGAATTATTAGACTTTTAATCCTTTCTCATTTTCTTTCTCCAGATGTGAATCGAACCAGACAGAGTAAGATGTTTTATTTTTGTAATCAAAGGTGTTTTTCAATAAGCACAAAGGCCTTATTCCCTGCTATATGTTTTCAGTCTATTCGCATATTTGCAGTATTGAGAAATAGTGTGATTATGTCCGACTACCATAAGTAATTATGGACTTGAATAATAATAAAATAATTCTGTGTTAGAACAGTTGCCACGAGACAGGAAAATGCCACTAGTGTTAGCTTTCTTGATTCTATTTAAAACATTTTTCTTGGCCATTGCAGATAAGAAGTTGAGCATATGCGTTAGCTCCTCCCGCAGTAGTAAAATATGTCAGATTTCCTTTCTAAATTAAACAGAATGGACTAAGGAGTCAAAGTCCTAGACTCCTTAGCCTTCTCTAAAGGATGACTTAACTTGCCATCCCTATACATTAAATGTTAGAATGGTATCTTGTGGATTTCACCCACGCAACCTATTCTGCAGTATAAACAATAGCATGTTGAAATATAGAAGAATGCTTTGAAAGTAATTAAAGTACGTGGAAAAACTTGTCTCACTTTCTCCCTTTTACTTAGCATGTTGAAAGATGACTTAAAACTTAGCAGCAGTGAAGACAGCGATGGAGAGCAGGTATGTTCCTTACATCAGTTTCAGAAAAAGACGACAGACGCGCTCACAGTTCATTACCGCGACAGTGTTCCATATTCTCACTGCAAACTGAGCAGCGTAAGAGGAGATTTATCATTTAGAAGCAAAAATCAAATGGCATATTTTTAGATGAACTTCAGGTAAATGTAAATGTGCCTAAATGTAAATCTGGGGAAAATTATCTCTTGTGTTGAAACAGTACACTTTTATCTAGAAAATCTTGTTTTCTCTGAACATAGAATGGCAGTAGTGTATTTTAAAACATAGGTGATAGCCCACTGTTTAAAAATAAAACCCTTCATGTTCTGCGACTCCAGCTAAAGAGCACATGGTATGAACGTCTGCACATTAGTAGTATGGGACTGTGTTTGGGGTGATAAGGGATTATCACCTGGGAGTATAGCGTAACTGGGAGTATAGCGGCACTTTTATTTTTATCAAAAAGTCTCTTTTTTCCTTTTTGTCAATACTAACTTTGTGCAGCTTCTGCCAGATATGGCATTTAGCTTGCTAAATTAAAGATATCTGTAGGGTCTGTGCTACACAGCAGTAATCCACACTCCTCTTTTGTTTCTTTTCTTCCTGTTCCCAGTTCCAGTACTTTATTTTCTTCATGTGGAAAGCTTTGAGGGTAGTGTATTTAGTTGGTTAACTCCTAGTACTCTGGGCGTCTCAGGAATAGTATTGTAAAATGTTGAATCATCTGATTCAAAAAGATGGAAACACGGTATTAGTGAGTGGTGGAGCTAGGAACTTGAAGAACTGTAGTCAGAATACGTAGGACTGAGGTACTAGCTTTGTGGTGAAAACTTGGAGAAAACTCTGATTTATTTGCCTTTCTGTATAAGGAAAATGCAGACAAATTTTAACTGCTGCAAGTACTGAATTAAGATGCCATTCAGGATATATAACTTTTAAAATGTAAAGGCTCTAAATTGATGCTTTGCAATTTAATTATATATACAATCTTAAAGTAACTTCTAGAAGGTTCACGCTGTTTTTCTTAATTGCAGGACTGCGATAAGACTGTGCCAAGGAGCACACCTGGAAGGTAGGCATTCCTGGAAGATTGCGGCATAGAGAGCAGTGTGGTGATATTCTGTCCAGTCAGCACGATCTCATTTCTAAAATACATGTTTGTCTTTTGTTAAAGCAAAAGGTGATCAGAATTCAATCGGTGATTAAATACTGTATAAGCTGCAAATGATTGTAACCACTCTGGGAAGGGGGGGAAAAAACAATCAGGGTGAACTGCGTTCAGTGATATTGAATATTCTAGTAAACGTTAATTAAAATATGACATTTTATTCTTTCTAATGAAAGGACTACTAAAATATATTTGTGCCTTGGATAGTGTTGGTTTATTTCTCCTCATTTTTGTTTTCAGTAATTCTGAACCATCACAGCATAACAGTGAAGGAGCAGATAATTCAAGGGATGACTCGAGCAGCCATAGCGGATCTGAAAGCAGTTCAGGATCTGACTCTGAAAGTGAAAGCAGTTCTAGTGACAGTGAAGCTAACGAACCATCACAGAGTGCATCCCCCGAGGTAGGATTTGACGTGTATTCGGGCTGTCTTTGTTAGCTTGGCATTAATACTGAGTTTTAAAAGTAGAAAAAAATTAATAAATTCTCCAACTGTTTGGAAAAAAAAAAAAGATCACGTTCAAGATGGAATATTCTTCTGCCAAAGCCCCTGTAATTGGATTTGGTAACTATTCTCTATATAAGCACACATTTGACGTTTGACTTTCTGGTGATTTTTACCACCAGTTACCTGCTGGAGTGCAGAAATTAGATACAGTGAAAGTAGCTTAAAAACCTGTGGGCTTTTAATCTGGAAAGCTCTGGCAGCAATGATGGCCTGTTGATAGCAGCTGCTCCAAAGGAACAGAAAATGAGAGCTGGTATTATTTTCAGCTTTAAATTGAATGAGGGGAGATTTAGGTTAGAGATTAGGAAGAAATTCTTGGCTGTGAGGGGGGTGAGCCCCTGTCCCAGGGTGCCCAGAGAAGCTGTGGCTGCCCCATCCCTGGAGGGGTTCAAGGCCAGGTTGGACGGGGCTTGGAGCAGCCTGGGCTGGTGGGAGGTGTCCCTGCCCAGGGCAGGGGCAGGCACTGGGAGGGCTTTAAGGTCTCTTCCCGCCCAAACCATTCTGTGATTCTGTGATTTGTCATCATCATTGTTATTTATCAACCTATATTTCATCTGTTATTTATGTCAGGGTTTTTTTATGTACCTCTTGGAAAAAATGTGAAATATTTTTTTCTAACACTGGGTTTTTTATTTGATTTTTAGCCAGAGCCACCGCCAACAAACAAATGGCAACTGGATAACTGGTTGAACAAAGTTAATTCACATAAAGTGTCACCAGCCTCTTCTGTGGACAGCAATATCCCATCCTCCCAAGGCTACAAAAAAGAGGGACGGGATCAGGGGACGGGGAGCGGATATGCTGATCAAAGCGGATCCAAGGATTCCATTTCTTCTACACCAGGGCGAGATTCCAAACCCACCCAAAAGGGCTCAGAGAGCAGTCGTGGCAGGCAGAAATCACCTGCCCAGAGTGACAGCTCAACACAGAGGAGGACTGTAGGTAAAAAGCAGCCCAAGAAAGCAGAAAAGACATCTGTTGAAGAGCCAAGAGGAGGTCTTAAAATAGAAAGTGAAACCCCAGTAGACATGGCAACAAATATACCTTCAAACAGGCATAAGGCAGCCACGAAAGGCTCCAGGAAACCCAATATAAAGAAAGAGCCCAAATCTTCCCCTCGGCCTACAACAGAGAAAAAGAAATATAAGGCTTCAAGCAAATCTGCCCAGAAATCCAGGGAATTCATAGAAACAGATACCTCATCCTCTGATTCAGATGAAAATGAGAGCCTGCCTCCTTCATCGCAAACACCCAAATACTCTGAGAGCAATAGGACTCCTGTTAAATCTTCCATGGAGGAGGATGACAGCTTTTTTCGGCAAAGAATGTTCTCTCCTATGGAAGAGAAAGAGCTTCTTTCACCACTCAGTGATCCTGATGAAAGGTACCCACTTATTGTGAAGATTGACCTGAGCCTCTTATCACGAATACCAGGGAAGCCTTACAAGGATGCTGACGCACCCAAAGTGGAAAAGAAAAACGTGCCAGAGAAGCACACGAGAGAATCCCAGAAGCAGCCATCTGACAAAAGTGCTACAAAAGGCAAAAGGAAACATAAGCAGGTGATAATTTTTAGATAGAGATTTTCCTGTTATCTCAGCCCCGTAGTGAATTGCTGCTGGTGTCAAGCACGTGGCCCAGCCGCCCAGATCATACCACAGTGGAGTGACTCTGAGCGATTTCAGGAATGACTTTGGCTAGCTGGTTTGGGTAGAACACATTGATCATCCCTGTGCTGTTAGAGACTGCTGGGATTTTCCTTTGAAGCAGGGAAGGGCGAAGGTAGTACCTGTGGGAGTGTTGGCACTGTAGCTAGAGCTCATGGAGGCAGCGCAGCTTCGGGACCTCCCAGCACTGAGCATACCCCCTCTCGTGCCTCCACCCCATTGGCACCAGCCCTGTTGCACCTGGACAAAAAACATAAATAAGGGCAGTTTTCAGCTGGATCAGCTCCTTGAACCAGTGAATGATGCAGTTTCATATTGCCAGGACAAGGGAAGGGGCAGAAATGTGCCTGGGGCTTGACAGCAACAGAAACCATAATCCAGGTGTGCTGCTTTACTGGGAGCAGAGGGATCTCTCCATAATGGTAGTTAAATCTTTTCCAAAAAAGCAGTTCAGTTTTTCAACTCCAGATAAAAAGCATTAATGCCTGGGAGCAGTAAAATGGTCAGGAATCAATGGGGCAGCTGAATAGAAATAATACTCCTGGAAGGGGGAATGGTAAGAAGTAGCTGGTAGTGTAATTTTAAACCACTTTTGGAAACCTCAGGACATAAACAGTCTGTGTACAGAGCAAACCTGTGACTGTACGATGGGCTCAGTGATCCATTGAATTTTTATAAATTTCTGGTTTCCATGAAGTTTGCGCTGTGACCCTGGTTCAGGGATTCAAAAATTGCCATGCTACTCTGGATTTCATTCTGAAAATTTCATTTTGACAGGGATTTGGCAGTGGTTGTAAGACTTTGTTGATGTGTGGAATCAAAGGGTTATATGATACCATCCAGAGGGTCATTGACTCGCCCGAGGAGACAGATCATTTCAGTTAAAGCAGTTTTCCTACTGAGCAACTAAGTAAACTTGGTCACTTTCTGAAATTAGTGTTGTCTAGGAGACTTGGTGTGTAACTGCAAACAGGGGTTTCTCCTTTACCATTCCTAACTAAGATTCCTGTTTACTCTGGATAAGGAAATGAAATGAGAAGGTATGAGGAGTTTTTTGTAAAGTTGGAATAACTCTGACCAGTGACTAATTAGTTTTTGCAAGAATTACTAAATAATTCCTAATGCTCATGGGAGTGCTCTCACAGGTTCCAGTGGCTCTGAATACACTGACTTTTATTTCTTCGACCAGTTACACCTTTCAGTCCACGTTTGGAGTTGCAACATTAAAGATCTGTGGTCTTACATCTAAACCAGAAGGCTTTGGGAAGACCAGTTCAATTTAGGCTTTATCCCAGCAAATAGTCTCGTTGTTAATTGGTTTGAATCCTCAGATTACCCTGGTACGTACCAGGGACGATGCCAGCCTGTTTGAGGCAACACAAGAAAACCCACCCTTTCCCCCACCCCTCCGGTGTTTAGGTTTGTGGGTGCTCTGTACCCGACTGTCACGACTTCATTTCTACATGTTACTTGCTCGGGTGCTTCCTTGGTGACGAGGCTCAGGGGTGCAGCGTCGGTGTGACAAAAATGAAGCTTTTTGGGTTTGAATCTGCGTTATGTTACAGATGACTTCTTCTGTGAGGCCCTATTTTCCATTTTCATTCACTGTATTGATAATTGCAGTGCTTGCTGAAGACAGCTTAGACATTTACCTTCAAGACCCTTTGACTTTGGGTTTAAATTTATATAAAAATCTCTGAGCTTACTTTAACAGACTACAAGACTTTTACCTTTTTCTGACATTCACAAGACACCTCTGTTAGGCTCCACAACATAAAATCTGTTTCCTGATCTCTTAGTGAAGCCTTCAGCAAATTTTTCTGGTATTTCATGGAGATAATATGTTTGTGCTAAAATGAATGACTTTAACTGCTACTTCTTTTATGCAGGTTGGTAATTTAGAAGCCAGACTTTGTTTTTCATTATGTTCCAATATCAGGGTCTGGTTGAATGTTTGGTATGGACAAGATGCTGTAGGGATGTTTTTGTGGCCTGTACACGTCTTATTCTGTACACTACAAAATATCTGCTAAATCAAGTCTCTTAATGTGAAACATTGCCACTCTCAGTGAAGCTGTAGATGTGGATGTTTGCCTGCATGTATTTCTTCTTTGCTTTATTCAGAATGAGGATGAAAACAGAGCCAGCGAGAGCAAGAAAACGAAACTGGAAGAAAAAGCTCCATCAGGACACAAGACTTCTAGCAGTAGGGAGTGAGTATCTTGGCTGTGTTTTCAACATTGGAGCCTCAGGGTGAGCAAGGAGAAGATGGGTGCCCGTCTTTCCCCCTCTTCTCCTCCCCCTCCTGTCCCCAAAGTGTTCCCTTATTATTAATTGGTGGGTAAAATTAAGTTTCATTGCTCCTTACCCTTCAGACAGACTCACTTCAGAATTTCTCCTAGTAGTTGGCCCAAAGCAGTGGCCAAGTGTTACTGTTGTACATAACAGAAGTTAGGTTACCCCTCATGGGCAGGGTTGGTGTAGAATGGAATATACACCTCCTGTTTTTTCTCTAACGTACAGCAGGGATTTGGTTTGTTTTAGAAATCAGCTGTGCATCTAGCTTTTTGATCTTGCAAAATCGGTGCTTTTGATTTTAACCCAGTCTGATAATTCTCCATTTGGTGAGTTTGTAAACTGAGAGTAAATGACTTAACTGGCATTGTCTGGGAAGCTGATGGCATTGAAATTTGGATCCATGGATTTAGCCTCACATTTGCTTCACAGATTAGCTAAAGAAAAGTGTGAGTGACACAAAAGCAAAGTAATACCGAATTAGCAAATCAGTAATGTTGTTTAATACTCTCTTACTTGTATGTTATTTCTGTAGTTTTCCATGCTTTTTGTAATAGCTATCACGCTTTTATTTGATTTATTTCTTGGTCAGTGTTAATCCACAGGAAAGAGTAAGGTTTTTTCCACTGCCTTTTAAAACTGCTATTTCAGATCATGCAACTGAAAACTGGTATAATTATGTCATGGAAAATGTTTCTGTATAGTGAGTAATTGCCAAATTACAAATATGTGAGGAGCTGCAGCACATCAGATGTGAGAAATCTTGTTTGCCCGTTCTGAATTAAAGAGTGCCTTACTATTTGTTAGGAAACAGATGTAGACTGAGCGGATGCATTTCTAGCTTGGTTATGCTTTTTTACCTATTATTTCTGATCTTTGCTTGACTACCAGTGGAGTTATCTGAAGGCCATTTAATTAAATGAAACTATGATTTTATAAAAATAAACTAGTAGAAATAATTATGGGAAGCCAAGAATAGCCAGCAGTAGCCTTCAGCAGCCGAGGGCTGTGCGGAGAAACTTTCCAGTTTCCTAGGTTCCGGACAACATTTATCTGGACCATCTTTTTTCTGAGCTGTTGGGCTGAGCAGTCTGCCACAGACAGGCTGGCGCTGACACTGGCATGAATTTCTTGCACTGTAAGTGGTTAGGGTGTTTTTTTTAAGAACTGTTGTAGGGATGTGGTTTTATGGTTAGAACTTGTCTGCTGTGTTTTCAGGTCAGAACAAATAAAATGGTGAATACGAGTTCAATCTGGCTTCATAGAAAAGTAGTCTCTGAGATGATTATTCTCTCTCTTCCTCCATACCTGGATTGCTAGATCTAACAACAAAAATCTTGGTTCTTTTAAAAAAAAAAAAGTTTTTCTTTTTTTGTTTAAAATTTTTTAAAAAAAGTTTTGGGGTTTGTTTGTGTTGGATTTTGGGGTTTTGTTTTCGGTGTTTGTGTTTGTTTTTTTAAGAAAAAAAAACCCCAAACCTGAATTTGGTCATTTTATCCAGGTCTTCAAAGCCAAGTGCTGTTAAAGAGAAGGATTTACTGCCATCTCCTGCTGCCCCGGTTCTGCAGAAAGATTCCAAGCAAGAACACGGGTCGCGGAAGAGGACGGTCAGTCAGTCGTCATCCTTGAAGTCCAGCAGCAACCTCAGCAAGGAGAGCGGCGGCGGCAGTAAAAGCAGCTCATCTTCTAAACAAAAGAAGACAGAGGGGAAAGGCTCTGGCAGCGCCAAAGAGCCCAAGGTAAAGGGCTTATTCTGTAAATGCCTCCAGCCTCTTCCTTTGCTTTGCAGTTGGACGCCCTCAGCGTGATCTGAACAGTAATTTGCAGTTCAAGTTAAAACATAATTAGTTTCAGATAAGCACTGTTTCTTGTTGTGCTTAAGTGCCTTGGAAGTCTATAAATTAGAAAATAATTTGGGAGAGATTAGGGAATATTAATGCTTATTCCTACCAAATTCTTGCATTAATTAGTGAAATGTGTTTAGTAGTCTTCTGATTACAGATGCTGCTTATTTATTTTTTAATTTGTTAATAGGAAATACTACTAGAAAGCAGTTTACACAACATAAATGGAACATGAGGTTACTTCTGTCTCATCGGAGCAGATACAGATCTTGCCCTGATTTTTAGGGAAAGCAGGAGCTTGGTCCGTGCTCAGCACCAGAATGCAAAGCTATAGCTCACGTTTATACGACATTGTGGGACCCCAGAAAGGTTATATTCAGTCCAGCTCGGGGATCTACAGCGCTTGCTGCGGTTGGAGTGGAGAAAACATGGTTATAAAGATGCTGCAGAAAATGTTTTTAAAGAGATTTAGGTTAGGAAGATATTTAGATGGTAGAATTAAAAAAGTACTGCAGGCAGATGATACTCTTAGGTATCTGAACTGAATTGAAACGTGCTTTTTCATCAGTATATAAATATGTGTTGCTGGACAGAAATTAGCCTGTGAGGGCATCTGAGAGCGTGTTGTTGAATAGCTGTGATGAGCAGTTGCTGTTGTATGGTCAGTTGTTGAGCGTATTCAGTCTTTGCTGTTCCAGCGGGTGCTGGTGCGGGGAGCTCTGAAGCCTCAGATTGTCCCGTGGGCTGGAGACTCCCAGAGTTGAAGCAACTGCTAAACCTTAGTTGTTGGATTTGCAGTCTCTGAAGAGCTTAGAAGCAAAGTCTAAAAATGTTGAGGAAGAGTCATTGATTTGGGGAGGAGGAGAGCAGCGCACAGACCTCAGCAATGGCAGAAAGTAGCTTAGTCATCAGGGTGGAGTTGGTGAATCTCTGCGCGGCAGACGTGCTGCGTAACTTCACATGCCCGTGCCCTGGGCTTTGGAAGCCTGGCAGGGCGGCATGTCGCGGCTGCGTGAGGCGCTTCCAGGAGCTGTAGGCAGCACGATTACCTCACAGACCAGGGCTCTGCCCTTTCTTTATTCGTCAGCATAGCAATGTCCCTAAGCCAGCAGTTAGTCTGTGAGATGTTTATTGTTTTATACTTCAGATATGCTTAGTCATGCCTTTCTTAAAGTTGTATATACTCTTCCTGTGTTTCCCTGCATCTCTTGTTACAATAGTGGATGGTACCTCTGCAAATCTGGTGCCTTGCAACTCCAGGATCCTTCTGATTACTGATAATCTGATAAATGTAGATTATGAAATAGATCTACATAGATGGCCCTTGGTCATGATAAGTCAAGAGAGTGGAAAACACATACGAAGCTGGGAAGTTGTTTTATACTATTTAGTTACTAAAAATTGATTACTATTCACAGAATGTTTTTATGTCCGGTCTTTACCCTGAAGTGTCATCTTGAGCCTTGTATAATTTAGGGGAGTAAGGACAGTGTGTTGTGAAGACAGCTAACTTTTCTCCCTGAAGATGATGCTCATCTTTCCAAAATACTTTATTTTTTTTCAAGGCAAAGACATTCAGCAGCAATGAGAAATTGTAAAAATATTCATTCCCTCCTTGTTAGAGGGGAAAACCAGGATTTAGAAACAGTGACATGGGAGATTCAGGGCGGGATTTCCTGGACCCAGGTGTATCAAAAGCCTTGGCTGCATTCTCTCCTCTAAAGGAGATCTCCTGATGTGGGAGAGCGAGGAGTTTGGTTATAGCCGCTGTGTCTTCTATGTGCCAGCATGAGGTAAAAGCTTCGTGGGAGCTGTTACTGTCAGCTAAAGTAGCTGCAAAACTGACCTTATTCCATATAAAGAGTGAAGTCATGGGAGAAATTTATACCACAAATGCTTTTCTTGAAGGCAGAGAAGTTTTAACTGTTCTTTAAATTAATTATATGGCAACAATTTTCCTTTCAGGAAAAGATTCTGAACAATTCATCAAACTGCCCTCCTGCCTCTGCTCCGTCTACAGAAAGTTCAAAGTCACGAAGAGCAAAACTTGTTTTTGATGATAGGTAAGAATGGCAAAAAGGTGCCTTTCCCTCTGTGAATCTCGGCATGTAGCCAACTCCCTGCGGAGAATCATTGTCCTTTTGCTTCAGAAAAGCTGTTAAATCCAAGCTCGGGCTCTGGAGAGCTGCGCATTGTTCCTGCGGGAATGTGCTGGTCTTTCCTGTGCCATCAGCCGGGCAGACAGCGCAATCCCGTGGCCTGCCCTGGACGTTCCTGCCAAGCATAAAAGGACCAGCAATAAGCTTAAATAGCTCAGACTTGTTCTGTTTTTAGAAGCTGATTGATGGGTCCTTTTCACCTTACGAGGGCACCGCTGCTGCCTGTCTGCCTCTCCTCACCAGAGCCCACGTCCTCTGGAGTCAGGAGTTGGGGTCATTGATAGTAGAGAGGAACCTTCAGTTTTTGAAATTCCAGAGCGGGATTGAGATTTAATCCTGTGGGGTCAAAGAAAATATCTTGAGAAGAAAATAAAACAAATATTTTACTATCTTGTGCAGACTATTTCTCTTGTACAGATTCAAATCTCAGCTCAATATTCGCTCTTAAAGCATTTTTATTTGTTGTTCTTTAAATTCACTTTATAGATAAAATGATGTTTATACCAAATGTAAAAGTAACTTCCTAGTTAAGAACTCTTTGGAAGTGGGCCAGCAAGTTGGTCTATGTTTTTCTTCTGATAGTTATTCCTTAAAAAAAAGAAAACAGTGGAATGAATTAGATGGTTAGAGTACACTATCAATCACTTAGGACAAAATAGTTTATGGGGATTTTCTAATTATTCCAAGAGAAAACAGGCTGAAGAAATTGAGATAAGATCAAACTTTAAAAACAAATCAATCTGAATGTGTATTAACGTATAGGAAGGCATAATGAGAGCACCTTCCAAGGAACAGTAATTGTGCTTTGGAGAGGCGACATGTGATAATTTAGTGGTTATGGCTGAGACATTGTTGGGTTTTGTGGGCCTAGAACCGATCAAACTAATTTTATAGGTATATAGTATTTTTAATATTAAGTCTTGCTTTGTAATGACATCAGTTTCCTGTAAGTGGCCTGTTAAAAGTGTTGATTTCAAATATCTTTAATACAAATCAATTAAGTAAGGCAGGATGGATGGGGGAATTTATTTCAAACTTAATCAACTTATAGATAAATATATTAATATATTGTAATGTATAATTACACTTTTATAATTACCTTCTGCTCATCTAGTCATGAAAGTCATTTAGCACTGATTGTCTTGAGTGGCTAAGCAAAAGCAATTAACACCTGAATGTATCTTGGTTTATTTTGCATTATCATCATAATTTTTAAATGTTTCACAGCCTCAGTAATGCCAGTCCTGGAGGCACTGGATTAAGTAGTCCTCAGATCTGGAGAGTTTTTTTCCTTCCCCTGCCCCTGTTGCTGGTCAAGTATTTGGTTTGCTTGGCTATCAAATGCAATAAATTTAACCAAGTCATCTTTACTTACCAACTTGCTTGAAATACTGTTTAGAATTACCTGAAACTAGAGAGCTAATTTAAAAATATTTGTAACAGTTTTACCGCACTGTAATCATACTAGTCAACTTTAACAGGTTTATCGTAGTCCAGCTCCTGTAACCTGAGGTAGACAGGAAAAAATCTGAAATTTAACATGAAGAAATGTCAGTCATAAAAGGAAATGCAGCATGGGTGGGGCTGGGTCCATAAACTCGTGTCCTCTGTTGCAGGACTTACTCAGCTGATCATTATTTACAAGAAGCAAAGAAGTTAAAACATAATGCAGACGCATTGGTAAGTAAATCTCCAATACTTATCTGATGTTTGCCGTTATACTGCGGTTTGTTTACTGTTTTTGCCGTTTTGCTGCCCTTTTGTCCTGGAGGTTTCTTGTATTTCCTCTCTGGTTTTTTGTCCTTAAAAGTTTTCTCCGCTCTCCCCAGTCTGACAGGTTTGAGAAGGCTGTGTACTACCTAGATGCTGTGGTGTCGTTCATTGAGTGTGGGAATGCATTGGAGAAAAATGCTCAGGAATCCAAGTCCCCGTTCCCTATGTATTCAGAAACTGTGGAATTAATCAAGTAAGCACATACCAGAGTCAGGTGGGTGGGGAAGAGGTCTGGAAGTCAGAGCTTTCTTTTAGGTGTACTAACGTTTTGCCACCAACTTTTGAAATCTCTTATTCTCCAGTATAACTGGATCACTTACCAGTTTGTTCCGCTTTCTGTAGCTTAAAGTGTTTTCATGAAGGTCGAGATCCTTTCTGCTGAGGTTCTTGACGTCTTAGGGTATAACACACAAGAAGCAAAATTATTCCAGTTACTGCCTAGTCAGCATTTTGTTTAAGGTCTGAGAGAGGTTCCTGAAACGGCAAAGAGAGTTGAAACTAGAAATTTGTAAGAGCGTAAGTGTTTTATAATTGATAAATGTAATCTTCATTTTATTGTTTACTCGATGTCTTTGTTTGTAGATACACTATGAAACTGAAGAATTACTTGGCACCGGATGCTACGGCTGCAGATAAAAGGCTAGCAGTGCTTTGGTACGTCTGTTTGGAACTTAATGCAATGCACTGATTAATTTCAAATGTTTTATCTGCATGAAATGCTGTATTAGACTGAGTTGTCAGGTGTTGCTGAAACAGCTGTATGAGTTTTCCACTTGGCTGCCTGTAAAGATTAATGCTGTTTATCTGGTTACTGTGAATTGGGCAGAGGGGATGTTGACAAGGGCCAAGTCTTTGAAATATAAAGGAAATCACTAGATTTGTGTGGAGTAACCATGGAAGGGATGGGGGTCCTTCCTATGTACTCATCCAGGGGTAAGTCCTAATTTGGACTGACTGTGAAGACTTGTCACTGGCCTCCTAGATCAATGGAACGGCCCCAGCCGGTGTGAGGACCAGAACCAGGTGGTGTCAGGTGGAAGAGAAAGGGGAGGCCATAGCAGAACGTGTTGAACTCAGAACGTCCTGACGTGAGGGAGAAATCAATGAAACCCTTGTCTAGGAAGTAGCTTAGCGTCGTCTCCTAAGCCAAGAACTGGAAACTGGTTATATCAGTGAGATCACTGAAAACTACAGTTTCAGCTTAAAGCACACAAAGCTGCACCTTTGTTTCCTTGTGAAGGTGCTTATGGAGTTTTTTTGACAAACCTACAGCTTGAGAGTTTGCAGAGAAAGCTTTAAAAACACAGCTAGGAGATTTTTGAACTTCACTCAGTTGTGATTAACTGTACATGTTTTGTTATTCTGTCTTTGGTCAGTCTCCGGTGTCAATCTCTACTATACCTAAGGCTTTTCAAACTGAAAAAGGAAAGTGCGTTGAAATATTCTAAAACTCTGACTGAACATCTGAAGGTAATTGCTGTATTTTCTTAGAATACTAGAACCTAATCAGATTTAAGCTCTACATCACTTTAAATTCCTGAAGCCAGTCTTCAGACTGCTGCATGGGAACTTGGAACATACCCTGTTTAGAACGGCACCTTGAAAGTATATTCAAGTTAAGTAATTTAAAGCTGGGAAGAGACAGCATGGCTGTCATAACCACACTGGTCCCAGCACGATAGCGCGCTCTTAATAATTTGATCTGGCTTTTGTTGTCTTTAATAAATGTAGTAGGCTTCAAGGAGAACTTAAAAATGTTTTTCTTGCTGCAGATACAACAAGCTGAAACTTCACTTTCATGTTTAAGCTTAAGGGAATTCAGGATGTAGGGCTGTATTTCACGGGCTGCAGCTCTTCAGCCTTGGCAAAAGCTGGCACCGGAGTCAACTTCTCCTTGAAAACCAAACTGGTCTTTCTGAGATTTTGTTGTTTACAGTGGGATGTTTGATTATTTTTTTTTTTTTATTCCCCCCACATGAATTTAACTGGATTCCTCTGCAACTGATTTAAGTGCTGTCAGGGAAAGGATACCAAGAGACACATCCTTTGAATCAATGTATTTGAATCAAGATGTTGCAGATGAGAAAAGCAGTTATGATGCTTCTGTAATGTTACTCAGCCCTTTATCCAGGCTGAGATTTTTCACAGGAAGACATAGGAACAGGGAACTAATGTCACTGGGTTTCTCTGAAACTTCCAGCTGTCAATACTGAGAGGAAACAGTTCCCAAAATGCTCTCATAAGAGGCAATGGGATCTAATGCTCTGAACAGAGGACTGCTCCAATCCTATATATATTTAGTGGCCTTCTTTGTGTTGCTAAAATAATCCCTTAATTTGTGTTTTAGATATCAGTAAAAAAGGATATTTTCCCAAATTTGAATTTATTGTGATGTTATTCAGAGTATTGGTTATTGTTTAAAAGAAAAATGACAGGAATTAATTTGGTCAAAAATAACCAATTAAATATCCAGATAAATAACAACCAGTTAAAGTATAAGCAAATCAGGTGACAAATTTATTTTTCCCCGAACAGAATTCCTATAATAATTCTCAAGCACCGTCACCTGGTATGGGAAGGTAAGTAGTAAAAGCTGTTACCTGTATTTCTCAGTTTACAGCTAGTTTTCTCCATAACCCATGTGCCTGAGGTGCTCAAAAAGTAGCTTTTCACTCCTGAAGTATTGGGGTGGTTCTTCTAAGGGTGTAGATTTTGACTCAGTTGTTTGCGTAATAAAAGGTTTGGGAAGCTGCTGCCTGTGGTGGTGCTCTGCAGAGAGTCTGTCAGGAGGCTCCTTGTTGCACTAGCACACAAGTCACTTGTCTCAGTGAGTTTTCTTGTTTTATTTATCCCTGGAGGTATTTAAAAGCCATGCACATGTTGTGCTGAGGGACATGGGTTAGTGGTGGGCTTGGCAGTGTTGGGTTAACAGTTGGACTCGATGATCTTAAAGGTCTTTTCCGACCTAAATGGTTCTATGATTTAATGCTTTTCCCCTCAAAACAATAGCTTTATTAATGCTGCAAGCCCAAGCAGCTGCAAGTACCTCCAGGGTTATCTGCTCCAGAGCATAGCAGTTTACTTCTATTCTTTAAAACCTAACAATGGAGCTTTGAGAGATTACTCTGAGTTTTAGGAGGGCATTTCAGATTGGCATTGTGTTATCTGAAAGTGTAATATGGCACAGTAGTTACCGTGTAGTTGTAATGGTTTCATTATTATTCTTTAAGATTCAATTTACAATGAATTTAAGATTTTACTGAATTCAAAGCTGAGGGGGTTTAGTGGTTAGGTTTTGGCTGTGAAGCTAAAATGTGAAGAGTTGGAGGCTCCTCAGCAGTTGTTACCGGCTCATGTGTGTCACTTGTTGTAGGGCAAATCCTGACTTCTTGCTGCGTAAAGTGGGAGTGCTTTAGTGTCTTGAACTCTGAGATGTGGGAAGAGAGGTCTTAGAGAGCATTAATCTTACAGCGTGATGTGACTGAAGTACCTATATTTGCATTTTACAATGTAATACTTTTCTCTGGACAAGCAGCAAGCCTGTCGGTATGCCGTCTCCAGTCTCTCCAAAGCTGTCTCCGGGGAATTCAGGAAATTACTCTTCTGGGGCAGCCAACCCTTCAGGGAGCGGGTCTTCGGTGACGATCCCCCAGAGGATCCATCAGATGGCAGCCAGCTACGTCCAAGTTACGTCCAACTTCCTCTATGCCACTGAAATTTGGGACCAAGCCGAACAGCTGTCTAAAGAACAGAAAGGTAAGGGCTGGCACGGGTGGGTTGTATCCTCGGAGGTCCCAGGGTGTGCTGAAATGTTCACGGGCTTTGAGTCTTGGAGTTGCAGTTGATGGTGCACAGGATGCTTAACCAGGGTGTCTGCCAAAGTAAGATGGGAAGTGGTACCTCCGGTTACAGTGGTACCCGGCTGGTGCAGCGGTCAAGGTGGTGGTGGAGGTGTAATGTTTCCTACCAGCTATGTGTTGAAAAAAAAATAAAAAAAATATCACACATTTGAGGGGGAAGGAATGTTATCTGCAGGAAGAGAAACTCGGTATGGTTCCATTTCTGAAATTCTTAAGTAAAATACACATTTGAGGGGGAAGGACAAGGAAGTTGTACAGTAGCTTAACCATACACTAATTATTCTTAGCAGTCAGTCTTCTGCAAAAGTGTAAAGAAATTGATTAGAAAAGACCTTTTTCCATTATTTTTATTCTTCCATCAGTCAGCCATCTTTCTTTTCTTTTGTCTATCTTAATCTAAAAGATTCGTGCTGAAAAGACAGGGAGTTTGGGTGTAATATTTCCCATATAAAAATGTGTGCCTAGTTTAACTTGTGTTTCTGTTGTTCTAGAGTTCTTTGCTGAACTGGATAAAGTTATGGGCCCTCTGATTTTTAATTCGAGCATCATGACAGACCTAGTGCGTTACACCCGGCAGGGATTGCATTGGTTGCGCCTGGATGCCAAGTGATACTTTGAACTGAAGGAACGGAAAAATCGAACACATTTTTTCTCGCTGCCTCTGATTTATCTCCACAACACTGTGTCATGTCGATAAGGAAGACTGCCATAACACATTGCTTAGTTGACACTAAGAGCAAGGATTGCTTTCACATGTCTCCCATCCTCTTCTGTGTTTTGTGTTTTAACCCCCAATCATCTGGTTAATGGACTTCTTCAGTATTCCCATTTTAAGTTATTTAAATATATTAAAATTTGCTACATATAAAGGTGTAGTTTTGCTGATCTATCATGGATAGATCATTGGAATTCTGGTCATAATACATAAACAGTCAGTTTAAATCCTATTTATTTTAATTTTTTTAATTTTAATTTTGAAAAGCCCAGTTTGGGGCAGTTTTTAGCTATTTCTTCCCTAAATTTACCCTTTCGAGTACTTAGCAGAAATTAAACATAGACACTTTATTTAAGTACTTTGTGAGCTTTGTTACTCTGTAATGTCTTGTGGTGGTAGAGCCTGTAAAAGGAACTAGGGTTGGTAGGTTCTAACGCGTAGGGACACCATACTTTTCATGCCTAATGCCTATGAGTCGACTAATAAATGGCAACTACAGATTTATTATTGCAGAATTTGTACTAAATAGAAAAATTCCAGATATTCTTCTACGTATTAAGATACTTCGTTTAAATGAATTATAAAGAAATTTTTATGGAAAAGTATTTAGCTGGATCTGACTTGGATTGTTTTCAAGGCAGTTTCAAAACATCGCTTAACACTATAACAATCACAAAACATTACAGTAATTTGCATTTAATGTAATACTGAAGTAGTGGTGTAAGGATGAACTTCAGTCCGATAGGTGCGATGCATACAGGAGAGGTTTCTGAAATGGACAATCTTGTGCTTTTTTGCATCTCTTCATTTAAAACACGTTTTGTTTCCTTGCTTGTCATTTTTTGACGCGTACAAAATCAGTGAACTTTGTGGTTAAAAACCCAACAGTAGTTAAATTCCTAGCAGAACTGTCATTTGCATCTTTTCCATTGACTGAGAAACCAGAAATCTTAAGTAGAAATCGAGGTCCATGTTTTCCTTTTAGGGTCTGACCGGTAACGGACACTACGGGATGACAGTGCAACAGCCGTCGTGGGGTGGGAGCACACAGCTATTACAGGGAAAACGACTGTTTTGATGCAGAACGGATTTAGAACTTGTATTTACTCCGTGTTAATGAAGGTCCTGTTAATGTTTGATGGAGCATAACCCTCGCTTGCGAGGGAGCGGCTCAGTGAAGCAGAAGTGGTTCACGGAGTTGCGGTTGGCCGCTCTCAGAAAGTGTAAACCAAAGTACCTTTCCACATAAGGTGCTTGTCTGAGTAAGAGGTTTCAAACGCTACTGCTTTCAGTATTGCTTAGTGCCCCGAACATGTCTGGTGTGCCTTATGCCTTACTTTTAGATGAAGATTTTATGAACTGTTTACAAGATGTTTTACAGCAGGACCAGGTATACTGTATGCAGTGGTCTTCTGCAGTACTTTGGTAAAATTCCATTTCCTTTTTCCAAGTCCTAGCGTCTGTCCCACGAACTGACTTCTCCTTGTGGTGGTCTCCTTTCGAAGAGTCAAACTCTGAATCCTTTGGAGTGAGATTGTGGAATGCTGCTTTGTTTTCTCTCCCATTTAACCCTTTATTCTGTACCAGATATGAACGTGCATGTTCAGGAAAATGATTGCACTAAATTTTTTGTGTAGTAGTAGTAAAGTGCCAAAATCACGGCAACCTCGAGAGAAGGAATAGAATTCTACGCTACTTAGTACTGCAGTATGTCCTATGGGCTTTAAGAGTTTAGAAGTTTTGCAAATTAGTAACCTACTAAAAGGTAGCTGCATATTCGTAGAGCTTCCTTTGCGTTCCAGCGTGTTTTGTACTTCCAGAAAAGCTTTGCTACGTCCGAATTGATACATGGTTAACAGACCTGGGACTTTTTCCACAATAGCCGAATTTACTCGTCAGGTCTGTTGGAGCATCCTTTTTATTGAATCACTGTGCAAGGTCACGTTTCTGTTAGTGTTTGCTGTTCGAGACAGAACTCTGTACCCTCAGACTCCGCATCTTGGTTAATGGGACACTGTCAACTATTTTTCCTTTAATACTCTAAAGTGCCTAGCACACTTTTGACGCTATATTAAAAAAAAAAACCTTCTTAGAAGTTGGATTCATAGTTTATTTTTTGTGTAGTGCTGCACTAGCCAGCATGGCTGATTTTTGGCTTGCTCCTTCGTGCACAGTTACCATTGCTCTTAGCAGGAATGGTCTCATCTCTGGGAATTTTTTTTCCTTAACTCGAGTCCCACAAATACCTTTTGGTGTCACGTGAAATTGGTCTCTTAAAAAAAACTGTATCGCTTATCCCTAGATCAGTGGATCTTAAAAAAAATTGTCTTCGATGACCTGAAGACTTTTTACATCGTGTCAAAATGTGGACCTGAACTGGTTGAGAGTGTCCCACCTGCACAGTGTACGTTGTAGTAAAATCCCCTCCAGAGTGCTGTCCCGCGTCGTCTGTCTGTCCGGGAGATGTGCAGAGGTCTCGTTAATTGGAAAGAAAATGCCTTATGCGTCTGTGGCTATTTCAAACAGATACATTTAAATTTCGCAATTCCAAAAGCATATCTTAATTTGGGATTTACCATTGTTTCCGAGAGAAAAGTGATGTACTTTGTCAGATTTCGTAGCTTAAAAATAATGCCAGTACATTACAGGCTTCCATCCCTCTGTCAAAGTGGGGGCGGACGGTCCAAACCTGCCCGTGGTTCCTCCCCTGCGGCAGCGCGCGTCGCTCCAGTCCTCGCGCGCGGTGCACTAGTGGCTAATGGCGAGGGAACCCCTAGCTCCTGGCTTCCTCAATGGTTCCCTGCAGGACTGTATATTAAGTACATATCAACGCCGTAATTTGAATTCCCTCACTGAACGCGGTCCCAGCTGGTGAATCTCAAAAATGGCTTAATCAGACTAGGCTTGCTCAGATATCACAACTCTTTGAATTTGCTGTCAAACTTGCAGGTTCCGAGGTGATGAGGTGCAACCATTGACAATTATAAACAAATCTTCAGGACCCCAGAGTCAAAGAGCCCGAGACTTTTATTTTGATTTGAAACTATTAGCCATAAAGCAGAGCATATGGATGGCTCTTCTTGGCTTTTGATGGCAGTATGCAATTTGTATTGTACGTGTCTTTTAATATATATGTATATATATATGAACTCAGTCTGTCCAAAGTATATGTTATACTTGTTTTTAGATTATGGTGCAACTGACTATATTGATATATTATTTATTGAGTGCTGAGTCACCATCTTATTGGTGATAAATCTTGCATATTATACAGGAGTGCAATGTATATTCCTTTAGATTGCTGAGGCTTGATTGCTGTGATAACGAAAAAATGCCCTGAAATGTATTTATGAATGGCCCCAACACGCGGAGAGTCAGGACTTTATGGAAAAAAAAATAAAAATGTAGCACTTGCCTGGGGCAAGTAAAATAAAGCCGTAGGCAGATAATTATGTAGTTTGCCAAAATGGCAAACCAGTGGAGAGAGAGACTACCTTTGCTGTATTTAATATTTCATTTACCCAACAGATACTTGCCGTCACTGCAGTGTTTATATTAAGGCAGATACAGAAGGGCCTGAGCAAGTCAAGTTTGAATTACCCATTGGGGAGTAAACAACTTCCAAATTCTTATATTTCTGACAAATACTTTGGTCAGGGTTTCAATTACTCCATCTGATGAATCAGTGTTATGGAAAACCCTGGGTTTCCAAGCAACACAGTTAATGCCAGACATCTTTCCGTCTAAAGGGTAGCCAAAGCTTTTGCCAGCCAACTCAGACATATCCAGACCTATTCCAGGAGACGAACTTCCTTAGCAGGAAAGTTGCGTCAACTCAAACAATCAGGGAATAGTGTGTCGGGCTCCGTTGCTTCTGGAGGAGTGGGTCCACGCAGCCACGGTGGTGTTTGCCCGCAGCAGGGCCGGGGGGGCCCAGGGAGGGCTCTGCCCTGCGCCAGCGGCACCGCATGGGCGCCTTCGCTCGCTGGGACCCGCCGGCGCTCGGCCAAGTTTCACCCGAAGGCGGGGTAGGGAGCAGGCGGACACGCTGTGCTGCAGCGCGGGAGTCGTGTCAGCCGTCCGCGTGTGAAGGCTTCACCTCTTTTAGTTTCACCCGGAAACCTTGGTGGGTTTCCACCATTCCAGGCGTAAAGTCTCCACGCGCGCGAGCGGAGCAGATGCAGGCACGCTGGAGCGCAGCGTTCCCCGTCTTCGGTTTTTATGTGCAACCCCCGTGGTCGGTGTCGGGCGCGCGGGACTCACGCAGCGCTTGGTTTCGGCTGCGTTGGCATTACACGTCCAAAAACTCAGCTCTAAGGACCAGGCGTGACGTTTGCAAGCACAGTTCCTGACATTTGTATCTGGTCCCCCTTTTAAATTGTTTTAAGAAATTTTGTATATGGAGGATAAAGTGCTTATATATTTATTAAAAATCCTTTATCTTATTTGAAATTATTATTTGGTGAAGAAGGGTGTTTCTTTTGGGGGAGGGCTTTTCGGGGGGGTGGGGGGGAAGGTAACCTTTAACCGGTCACTTATAAATGAAGCCCTTATTAATCGTACAGGAAGGTACTGTTAGTAATTAATGGGATGTCTCTGTTTTATGCTTTGTACATGACAAGTCCATGTGTTACATTTTGTTCCTATCAAAATATTTAGGCATCTGTCTTCAACCAAAACCTAAAAGAAAACAAACTGTGATTTTTATTTGTTGCAATACATTTGAAATTTCAAAGGGTACTTTGGGGCTCAAAATTAGGATTTCTAAGTCAGTATGTGCATTTCACGTAATAAAGCTGTTAATGGTGAGCAAAGTATTATATACTAACTAGATTTTTTCCACATCTGTATAGTATATTCTATGTATTTTGTGGTATTGAGATTATAGAAAGTTTAGTGTCTGAAACATGCGTTTAATGTGTATTTTTAAACAAATTTATGGCAATTAAAATATTTGGAGAAAAGGGTATCACATTTCAATTTGTAAAGATCTTTTTAACTACTGTGTCATTAAAATGCTTTGTACAATGCAAAACTGTAACTGGAGAAACTAAGTTTAATAAATATCAAATAGATTTTCTGTATTAAACTTCCAAACCACTGTGCTCGTGTCTGTTGCATGGCCGTTCTCCTCCCCGATACGGCACTTTCAAGCCAAGTTTTCTTTTTTGATCCTCGTGCTTTGTGTACAACAAAAGGCGAACAGCCTTCAGTATTTTTGTCCCTGACTTGTTGGTATTTGCCTAATCAAAAGTGACTTGTTTCCTTTAGCCCTCCCAGTTAACGTGCAACCGCTCAAAAACGGATTTTGATCGATGTACTTTAAAATAGATGCTTCGGTGGCAAAAGTCAGTCTAGGACACGCGTTTAAGTAAGTGTGATTACAAGTAATGAAAAGTAAATACTTTTCCCCCCCGTTATCACTGGATATATTTGGGATATTGGAAATGCTATCAGCATTATCAGTTTGTTTGCTCCTTCTGTCTAACAGGCCTTTATCTGAGCTGCTGAGAGGGAAAGGAGGTGGAAGCCTGATCTACTTTCTGCACTTGCCAGGTTGAAGGATAAATGTCTAAAGTCCAGTTTGAAATAAGCGCTTCTGCTTGAACCGCGTGGTGTGCGCTCACCGCACGCTTTGCTCAGAGGATACAAGGAAAACCAAGGTGGCTTGCTGAATATAATTTTTTAATTCACACCTTAAAAAAAGATATATATATATATATGAACCATTAGAAAAAACCAAAACGAAGAGGAGAGGCAGAGTCCTTTTATTGAGCTTGGCCAGAGAGTCATCCTGAAGCATGTGCTGCGGAGCTACAGCTCTCAAGCTCTTTGAAGTCCTTTTACCAGTTCATACGACAGAAACGTTAAATACACTTATTGCTCGAGTCACTGTCCTGGCTTTTGAACGGTCAATAAATATTTCACAAGTAGAGGGGAGCATCGTTAGCAGTAACAGTGATGGGTGTTTTCGTCGCGACAGGTTACTCCGAGGCTGTTCTGAGGAAACAGCGATTCTTCCTGGAAAAGAAAACGTCATCAGGCGCTGCCCGCTCAGAGGGGCCCCCGCAGGTACGTCCCCAGCAGCACTCCTCTCGCTGTGACAGTGGTGCCCCCGTCCAGCCCCTGCGGCCGGGCACAGCGTGGTCACCTCTCCATTCACTTCATCTTGATTCAGTCGTGTTATTTGCGTTGCACAACAACTCCAAAACGCCTGTTTCCCTGGGCTGTTGCGGTCAGGCTGTGGTGCAGAAATTACCGACTCTAGAAATCCCTTTCTGCCTGGATCTTCGTGCAGCTGCTGTCACGGTCCACCTCTGTTAGTCGGTAGAACCAAATGACGCATTTCAAGTGCGGGCAAACCAGCAGCTTGACACCCCTGTCCTGTTACATTAGACAATGGATATATCCTGCCCTGTCTCTGCTTTCTGGTACGTGTACAGCAGCTGCCACGCAAAAGCAGCTTTCAGTCACTACGCAAAAATTTTGTCCTTAAAAAAAAGGACAATTTGCCAACGCCTTGTGTTCACAAGAACTAAATGGCTTTTGATATTTTAGCTGTCTTAAACTACGAGCTTAAGTTATCACCTGAAAGTGATTAATTTAGGGTAAGATACTGCTTTTAATTGATAAGTGCTTCCAAGTGAACAGTATTGGCTTTAAGAAGAGTTAATTTTAAGGTCTCTAAGTGGCTACCTAAAAGCTGTCTAGAGTCCCGTGTTCCTCCTTGAAGAGACGGGTTATTTTGGGTTGCAAGGAAAGGACTGACACTTGTAACCAAGGGCACGTGGACTCTGCTCTGTTTGCATTGCTTACAAAAGAGGTCTGAATCTGTTGCCCCATCCCTATTCCTGGTACCTTTTTCTATGCACAGAATTAATTCCATATCTCGTTTGGGTGAGAATAAGTGGGAACTTCCTCTACATAATATCATATCAGGTGTCCCCGAGCCTAAACGTTGCTGAGGGTCCGTTACCTGCACAGCATGGTGATGCATTCGCTGTTATCCCTGCAGGAGGCTCCGATGGGTCGCAGCGAGACGCCTCTCCAGAACGGCGTCATCCGCCTCTGCCTGCTGAGCCGGGGCTGGCGGGGGCGCAGGGAAGCACAGAGGGTCTGAAAGAGAGGGGTCGTGCCGTCGTTAGAGCACCAGCCGCTCGGTCGCGCTGATGCTGAGCTCAGTCATCTCAAGTGAGAAACATGAAATCTTTCCCATTTTCAGGTGCTAGCATGATCTGTTAGCGTATAATTGCTTGTATCTCAACCCCAAAGAAGCAAAAACTACAAAACCTGGGTTTTTAATCCTCTTGGAGGGAAGGCAGAATAACTTGCTAAGTTACATCTCAGAGTAATCCAGCATTCACCAGGCAGTTACTCTACTTTTTTATGATGTTGAATCCTCTGAGAGATCTCTGCCGTCACCTCCAACTCCTGCCAGTTATTCTTGCAGATCCTAACGCTTTTTATTAACTGCCTGACCGTTTTGAATTAGCGCTTTAAATAGTCCTCTCTTTACCTGGCTGAGCAGCAGCGAGCAGAGCAGCAGGACTGCCATGGCTTTCCAGGAGTGCATCTTCACGCTGTGAGCCGTCACTTCCACCGCGGGACCGGCCTTGGGCGGAGGAGGTAGGAAGAGCCCCAAATAGAACTTCCCAAGCCTCGGCTAGATTTTTATAGACTTCATTCTCTTATCGTTGCATCAGCTGTCAGTCATTACAGGAACAAAGTTCGTTTCGGAGCAAGAGGGAATTACTAAGTTAGCATCTGCTGAAGTTATCTGGTTCAAGGCCTGTCTATTTAGCTAATGATTTACTCTCCTTCCACTTGTACTTTGTCTGCTCAGCTTACCGCATGTGCCAACTGTTCCTTTTTTTAAAACCTACCCAGTGCGTTACCAGAACTCTATGGGGTATTCGCAAGCAAGAAGGTGTTTGGCCCACAGTGTTATGGTAAAGATCAAAAGCCATAACCCTATTTACCTTCCGTGACGTTTACGGTGTGTGTTGGTTTGAGTTTGTCAGCCGGGAGTAAGTATTGTCTTACCGAGCTTATTTGGAGCAGAGAATCACGCTGGCAATTCTGCTCCCCGTTCGTGGTACGTGAAAGAATCATGAGGAAGTTACTTAACTTTCCTTTCCACCCACATGGCCCTTAAAAAGCAGATGTAATACTCTTCGGATGGGTTTTGGAATGTAAAAATGTTATGTGTGATGAATAATAGGCCTCTTTGCCAAGGACCCTGATGTGCAGGTGCAGGTGGTGATCCCTGGACAGCTAACCCCCAGCGCGGGAGCCGCTGCCACGGGCCGTGCGGGAGCCGAGCTGCTCCATGTGGCCAGAGGATGTTTTCTTTGGAAGAGCCGCCGGCCGCAGCCTGCTCCGACCCTTCCAGCGGAACCCGCCATCAGCCTTCTCAAAGGTGCCAACAACTCCCATTGACGGGGATGGGCAGTTTGTAATTAAGAGGGATTTTAATTTTTCCCCTTGTGAAACGAGATTGCGACAGCCCAGAGAAGAGGGTGTTGAAGAGCTCTCTCCCACCTCTCCTCCTCTCTGAAACCCTCCCAGCTTACAAACATGGGGACAAGGGAGACGCATACGCCTGAGATCACTGCTCCGTAAAGGGACGTGGCTGGTACTTGCTGCTGCTCCTCAGCTGCGGTATCTTGCGCCTCTGGCTCCCGCATCCATCCCGCGAGCGCCAGGTCTGCTGGGGACAAGACTGGGGAGACTGCAGAACAACGTAATGGAGAGGATACCAGGTTACCTGCGTCACGTACACGAGGCTTTGGCACACACCATGCTTTAAGTTACTTCAAGTAGGAAGATGCTGTACAAAAAAATGAACTACATTTTAGCTGAATTGGAAATAGAAATGTGGATGTAAGAGGCTGCCATCTTCTGTGATTGCTTGATATGGAGGCGTAAGTGCCAGCGTGGAAGGCGAGTTACCTGATTAAGATAATGCCGTGTTGTCAGGTTCCTGGCTACAATGATTGCCCCCCCTCAGCCCAAACTTCACCACATTAAATAAAGCCCCTTTGCATCCTATTGTCTACAACCGCTATTGGAAAATTTGTTCCTTTCCTACAATGGTTCTTACACTCTTTCCTCTGCCCTCTTTGTCTTCCTTCCTTGGGAGGAGGAATCAGACCCCTTCGTTATTTCACCTTCCTGGGGCTTGCGTAGGGAAGGAAATGGGACAGTGGATCAGGGCACAACAAATAGCTGAACTTAACAGTTTCTGTTAGGTTTGCCTGTGAATTTCTCAGTTGTGTCTCCCATTAAGTCCTTTCTTTACATGCATCCGAGTTCTAATTGCTGCTGTTTCCGCTAGGCACCGTGACAGAGCAAAGGAAAGCAAGAGGCGGCGGCAGCAGTCTCGCCTTCGCCCCTGGAGCACAGGATCTGCAGCGACAGCTTTCAGCTCTGCCAGCAGCGCCCTCTGCAAGTCGCCAGCTTTTGGCTAGGCGAGCCTGGTACCTTGTGACATACGCATCAGCATATCCCCTTCAGGCAGCAACCTGTTCACCCTGGGCAAGAAACCGCGGAAAACAAAATAAAACTGAACCAGTTGTTTGCAGGTATACAAGTCCAGCACGCCAGTAAAGTGCCACAGCAAAGATGTTATAACAACAACAGCAACAAAAAAGACACAAAACGTTGTTCTGTTGCCACTTCTAACATTTAGGAAAGGGAGAACATAAACTGATTAGATGACTGAAAAATTTTCAAACGCTTTGTTTGGCTTCTGAAATAGGCACTGGCCAAACTCTTGAACGCCACGCGTCCAGCAGGAGCCATCCCTGACGGTAACGGGCCCTGCATCCGTCTCCTCCCTGCCTGGAGGGCGGCACGGGGGCAGCGCAGGGCGGCGGAGGAGCGAAGGGTGCAGAGGCCCAGCCCAGCCGCTGCCCGGCTGCTGACACTGCGGTGGGGCCGAGCCGCTGCCCGCGCCGGGCTGCGGGGCCCCGCGTAACCGCTCGGCAGCCGGGGTGAAGGTGCCGCGCTGTTGACAGTAGCCCGGCAGCTGGTTCAGACACAGTTCAGCTGTCTGCGAACGGGGGCAGAGACCTTGGGAGAGCGACCGAGATGCGCTGCTCCCCTTCAGTAGGGTTGCTGAAACAAAATTCATGGAAAAAAAACTTATTGACTGAAGCTACCAATGTGAAAGTTCACAGGTGCTGTCACCGAGGCTACCTGTCGGCTGCTGTGGGTGCTCTCGGAGGCTAAAGAAGCAGAACACGAGTAGAGTTCTGAATAAAGTCTGCCTCTCACAGTCACAGCAGTCGGTTCGTTGCTCCCTGCTTGCTTAGGCTGCCTCAAAAATACCAACGAACTGAAACTGAGTTAAATTTAAGCATGGAGTATTTTTAGCATGGCTTGCTGCACTGGAGGACTCGTATGACACCTCAGACTGCGCTTGGAGTAAACACGAGAGCAGTAGGAACAGCCCGAGACTGAGCTGCGTCACATGCGCTTCTTAAACATATGCTGAGCCCCAAATGAACAAAGCATTCAGCTACAAAAATTGCAACTTCCTGACGTGGGAGACTGAGCATCTCTGTTTTCCAGAGAGCCAAGCCCCGAGAGCCCAACACAGGGAAACGTCACTCCTGCCCTGCGGATAAGATAAACACTCGGTACCAGCTGCAGGACCAGCACGACAGGAGATAAACGCGTGGCTCTGCGCAGGGCATGAGCTTCAGACAGTCAGCTCCAGGCTGAAAGGAAAAAGGGACAAAGGAACCAGCCAGATGTGCCAGACCCCAAACAGCGGAGCTTGTTTATACAGAGAGCCACAGCGTGAATTTGTCACATACTTAAGGGACTTTACTACAGATACTTGTTTTTAAATCATCTTCAGTATTAAAGTCTTGTTTCTCCTGGTAGCTTCCAAGAAGAAACTTTTGATCCAGCCTATTAGCACTAATCAGATATCAGAACTGCAGTTAAGCATCCAATTAACATTAATGTGATAACTACGGAAATAGCATCACAGAATCACACAACAGCCCAGGCTGGAAGGGACCTCCAGAATCCCTTTTGAGGGGAGCCCAGACGAGATTATGCAGCACCCTGCCCCGTCACCACCACGTCCCTGGGGATGTCGTTCCAGGGATTGATTGTTCTCACAGTAAAAAAACTCCACTCTTACATGGAGATGAAATCGTTCCCAATGCCCCCTGTCTTCTGGATGTGAAGGGATGAGCCTCTGTACAGAGGTCAAAGTCCACATTCAACCCTGAGCCATCCGCCAGCTCACGCAGCTTTGGTCAAATGAGGTGCCTGTTTGCTTTTCACAGGTATCAAGGATAAAGGAAAAAGCAGTTGCCAGCGCTGGAAAGGTAAAAGGAGCAACGAGCCGTTACTGCAAATCACCTCCAGCTGAAGGCCTCCCTTGCTACACGAGTTATACCGAGAAACGTTTCAAAGAAACAGGAGCCAAAAAAGGCTGGAAATGCTCTAACACAAGAGTCTGAGCACACAGAACTTTAGCCCGATTATCTCCCTGCACAGGGTGAACCAGACAGAGATTTGCTGCTACTCACCTTAAACATCTCAAGACACAGATTTCACACAAAGTCATGGGACAAAGTTAAAGTTTATTAGACAAGACTTATCTCCCTCTTAATACCCTTCCAGTCATGCGAACGAGCTTAGCAACACCAAGTGATAATACAGGGAGGTAACAGTCTCCTTATTAAGTCGATTACTGGTCGTTTTCATAGTCAGCAGGGTTCTTCCTCTTCAGCCTCTCAAACTCTTGTGTTCCCCAGGAGTAGAGGAGATAGGCTCCCAGAAAAGCTGGAAAGGAAAGGGGACACTCACAAGTCACACTGCAATCAGCACAGCGCGGCTCAAACCACCGGGCTTCAATACAAGAGACCGCATTACAGAAGGCCACCATTACACAGACAGCATCAGAGAATCGCCTCGGTTGGAAGGGACTTTTCAAATCATCGAGTCCAACCATCAGCCTCGCTCTGACAAAACCCACCACTAACCCACGTCCCTCAGCACCACCTTTACCCGGCTTTTAAACACCTCCAGGGATGGTGACTCCACCACCGCCCTGGGCAGCCTGTTCCAGTGCTTCATAACTCTTTCAGGGAAGAAATTTTCCCCAATATCCATCCTAAAACTCCTCTGGCGCAGCTTGAGGCCGTTTCCTCTTGTCCCATGGCCTGTTCCTTGGGAGCAGAGCCCGACCCCCCCTGGCTGCCCCCTCCTGTCAGGGAGCTGCAGAGAGCGAGAAGGTCTCTCCTCAGCCCCCTTTTCTCCAGGCTGGACACCCCCAGCTCCCTCAGCCACTCCTCACCACACTCCTGCTCCAGAGCCCTCACCAGCTCCGTTGCCGTCTCTGGACACGCTCCAGCCCCTCAGGGTCTTTCCTGTG
>VXBO01001112.1:103971-155343 GCA_013400135.1 Rhinoptilus africanus
CGGCCTGTTGACTTCCCCGTTGCCTCAGCGCCGCCGCCGGCTGGCGACGGTGTAAAACCACCATTTCTATGCTCCAATTGTAATAATTTAATCGCGGTGACGCTTCCCCTGAGTAAGGAGGGGGTTCAAAAGGCGAACGAGCGCCGCTTCCGCAGCAAAGCTTATCCTGGACATCCTTAACAGCGAACTAAAGTTGAGAGGGCGCATGTGTACGGGTAACGGGGATGCTCTCCTTGAATCTGTCAAGGGTGAGTTAATGAAAGAACTCCTCATCGGGGAAAGGAAGTATTGTTACCGTTCCTGAGGAGGCACATCCTGGAACATGCCAGCAGATGGGCCTTGAAACTGCAGCTAATCTATGTGTGGTGAAAAGTTCAGCCAACTTGGCAGAAAAGTGAAGATTTTAAGTGTCTTAAGCTGAACTGCCTTCACTGTAATACTAAAAATCACACTCGGGTCAAAGACAACCCTCGCCCAGGTGAAGACCATTCCTCTGAGAACACATAGTAGCTCTTAACTTGATTGTGTAACCATATGTAAATTACCAAGCAATCAAATATAGGTCGGAGGTACTAATATCACAGAATCACAGGGCNGAGCCCCCATCCCCAAAATAGCGACGCTGAGGGGGAAAACAACGCGGGCGTGTGTGTGTGTGCGCTGTGTTTCGACCCCTCAGGTACCTCCCCATACTCACGGGGCACCACCTTGAAGACCTGGGAGCTGAACCGCCGCCAGACGTTGGGCAGCCCGTGCGAGAAGACGTTGGGGAAGGCGCGTTGCTCGAAAGGCGAGAGGCTGTAGGTGATGACATGGCGGACCCGCGCCAGGTTACCGAAGTGAAGGCCCATGGCGGCTCCGTGTCACCTTCCCCACCAGACGCCTCTGCCGCCGTCCGCCCCGGAAGCGGAAGCGGCATCTCCGATGCCGCTTNAAGAAGTTCCTCCTCAGGTTTAGGTGGAACTTCCCATGGTCAAGTTTGTGCCCGTTCCCCCTGTCCCTGGGCACCACTGAGCAGAGCCTGGCCCCATCCTCCTGACACCCACCCTGTCAGTATTTATAAGCATAAATATGATAATGATGTTGGAAGAGGCGTATAAAAATTGCACGGAGAGTCCTGTTCGGTGTGCTCCATTTGTGGGAAACCAGCGAGCGCCCAGCCTTGTACAACTCTGAAATAAATAACCGTGTCTCGTCCTGGCGTGTGAGACTGGCTGTTACACCAGGTAACAAATCTGATGTTTCAGACAACACCTTTGTGAGCGGACGCCTCAAAATCCTCTCACTAATAGCAAAACCAAGCTTATAATCATAGAAGAGGCCAGCTTTTTATAGCGATGACAGTTTCCTACCTCAGCAATAGGTCTTGACTACTGGGATTATTCTGAGAATTGCTGCAGACTAAAACTGGCGTAGCAGCATAAATCAGCCCTGGAGAACATGGTCTCAACCTTTAATCCATTGCTGAGGCTACGTATTTCCAAAACCACTTGTAGCTGACCCAAAAATGTAGTTTCTTTAGCTTGATTTCAGCCCTTTGTCTTTCCCATTTGTGCCAAAGAAAGAATTAATTTCACTTTCCTCCTCGGAGGCTCAGGGAAGCTGGATTCCCACTGTTGTAAAGGGATTAGTGGGAGTGACCCTGTATTAAGCAATTTGTTTTAAATCAAGCAAATGTAGCATGGACCGGGCGCTGGGATTTTTTTGTTGTTTGTTTGACATCAAGATATTTACCTTGAGCTTTTGCTACTTACTTCAAACATAGGTTTAATTAGAGCCAAAGTGAGTGCTATTTTGAGTTCGACAGCTCCAGGCTAATGCAACCTTCAGTTAGGCGCTTCATTTTGGTAGGAGTTAAACGACCGTCAGCCAGATGGTATCACTCTTCCCCAGAGTAGTTCCAGCTTGGAGGGGCGTCACAGCAGCAGTGCCGAGGTGAGCCATTGCGGCGGTCACAGAGTCCCCTGGGGTTCGGTCCTTCCCCTGCCAGGCGGGACTCCCAGCCCCAGGCCAAGCCCTGGGGAGTTGCAGAGGTCAGATTTCGGGTTAGGGGCTGGTTGGGTGGCTTGTTGGAGAAAGTTCAGGCATTTATGTATCAGTGCATTAGCAAGTCACCATTTTAAAGGCTATTCCTAGCAAGTTTTGCACATACAGCGCTGCTCCACATCCTTTTATTAAAAATAATTTAAAAAAATATTAAAATCTCTAACAAAGTTGGGGGGGGGGGTTTGTGTGTGAGCCCCATCTAAAGCCCTCTTAGCTTGGGTTCCCTGCCTGAAACTGTAATTTTTGACAAAAAAAAAAACCAAAAAACCACTAGAAAAATCAACTGTAGTAAAAATTTGGTTTGAAAGCATATAGAATTAAGGCACTGGTACCTACAATCTCATTGTGAGAGGAAATGAGGCTGTGGCCCCACATGTTTGACTACAAAACCAATTTAACAGCATTTAAGTAAACTAATTTAAAAGGCTTCCAGAAATCTTTTTTTTTTTTCCCAGCTGACAGCACTGAACATTTCACAATGCCGCAGCAAGCGGGATCCTGTGCCCTCACCCCGTGAACAGCTTGTGATTTGTTCTTGGACTAGATCAGGCCTTTCTGTTTTCCACCAGTAAGCTGGTGCCAGTTCTTAGTGAAGTAGTGCAGTTATTTAAATTTCTACAAGTTACCACACAGCTGTCCTTAAATTCTCACCACCCCTGGTTGAGAGAGCCCAAAGAGCACAACAGAAGAAAAGCAAGAAAAAACTTTGTAACTTTTTTACAGAACCCTAAGAAAGACTTGTCATCTTGCTTGGGGGAACTGGATAGGTGCTAGGGAAAAAAGAATTAAAATCTGAGGAAGTAATTTTAACAATAAAGACTTTCCTCTCCTCTAGAAACTTGCTGGAGATGTCACACAAAAGATTTCTTTATGGAGAGGAAAACTAGCAGGCACTTAATGTAAGTGATATGCATGATAGGCATTTATTTCTTATTTTAAATCTGTAACAAAACAGCTTAAAATAGACAACTGGTAGTTGAAACCTTTTCCATATTTTAAATGCAAAATTATTCCAATAAAAATATTTACATTTAATTTCATATTCTAGAAAGGCTGAGTGGCTACAAAAATAAGTGCTATGATGTAAACACCTTCTACTAACTCCATGCTCAATCCCAACTGATCTTACAGCGCTCTTAGAACTACACAAACGCTGTCCAGTTGGTTACAGCTACAGATACTTCGAGACTGCAGAAATACCCAAACCCGGAGTAAAACCAATGAGGAGTCACCCACTACCGACAAGTGCACTTGGTAGCTATCATATCTTCATACTCTTTGTAGACGATGGAGCCGTCGGGCTCTATGGTCAGGACACTCAGCGGGCTGTATTCGGCAGGAACACAGGAGGGCTTCGGAACAGAGGAGTCCAGTTTCTCGTATATTATGTTCTGTACCATCGTGTGGACGGGAGAGCCGTAACGATGCCCGACCACCCGCGGGCAGTCGCCTTTGCAGTACTGAGGGCTGTACCTGTGCGGTGCTATGATCCACCTGTCCCATTTCAGTTGGCTAAAACTTAGACGGAAGTTGTGAAGCTCACACTCGTTTTGAGGGAACAGAAATTGTTTGAAATATTCGCTCAGATTATGAGGCGGGGTTGCTGGTGCTTCTTTCAGATTCTCATGTCTTCGGCGTCGAGAGGCCCTTGTACCCTGTGAGTTCTCTTTTCCTCTGTCACCCGTAGGATCAACACGCAGACTGTTCCTTTGCCTGGGCCGCACTGGATTTTTCCGTCTGTGTCTAAGTGAGTTCCACCTGTGATAAGCTTGCTCACTGGTATCATTCAGATAAAGAAGAAGGGAAGGGGGAACCAGTGCCACATTAATGGGATTTTCCAGTTTAGTGTTCTGTTGTGGATCACCCATCAGACAAGTGAAGTTCACAGCCATATGAATATTCCTTCTGTTAGTAGCAATTAGAGGCTGGAGAAAAGAAGTCACATCAATCTCAACCCACTTGCGTTTTCTAACTTCAAAGTGCAGGCTAAAAGCTACGGAGTGTGAAACGCTGGGACATACTTGGCTAGAAAAATCATGCTCCTTGGCAAATAAGTGGCACATGCACGTAACGGAAGAAGAAATGGGAACCGATGTGTCAAAGGAATAGAGCAGGACAGACTTGAGTAAGTGCTCTAAAGCAGTAACACGATCCAGGTTGAAGAGTAAATCCACTGAGTGAACATCTCCTGAGAAGGGAAACAAAATCCTGTAGAGTCAGTGCGTCTTAATTTTCCCCTAGGCAGAAATACTATCGTGCAGTGGGTAAGTAGAAAATACTCAGCAGTGGAAGAAACCAGTGTAGATGCCCCTCCCTTACTTTTATTATATGGAATTTCTACTTTAGTAAGGGACGCAATATTTAAAAGTTAAGAAATTACAATAAAATCAAGAAACCCTGTGATTTTCACAGGTATTAAGATTCAATTAAAAAACACAACCCAAACCCCAAACAGTACAGGAGGAAGTTAACAGCGGTCTTTTCAGTGTTGATCTGGGGAAACAGGAACTAGACACTCCAGACTATACATACCGTGAAAGGAAATAACTAAAGTTTTAAAGTGAATGCTTTCAGAGCTTTTTAGCATTAGCACCACTTATTCTTCCTACTTGTATATTTTTTCCTGTTTAAATCTCTTGACCAGCAGCTGCCAGTGAGTCTGAGCAAGGCAGAAATTTATTTGTTAGTGCTACTTTAAAAAAAATGATCAGTTTTATGAGTGTCATTTTGCTTTTCTTTTATGAAACAGAACCAGAGCTTCCAAGTTATTCTGAATGCACATTTCTGTCACATTCACCCCTACTGTAAGATACACTACTCGTATCTTTGCCCCAATATTAAAATTTTGTATGCATTCTTGGAATTTGCTCCAATTTCCATGTTATTTTGAGATTGATGAACCTGTTTCCTGGCCTGTTTTCTAGATGTGGACATAACATATGTTTAATATATTGCCTTTTTTTTTTTTACTGCTCACCACTATATTTTTTCTGTAAACTAGAAACTGTTCATTTTTGAACACTCAAGTGCATTAAGTGATCTCTTTAAACTTACATAGGCCAAATAATCAGAAATCAGGCGAGGGCACTGTGGACCTTGATAAACTTACCTTGCCTGTATTAACGAATTTTTCTACAATCATGAATTTGAATAGCCTCAGTAATTGTAGGAAGTTGATTCAGGCTGCTACTTTAATTATTACTACACTTAGGATATATAATCATGAGAATAACTATTCATTGTGAGCATATTTCTGAATCAGAAGATTATATTATGCCTGGAAATTTTAGTCACGAACATTGATTTTTATTTTATTTTTTCCGTTATGAATACTTTTTAACATTGATCTCCGAGTTCACTCTGCACAAGTATGATATTTGTGTTTAAGGTTATCTGTCTTTCCACATGAAAAAATCCAAGTCGGGAGAACTCGGATCCCTTGCCAGGAGTCCCATAAGTAGAATTAAAGGCCAAGGATTTCTAGCTGCTGTTGCTGTGACCAGAAGAAAACCATGAAAGCGGGGGAATTTACAAAGTGCCCAGCCATCATAGTTTTTCAGTCCTCAGCCTGACTTACAAGTAGTTCTACTTTTCCCTTCAGGATATTCACACATTTGGGTTGTGCTTTGTCCCTAGCAAATGCACAAGGCAGGGAGAAAAGTGATCTTGCAATGGGATTCTGGCAGTTCATTGCAAGTCTCGTTACAGTACTATGTTTTTATGGCCTTGAAAAAAGCAGAACTGAGACGGGCAGTAGAAGGAAACGTGATGCCCATTACACCTAACCATTTTTCTACTTTTCCTGCTTAGAACTGATTGTAGAGTTTTCTCTGACTCACTATGAGTCAGCCTGAAACATCAATAGCATCTTGAGCATAGTACCATTTGTGAGGCAGTTCCCAAACTGTGGAGAAGTCTACGTCTAACGCCACTCAAGGAGAAGTAGGTTATGAAAAACTCCTACTGTTTAAGAGAGGAACCATCAGGATTAAAATAGCAACAACTCTAAAGAAATAAGATATTTTTATACTACGCTGCAAGCACAGAACACATGGAAAACCCCCATTTAATCTTTGCAACGGAGGCCACCCCACACCTACCTTTCATGAGGTCCTTGTGACGGTGCTTGCATTCAGAACACGGAGTGAAAAGTCGAACAGTGTTATAGAGGTGGCTTTTGTTAGCCTTGGGGATTCCCTCCTTGGTAGCAGACATCTTATACAGCCTCTTCATGTACCGAAGGGCTCTGGAGTGTGGCTGTAGCCTGGGGGCCTCGCTCTCCCAGTTCTGGAGTCCCCGCTCAGACAGCGCTTTGAGAAGGGGAGGCAGGAGGGCATAGCCACGTCTCACGCCTTTTGGCAGCCGCAGCAATGGATTTAACTCAATAGCAGTGTCCTCAGGAGCTACCAATAACCCGGGGCTCTTGTCAAAGACCACACGACCCCTGGAGTGGGGGGAACACTGGATACTCAACGAAAGCCAATGAAGGCAGCAGTAGAAACAAACACAAATTCTCCAAGTACTCTCCATGCTCCTTAGGGTCACAGCCAAAAAAAACACCTCCCCTAAAATATTCAAGAAAAAAAGAGCACCTCAACCCCATCCCTTATATATGTCGCAGCTGTAGAATGGGAGGGAGGTTTCTTTCTGATTAGAAACCAAAGAGAAAGACCTACAGCTGCCTGCTGAAACCCCATTGTCTGCATTTAGGGTAGAGCCTTTGCCCATGAAAAATCCTTATTCTGCGAGTTAACCCTTTTCACATGGGCAGTTACAGAACAAGAGAGTGTGCCGTCCTCCAGAGGGAGCTGGGGAGACAAGTTGGTATTGGCTAGTCTAACTGAATCCGTTTATTTGGAGAAAGACATAATGCTAAATATTATTGCTGTTAGCAAAAATACGCTAATAGAAAAAGGAAAGAAATTGGTTTTCATTTTTTCATGTATTTCTCACATTTAATTTCTGTGTTGATAATAGTAACACCCACTTCAGAGAGGTAACTGTGACTCCGGTACCGTCGGCTTCGTTTTCGTTCCAGCCCACAACACATACTTTCCTCCAGTCTGAGGTAAGGCATCCAAAAAGCAGAGTGCTTTTTCACTCAGTATCAGCTGTCTGTGGAGCGTGCTCCAAAAGACTCCAAACGGAGCAATATTGATTGCATCAGGAATATTCAGAAACTTGTAGCTGAGCATAACTAAAGGGTTTAGTTTTATTTAATTAGGAAAATACAGGGGGGAAAATGCATTTTCATAACAGATGTTTTTAATTAGAGCTATGCTATCAATAATCTAGTGAAATGTCACCTGTAATCCAACTTTCATATCTTCAGGCTTCTGAGTAAGGATTGCTTGTTGGGAGAGTGTTTAAATTAATTTACAAAAATGTCAGTCTGGCATTCTTTGATTTGGAGTAGAAGGTTAACTCAGATAACAATCTGTAGTATGAAACTATATAACCTTTTCTGCTAGATGTCTTAAAGCTGATTTGATTATGATAAGAGGGGGATACTGTCACTTCTAAGGTCAGCTATGCTTAAACTGTTTTGTACAAGGTGCTCTGCACTTTGATTTATTTTAAAAATATATCCTTCAGTCAGGTATGCTTGCACCAGACAAGCTTATCTGCTCCCTCCCTTCTGGGTTTGAATTAGTCCCACTTTACATTAGTTTCAAACAACTGTAAGTACAGTTTCTGCTGTTTGGTGACAATTCAAGCAGCCCTTTAACCCTCCCCTCTTCCACAATCCAAACGTGCATTCCTGCTCTCTCCTTTGCACTGATTTTTCCTGTTATCAAATCTTGTGGTGGGTCTAGTCAGGGAGCTGAAATGGTAGGAAAATAGTCCAACAAAAAGTGAATATTTGCTTTATGTTGTTGAAACCACTGGGCAAGTTGATAACTACTAAGCCTATCTTGAATAATTCAGGGCTCAACAGGACATGAGTGGTACTTCTGGATGCTAAAGGCATAGGAAATCCTTAACTGTTACTCGGTGAGTGCCAAAATAATCTTATGTGTTTTTATATATACACTGCACTGGAAGAGTACATAAAGATGCAGCTTTTGAAAATTTTACTTGCGTAGACTGAAGAGTTGAGGAAACAGGTGAAAGGACCTGGAGACTTTTAACTGTAGATTTAAACCTAGCCCCGACCAGACATATCCCCCTCTTTTGCACAGTCTAGTGGCCTGATCGTAAAGCTCATCCACATTTATTTGCTGTCTTGTTGGAAATCTAAGCAGAGCAGTCAAAGTCACGCACATCCCACTTGAGCCAATATATCCCTGAAGCGGCACCTTCACTGATTGTAACGAGAAGGAGAAACCTAATGCAAACTGCCTGGTGGTGCACTGGCCAAAGCTGGGAGCTGCTGTTGTGACTGCTGGAGGCCACCAACACAACTGCTTGGGGGTTTCTATTGGATGTTCTTCCTCGTGTGTTGCTGTGGGAAACTGAATTTGCTAATGTTGTTATTATCACTTTCAGCCTTCCTGGTGTACTTTAGTGCCTGGCAAACTCTTGTTTACGAGAAAGCAAAGAAAACCCTGAAGGATCAAAATTGTGAAAAGCGGAGAGCCTGCTGCTGTTACCTCAAACCTCGCCTCAGACAGCGTACAGGGCAGGTAAAGTGCTGTATACTCTACGTGATTTCAGGGTGTCTTTTTGTTTGTTTGTTTTTTCAGAACTGTTTTTATTGTTCCTAAATAAAATAGCAGTTCTGGCCATCTTGCAGCACCTCTGCCGCAGGGTTCGGTTGTGGCTGTGAGGCAGGAGTTGAGAAACTCTGCTTTTTCATTTTGTTGAGGACTCGTTTATTTTCCGCTACTATCTGATATGGTGAAGACGCAAGTCTTTATGTAACCCCTTAGTGAGAAAAAAGGCTAATTTAGCTTCTTAAAACTGCAGGGAAATATATTCCAGGATTAGATTTTTTCCCAGACTCTCAGTTCTCACGCTTCATACGCGGATGTGCTCCCGGTATGCGGCGACGTGTTTGGTTTATGGTTGGACTCGGTGACCTTAAGGGTCTTTTCCAGCCTAAACGGCTCCGGTTCTCTCCTGGAGCTGGGCTCCCGTGCCTCCGAGCCCCGGGCTGGCGGCGAGTGCTCGCCCGCCGCAGCGCTGGGTGGCCCGGCGGCTGCCCGTCCTGCTGCCCGCTCCCTGGGGGCGCTTCCCCCCCCGGCCCGGGATGCGGCTCGGGGAAAAACCCTTTCCGTGCCGGCAGCCTGAGGCTCGTTACCCTGACCCCACCTCCGCGCCTCCCCCGGGGCAGGGCCGGGCCCTCCCCGCTCCCTCCCCGGGATCCAGGCGGCCCCGCCGGCGGCGGGCACCGGGAGTTTGGCGGCGGGGTCCCCGGGGGGGGACCGGGACCGGGACCGGGNCCGGGGCTCTTTGGGAGCTCCGCAAAGCGGCGCTTCCAGCAGCCGGGGACCGGAGCGCTCGGGGACACGCGTGTCGCCGGCGCGGACAGCCCCCCCCCACGGCTGGGGTCTCGGCCGGTCCCCCCGGGCGTTGCTGCCGGCCCTGCGGGTGGCGGCGAAGGCAGTGCCGGGCACCGTGCTGCTGGCGGCCAGGAACAGGGGAGGGTTGAGAAGTGATTTTGTCTCGCCCGGTGTTATTTGAGCGGTAAAAAGCATTCCTTGGTGGGTCAGCCTGCGTGGCACTGCAGTACGGAAAGAGTTTTGGTGTGTAACAACGTGGCTTATTTCTGCTGCCTTCAGCGGGAGGGTTTTTAATCTGTGATTCAAAGACCTGAGCTACATAGTTATTTTCTGCAAAAATCACAGGGGCAGTAATTGCCTGGACCCTTCTTTTCCTGTTGTGCAGAGACCCGTTAATAGGATTCTTCTCTCAGAAAGAAAGGTCTCCTTAGCAGCGTTTAATGTCAAGAATGAAGCGGTGTCAGGTAGAAGCTGAATGTATTTCGATGCAGAAGGGTGTTCTGAAGAATTCCAGCCTTAACTCTAGAGTGTTCCGTGTTTTGCAAAGTATTCTTGAGGGATGTATTCAAAAAGTAGAAACACCTCCAGGGGGTAAGCACTGAGGTGTGAAAATTAATGAGAAAATTGTAAAGTTAAAATTTGAAAAACAATTTGAGCGTGCATTTAGAAAANCGCTACAGCCCGACGTGGCGAACGCTGGCCGCGACGAGCCGCGTTACAGAAATTCCGCTGATTGCTTCTAATTACCTGGAAGCTGGAAGCGACTGGCCTTTGAGAAGGTGGAGGGGGGCGCGGAGGGGGGGTTGGGGAGCGCTGGGGANAATGTCAAGAATGAAGCGGTGTCAGGTAGAAGCTGAATGTATTTCCATGCAGAAGGGTGTTCTGAAGAATTCCAGCCTTAACTCTAGAGTGTTCCGTGTTTTGCAAAGTATTCTTGAGGGATGTATTCAAAAAGTAGAAACACCTCCAGGGGGTAAGCACTGAGGTGTGAAAATTAATGAGAAAATTGTAAAGTTAAAATTTGAAAAACAATTTGAGCGTGCATTTAGAAAACAGAAATTCAGGTTGAAAAAAGAAGGGAGGTGAGAGAAAGAAAAGTATTTTCAGGTGTGTGTGGGAGGGAATCACCTAAGATTTTTTCCAGCCATTTACAAATGGTGAGAGATTATGCAAATGTATTTATTTATGAATTTGCCTGACAGGGTTCCTGTGTGCTCTGATACTGTCTCTTGTTTGGCCTTATTTAGTGCTAAGGTGCAAGTCCAAACATGCCAAGGGCTGGATTCATACTCCCAGGGCTACTCGGGCCTGCCAGGGTCCCGCTGGCTGCACGTCCAGCCCAGGGCAAACTGTGGAAACCACATCCAAGCATCCAGTGACAGAGGCTTCAGGATGCGGCTGGAGAGGGGCAGGGGAGTGGGCCACCGGGGTCCCCTGCCTGGCCAGCTCAGGTGCGGGGGAGCGTGCCAGCCCTCAGCCCCGACACAGCCTCTCCAGCCCCGGCTCTGGCTCCAGGTGAAGGATGAAGGACTGTAGCTGGTCCTTCTACCTGCTACCAGGTGTTTGGTACTTTCAGCTTCAACCCACTCATTTCCTCTTTCTGCCTTTGCCGAGGTTTTCATCTGGGAATTTGCATTCTGGCTGGTTGCTTTGCCTAGAGTTTTGGGCAGATGAGGACAAAATGAATCCTGTATTTCTAAGAACAAGCTGAAGGATGAAAAAGATGTCTTGCCTATTTTCAGTGCTTCTGACCTGTCGCTGAACAACTCTGTTTCCCACGCTTTGGAGAAGGGAACTAAATTTTGTTTTGCATGGATTTGCATCAGGGATGTGCTTTTGTTGTTCCCTCTGAAAATCTTCCCAAGTCTGGCCAATTAACGAGTCTCTGAAAAGTGCACATGCTTTGATTTTTTTAGTAACTTAAAATGTCTGAAGATTCTGTCCTCAGTGTGCGGGAATCTCCAAGAGCTTCTGGTCGTGGCTGGGCTGACTCTGTGCCAGCCCCAAAGCATAAGTGAAGATGCTGCCTTTGACCTGTGGCTTCAGACAATAAACCAGATTGTCACCGCTGTGGCTGGTTCCAGTTGGCCTTGGCCAGTTTGTGGCTTAGAGCTGGCACTGGCTGAGCCCTCTGGGGTGACTTGACAGGAGACTTGCTGGCACAAAACAGGGGAAATGGATTTGTAAAATAACTGCAGGGTGGGGCAGGCAGGGAAGTGTAACAGAAGTTCTGTGAGTGCTCGTTTAACATGATTTTATATGGTTAGAATTTTAATACAGAGTAAACAAAAAGCAAAGGAGAGGTGTGAAAAAACTAATCATAGTTAGTTCTTTGTTTATAATGTTTTCCTAATCTTAGTTATTAAAATGAAGTTTTAATTTCTCTAGAAGTTATTTGCAAAGGAAAAGCTGTGTTAGAAATATCATTGATGTCAAATTTGAATATATCTCCTAGACTTGATTCTTTGAGAAGCTCCCTCTAATTTCTGTTACCTGGGTTTCCATCTTTTTGGTTCTGTGGTGTCAGCTCGCTGTTGCAGCAGGTGCCATCCCTGGTGTTCTGGACATCCCCTCTTCCACTGCTTGTGCTGGAGCGTTGGCCAGGCGCGAGGCCGTGCGATTGCCGTGCCTCCAGGTGACTCCAGCAGCAGGGTGCTGAGGTGCTCTGCGTTCCCTGCCTGTCACCCTGCCGGGTTTCAGCACAGCTTCTTGCTCTCTTTTTCAGTGTACAATTTGCATACTCCAAGGAGAAAGGGCAAACGTGAACTTTCTTTAAACCAGGGATTTATTTATCTCAAGGGCATGCAAAAGATTAACTGCTTTGGATATCTCCTGCCCGTTGCTTTGGGTCTGACTTATGTCTGATTCAAAACAGCAAAATCAATGTAAAGGTGCATTTACTTCAGTTGGCCTTGAAAAAGCTGTTTAAAGGATAGCAACAACACTTAATGTCGTTGTGTCAAATTATGTCTATCTTCAAAAGTGAATAAACTTATTATAATCTGACAAGGGCATGTTCTGGTGACCTGGGAGATCCTTTGCTCTCAGGAGGAGGATGATTTTTATGGCTGAAGTGTTTTTAGTTTTTGGCACTGAACAATCCTGGGTGCTACGGTGTGAGAATGAGCACCTGACTGCGGGACCTGGAGGTGAAATGGGTTATACCAATACTGAGGACGATGCTCCTGCTGATTTGGGCTCCCTGTGGTTGTACAATGCACGTCAAGCCAGAATGGAACCAGACGCTTAGAAGTCCTCTCCCAAATACAGTCCTGTGCATCATCACAGAGAACACAGAATTTACATTTTTTGCTCTGTGGGCACACAGGATTGTAGACTATATGTCTCAGAATGAGATTTATAATTTTTTTCATATGCAGATTAACAGAGTGCCTGTACTCGCTCTCAGAGATATGCATCATTCTATAAATACAGGCATGGCCCGTGTTCCTGCCAGAGCAGCGGTTGGCTCGGGGAGGGTTTGGGTACGGGGTGAGACACGTGCTGCTTCTGCCTCCTGCCTGCATGTGAAGTGACCCGTGTGCTGGCGGAGTTAGCCCGGGGATCTTCCATCAGCCTTTTGCTGTCCCCAAAGATTTCTCGCATCTGACACTGGGAGGTCTCGCGGAATAATGAGGAATGACAGAAGGTGGTCCAAGAACGAGTACTTTCGAACTACTGTATAGGCATGTGTAAGGTGTTTGAGCTTGGAAAATCTTCATACAGCAGATGAAGTGCTGAAAATGTACAAAGTGAATGAATGTGAAAAATCAAATGAACTGATCATAAGCAACTGTAAGTTAACAGACTGTTTAAAAACATGGACGTGTCAACAATGACATGGTGAGATCAAAATTAAGCCAACGAGATGCTTTCTCTCTCCTTCCTCCCTGCTCTTTCCAGCTCACCCTCTTCTGACAAGCATTTTACTTGTCTTTTTTCCTGTCTTCTGTGACGTGACGAGCTTCCATCAGCCCTCGGAGATAAACAGTAGCAGTCCTGAGGCTGCTTTAACCAGGCCTTTAAGTATCCTGGAGCGAAGTCTATCGGCTATCGAAGTCTATAGCCACACAAAATGAAGTTCAGCTGGTTTGAGAAACTGTCTTAAACAGTAAAATTAAACCCACTCACCTGGGCTGGTCAACCCCCTTGGTTCAGACACTGAAACGTCCCCGTGTTGTGTGGTACAGCATATGCTATTCTCTAAAGATTTTTCTGTGGGTTCAAAGAGCTCAGACAGTGGTTGTACAGCATTTAAATGTCCTAACAGCATGGTTTCAGCTGGGAACGTTGTTCAGCTAAATACTGTTTGCTTTTTCTAATGAGGCTTTCAAATATGATTTGATGTTTCTCACCTACAGATGTAGGTGAGAACATCAAGTATTTTACCAGGGACAAATCCTATAACCTTACTCAGTCAAAACCCCCAGTGAAGATCTACGTGAGTGAGAGCGTGGCTGTGCAGTTGGGGGGCAATGCCAATTTTATGTGATTCTCGGCAGCCGTGCGTTCCCCAGCACGCGGCTCTGCTTCTGCTCCGCGCTGCAGCAGGAACCCCCGCTCCTCACAGCTGCCTCCGTTGCTGCGAACTGGGAAACCAGCCTGAAACGGAGCACGAGCAGAGGAAGGTTCTGTAGGTCGCTTTGGCTCCAGAACATCCTGTATCCCATCAAGGCCTGAAGGAACACAGGGACCTGTCCTTGATCCAGGGTATATCTGTATGACTTAGAACAACAGCACTGGCCTTCTGTTACCTTTCTTCTATAAACTATTACCAAACAATTTACTAAATCGTAGGAAATGCTAAAAAATACTGGTTAGGTTTGCTGTAATGTTATGCAGAAGTAGGAGTTACTGGATTCTATTGAAAAAGTAATGAATATAATCCGTAACAGCCCTGTCGGAGTCCTGCCCTGCGAGCTGGTTTGGTTACTCGGTGGGGCAGCCGCATCTGTGAAGTCTGGGATTGATGAGTTTTCTCGGGGATGTTATTTTGTCTATTAGGCTGCTGTTACTTGGATGGTTTTGGTGGGTAAACCCCGGGATTTTTATTTTTACTTTATATCTGTGTCGCCGTTGACCTAGTTTTTGAAGCCAATAACCCTGAGCAGCCATCTGTATCCCAGCTGATGCCAAGTAATGAAAATAACACTGAAAGGTAATAGCCCAGTGGGCGATTGGAGGTTTTTATGGGTAGCATTTGCTGTTTGTGTTGCTTCCCCTGTTGGATTTCACATCCCGACACCTCGTACCAAGGGCTGGGGAGGCAGATGCGCGGGAGCAGCGCTGTGGGGCCGGGGGGCTCCGATCGGCCCACGGCTCTCTCCCTGCGTGAGGAATCCCAGGTTGCTGTGGTTTTACTTTATCCTGCTGCATTAAGGGGCTCACCAGAGACAGGATGTATTTGGGGCTGTATGAAAAACGGCTGCCGCAGCCATGAGAAATTATTTTAATATTATGTGCTTATCTGATACCTCTACAGTTTGTCAACATTTCTGTGACGTTGGTACTGTGCAATTAGGATGAGATGAGCAGTGTCGGAACGTGGGGTGCCGATGAACGGTGAGCGGACGTCTCCCCTGGTTGTTGTTGATCGCTGGTGTTTTCTGTGTTTTATCCAGAGTTACCGGTCCTTGCCCTCAGGAACTGCACACTAGTGCAGAGCACACCCTGGTGATGTGCAGATTAAGCCGAAGATCTGGAAAATAATGTTAAGAGGCAAGTTTTGGCCCATAATCCCAATTTTCTACTGCCAAGTGGTTTTGTGCAGTGACTGTGGTAGTATTCAGAAATGAAAGGCAACCACTGACATCTTTATCGTGAGCATTATGAGGGTGCTAATGCATCTCCAAATGCATTAGTTGTAAAAATTCAAGGGATTCCCTGAAAGTCTTAACTCTCCATTAAGAAATCCACCATGTATATCAATATTTCTGGCTGTGAAGAAGAGTTTGACAACATAGTAATGCAAATGTACGCTAAACGTTTAGGAACCCAAGGACAGATAAAATGAACCTCTGTGCTGTTGTTTTTACAAAATCCTTTGATTGTTTTCACTCGGTTCTGTTTATTATTGTTACCGTGTAAGTTTATAGGTAACAAACCTAGGCGTGCTTTTTCATGACTTGTAGATCTGAGAATACTTTGGTTGTGTCCTAGTGGTGATGAATGATGGCTGGTGTGCTTGTGCTGACACGAGAGGAAGCTTTCTGCCTTGGGTCTGTCGTATTCTCTGATTTTGATGCATTGTAGTGGTTTTCGATTGCCGAGAGCAGCTGTAAATTCTCTCCTCTGGGGTCTCTTCATCCCATCTCATTCAATCGTTAGTGGTCATTACATTATTACCACATTTGAGTCGGGGCAGGGCTGTGGTTACCCCGTCTCAGGAGCGCGTTGCTCCTGCGTGCCCGTGCCGGCGGCTGGCTCATCCCGGCACAGAGCGAAGGACAGTTATTCAGCACTTCACGCAAAGGCAGCGGGAAGGTTTAATTGTTAATACTTATAAACCAGGGCTTTACTGTGACAGCCGGGGCCCTAGAGGAGCTCTAGCCCTGCTCCCCATTAGCTCTGCCCAGGGTTTGGGGTTTCAGCAGCCGAGGGGGGCTGCACTGCCCTCCCCGATCGTAACCACTGAGTCCAGCCTCGGAACAATTTGCCATTGTGAGATACAAATCATTAAAGCTGAGGACCGTATATAATATTTAATAACTTCTTTACAAGGCAACTGGTTTATAATTTAGGAGGAGCACTTGGAGGCATGTGATTTATATTTGAAATAATTTTATAGCTAGTGAATGCTATTATTGTATGCATAGTACTGTGTATTATTGTGCGTTACTAGTAAAACTTATTATTGCAAGCTACTGGTAAAACTTCGGCTGGTTTAGAGCTGGGGGTTACGTGATACTGTGCTGACAGGGACCTTTTCCCAAGGCTTTGTGCTGTTTTGCAGAGTTTCAGGTGATTTGCCCCGAGCTGTTGCTGACACTGTCCTGCAGAGCTTTCAGCACCCTCGCGTTCGGGGGGAACTTGTGTTTGATTCTGAGAGTCTCACGGTTTTTAATGGATTTATCCTGACAGCAGTGTGGCACGTTGTTTATCCTCCGCTTCCATAAAGGAGACTCTTCATTTAAGGACACTTGAACTTCAGTGTCTGCTCAGCTCTTGTCCAGAGCGGGCAGGAGACAGAGGTGGGCTGCTGTGCTGTGTCCGGAAAAGTCTGGATGCTGTCGTAACCTTGATGTGCTCAAATATCTTTAAAAAATCTCATTGTAATCTAAGGGCCAAAGCTAACAAAGATCTGTGGCAAACCTCAGCGCTAAACTGAACTCTCCAACATTAGCAGCCTCTCTGATGAATTCAGCTGTCCCCGCTCTGCCGGGGAGAGGCAGGAGTCGGTGCATTAACCCTCAAGAGGCCTTGGGTGGAAAAGTGATGACTTTGGCTTTCTATATTTTATTTCTTTTTCCTCGTGGTATGTTTGAACCTTTACTGTTCATGTAGGGCTGAGGTCAGAATTCTGTCTGCAGCACTCTAACAAACTGATAGTCTCTGAAATACCTGCACAAAACTTACTGTTACAGAAGAAATGCACGAAGCCCCCTGCGCAGAGGGGGCGCGACCGGCGTCGCCAGCTCTGTCCCCAGGGAGAGCTTTGCTCGTGGCTGGCAGGACTTGCTCAGGTTCGCCTTTTTCTTTCTCAGCTGGCATCACGCAGGGCGAGGGTTTATTTTTTCCTTCTCATTTCTCGGACCATTGGAAACGGTCCCCTCGCCTGCTGTTGCAGAACACTTGACTCGATCAGATACCAAGTCACTGCTTTGTGAAAACAGTATTTAATGCAGTGACTAAACACCGAGTTAGTTACTGAGTAACTTCCCAGGAGCCCTTCTCTATACTCCGGGAGTTACTGAAACATTATGTGCTGGTGGAAAAAAAAAAAAAATTATGCTTAGGGATGGCCTGTTTGTGTACAGGATTTTGAAGAGTGGCCCAGGTGGTTGCTCTCGGCAGAGGCTCCTGTATTCCCCTCGTGCACAGGAGATGCGGCGTTGAGATGTTCCCAACAAAACGATCCCCGTCCTCTCCTGCTTCTGCTGTGCAGTAAAGCACCAACGGATTCTGAACCCTCTGCGGTGGCTTCGGCAGGATCTGTGTCCCACTGGAGAGCTGTCTGCTCCTGGCCACCACATAAAGACTGAATGGAGCCACAGGCGAGCGGATTCTTTTTGTAGGAAATGTGGACAGAATCCCCAGTTTCCCTTTGAGAGGTGGTACATAAGAACAAATCAGAGAGCTGTTGCTTGCATGGCATTATCCCGTTGGCAGCTTAGTTTGAGGGGAAAAAAATAGTGGCATAAAATCGGCTTATTTTTTAAGCCCAGCTGGAAACGAGCGGGAATTCATCCCCCCAGATAAGGATGTTATAAAATGTTCAGGCTCCATCGCATATATTTGGAGGCAAGAAAGAATTTATTGCACAGGCTTGAGTTGATTCAGAGTTGCACAAAATAGATGAAAGCCTCAATCTGTGTGCCTTCTGTGCTGGTTTATGAACAAAACATTAAAAAAAAACCAACCAACCCAACGAAAAAACCTGCAGCATATAAAACATAGCTTCAGTGTTTCCTTGAACTGTATTAACTTGTACTGTCCAACCCTTTCCCTCTCCTCTTCTGGAAGTAGTACATAATTTTTTAAGAAAATCAAATTCTTGGATTAAATCTACCTACTTTCAGTTGGATTTAATTAGCTTTTGTCTGGCGGCGTGTCTCAGCTGCCCCAGAGTGAGGGCTCTTGCCGGTGCGGTGTGACCTGGGCTGGGGACAGGGGAGGACGAGGTGTGGGGACTGAGGGATGCTCCTCTGGTGATGCCACCCCGCCTGGATGCACGGGAGAGGGTGCGCTGGTCCCGGGGGCTGAGGGCCTCTCCTGCTCTCTCCGCTGTGGCCTCGGCATCATCTTCATGGAATTTTTCAGTTGTGCCCACGCGGGAGTCGTGGCCGCTTCCCAGCGGCTGGGCAGAAAAAGCACCATCGTTAATGATTGACTGGTGAGATAATGAAATAGCCGAGCCTGCTGTTTGCTTTTCTTCCTTTTCCACTGCCACTGTAGCGCTGTGCACGGCGGAATGTCGTGAACCAAAGGGCAGTCTCCAGCATGAGGCAGAGGAGCTGCCTGTGACAGTCACTTGCCAGCTTTTGGTGCCTGTGCCCTGCGTGGAGCCGCCCGCTGCCTCCGAGACGTCCCGGTGGCGGGGCCAGGTGGGATCGGGGAAGTCTCTGACAGGGTACGAGTCGCATTGAAAACACTTTGGATTCTGATGTTTACAGTTTCTTTTCCACTGACTTTCAGATCTTTTCTGCGTTCATAGCTGGAATGTGGACCCAAAGCATTAGCTTTGGTTTTCTAAAGAGAAAATTGGAGGTAGAAAATCTGAGCTAGCTATACTGACTGTGAACGCGCATCCGGATCTCTAGAGGTAACTAAGCCAAACGTCATCTCAGATGGTGTATATATATATATATATTTTAGATGTCTGTATCTGGTATATATTGTCTCTCTGTAATTCGACAGTAGCTGTGATGCCTATGTGTATATTTGCTTTATGCAAGAAAAGGATGAAAATAACATTCTGGTTACTCTGTGTTGTATCTAGTTTGCTGTAAATCTGGTAGGAACAGTGATTCTGCTGATCCATGATCTAAGTAACTGCTCCTTCGTCTCTGGAAAAGTGCCTGTGTTTGGGGAGGGAGAGTGATTTAGTGAAACGCCGAGCGCAGACCTCTGAGTGCCGCAGTGGCTGTGTCCGCGCTGTGCCCTGGATGACCCCCCTCGTCTCTCCTTACACGCAGCTTTTCCTTCACCTAGACGGCGGCCCTTCAGCGTGTCCCAGAGCTGCTGGAGGATGCCACACGTGTCCTCGGACCTCACGGGGTTTAATGCAGAGTTTGTACGATGTTACATGGTTTGAGTGCTTCCAGGTGCACCCAGCCGTACCCGTGGGCATCGTGGCAGCAGCTTCCAGGTGCTTTGCAAGGTCCCCACGGAAGAGGAGGCGCAGAGTGTGTGCTCTGATGCTGGTCGCAGCTGGGGAGGATGATTAGAGACGTATCACAGGCGCACACCCAGACCCAGGCGTGAGCTGATGGAGGTGCAGGAGAAGGCGTTATGTTGGAAAACTGTGGAATTGTCCCGTTTTCTATGGATCCTGTCTCCCCACCAAGGGCTGACTCAGCTGTCAAGTTTCTTCCAGAGCATCTGCTGCCAAAGTCCATCTGCTCCATCCGGAGGCACCCTTCTGTGACAGTCCGCAGGAAAAGAGGGGAAGGAGCAGGATATATCTTGGAAAATATTAAAAACACATTTTGAAATGTTTAACCTGGGGTTGAAAACAGCCTTAGGCACATGTGATTGCACAAGGCGGCCTGAACTTCAGGGTTTATCCCCTCTGTCCCTGCGTGTGCAGGGTGACATTTTGCGTAGGGAAATGCGTGAATGTCACCAAATAAGTGGAACCAGGGCAGAACTGAATTCACAGCAGAAAATTTATCTTTAAAATTATAAAATTATTTGTGTGTTATGATGTGTAAGGGACCGATGTCACACCTGTTGTGCACATGGACGGTCCAGTGTGTCACCTCTGGTGTGACCGTCACTCTAATACAAGCACAGGAGCTCTGCTCTACCTTTGGGCGTGCAGATTATGTATTTTTCTTTTTTCAGAATAAGTAAAATCTGGTAAAATTAAACAAATAAGGGAAGAGGTCTAGCAGTTAGACGTTTTTTCACAGAAAATAGTTACCTTGGTAGAAAAGCACGTCATGATCCTTCGGCACAGACAGTGTTTACGTGGTGAGGCTGACGATGAAATGCAGGTTATAGATGACCAATTTGGGGACTCAAAGAGGAAGTTTCTGGAGAACGGATTAAATGTAGGAAGCTGTATGTGAAAAATCTCACACCTTTCTGTTTGGATAGGTGCTGATTGCTATGAAGTGTTGCAGACAGGGAATCACTCGGTCTCTCATTTACATGCCAACCAGGTGATCCTCTAAATGAAACCTCCGCTCCTCAGTGGAATTACTCGCCTGTTGTCAGAGATGCGGTAACTGCCCTGGTGTCAGCTGCCTTGTCAGAGTCTCTCTGGTTATTGCTCCGCGTACTGCATTTTCCCAGAACGATATAAATTTAGGCTTTCTCCAGTCTTCTTCCTCCAGCATCTCCTGTCAGTTCTGCAGCATGTCCGAATGCTGTTTGCAGACCAGGTGCTTCATTTCTGCCCGTGGTCCTGAGCAACTTGCACCCCCCCATTAAACCTCTGCTAACATAACTCATAGATATTTCCAGATTATTTGTAACTACTAATACAGTCTCTCATGTTTGTTATGGAAACCAGTAACACTAAGAATAAATGTAATGAATTCTGCCTAAATGAAAGATATGGGAAAATACTCAAATGCAATACTTGCCAAAGGAATGGACCAGTCTAATATATTATATCTTTTACATATTTGGTGGTTTTCCCTTATTCCAGTGGAATGTTCTGCAGTAACTGGGTATTACATTACTGTCTCACTCAGCCCGAAGGCAGGCACAATTATGTTTAACATCTGGATGAGTTAGACTGAGAACAGACGTCCTCTGGAAAGGAATAGTTTCTGCTCCTTATGTCAAAATAAAAAAAGTTTAAGGAATAATGGCTTTTTAAATACCAAATCAATTGATATTAATTCATAATCCTTAATTTGTATGTAAGAAAATGGAAGTGCTAATATTGTTTGCGTGGTGGGAAGCTCAGTGCAGTCAGTAGTAGGTCAGGGGGACGTGGAGAATTTTATTTTTCTCTGATGTTTCTTGGATGGTTTTGCTGGCGAGCTGTCAGTAAGGTAGAAAGGAGAAAGCATCTTCTGAGACGGCTCTGCCCACTGATGTGTGAGCGTGTGCTCGTATTGCGGCTTACCCTCTTCCTGGAAATCAAATCTCTTTTTCCTTGCTATATTAAAATATGATGGTTTATCCATCAGGGAGAAAGCGGTTCTCTGGCTTTGTCCTTGTCTGTTTGAGATCCCTCATCTGGTGGAGATTCCTTGCCTCTCTCTGTGTACTGAATCAAGTGTGTGTGTGGGGGAAGCAGAAAGTACCTTTCTGCCCTTAAAGAGCAGCTTTTTTTCCTAAACTTGTTGGGAGAGGAAGGAGACTAATGAAGGCTTTTTACTTTGAATTTTCTCCTGTGTTTTCTAAGACATTGGATAATGTAAGCTAATTCTAAAGGCATATGTATAAAAAATCAAGAGTCATTAGGTTTTTTCTCTTGGAAATGGAAATGATTGGAAAGAAACGCATACATTTAGGGTGAAGCTGTGATTTCTGGCAAAAGCATTTTTTGAGAAGCGCTTTCAGAGGTAGAAACAAAAACTAAGTGTTTGGTGTTTAGTAGATTAGGGAGTAATGATGATGGAAGCCAAGAGAAGTTTTTGAGGCTGAATAAGGAAAGTCAGGGAACTCAAGGACAATGGAGAAGTATGTGGCGGGTGACTGCCCTAATTAAAAGGTCAGACTCTGTTGGGTGCTCAGAAAAGGTCTCTCACAGGGCTGTGAAGAATTGCCAAACCTGATCTTCCTCATTAAATCCTTGGCTAGAGATTGGACCATGGTTCTCGGGTCCAAAAGCATTTTGTTTGGGCCACAGTTTTTCAACAGCCGAGTATGCGTGTTACCGAAACGCAAAACACTCGCGTCCAGCAGTGAGATGTCATCGCTGCGTGGGAAATGACTCCAGGGAAGGGGTAGGATGGACCAGTTCTGCCATCGCAAAGCTCCCACACTGGCCGGGAGGAATCTCTTCCTTCTGTAGAGAGCTCAGCAGAGCTGGGTAAGGAAGTTCAGGAAGACTTATCTCCCTCTCTCTTGTGTCCATCCATCCTGCTCCTCCCACCCCCCAAAAAAGGGGGGATATTGGAATGCAGTATTATTATTTTCATCCTCCTCTAAATTATTCAAGACACTTTCATAGCTCCAGAAAGCCTTAAGTCTGTATCTATGGTTTTTACTACATTCCTCAAACTATGGTGAAATTTATTCCTGCGCACACAAGGCATAAACCGCATCTAAATCCCGTTTAGGGTCTGTTTTGAGGCAGTCTGACACTTTGACTTTCCCTGGCTCTCAGTAGCAGGGTACGGTTCCCACTGGGCCTGTGCAAGCCAAACTTGAAAGTTTGTCCTTGGGTTTTGATCTGTGATGTCCTTGGCAACCACTAGCTACCTGCATGATAGTTCTGGAAACTGCAGGCAATGAGAAATCTGCTTTTTAGAGTCTCAGAAATCTTTGCAAGAAAAATACGTATTAGCGGAATGCGTGTTTTCCAGTCATCTAAAGGAGATGTCACCTGGTGTGCTTGCCTTCCTGTTTGAAACCTGAAGCTGAAAGTCCTAGGGGACAAAATTTGTGATTATAGGCTAGAATAATAATAATAAATAATAAGAATAAAATAATAATAAAGGGAATGTACCTATTTAAAAAAGAGAAACGGTGACTTTCAGAGATGCTGGGTACAAAGATGATCAGACAGCCACGCTTTCCTGGATGTGGTATCCTTCCATTTCTCTCATGCTTTCAACAGTCATGTGAAGTGGTGGAATTTGAAGACTTCAGAAATTTGTCTGGAATTTCTGGATATTTCACAGTCTGGTCAAAGGAACAGCTCTTATTTCCAGACATCTCGTGTCTCAGAGACACAGTCATCAAGAATGCATCTGCGTTGTGCATGTGTGTAGATTTCTGTCCAGATGGATCTCCTGGATGGAGATCTGGGAACCTGTGCTAGATCATCAACCGATGACCTACTGGAGGTGTCTGTGATACCAGAGACGTGGTACTTGCCTTCCCCAGATTTTCATACTCTCTGGGCTTTCCTAGGACAATCAGGAAGGTCGCCTGATAAAGCAAGTTTCACAGATGACATTTGGTAGCGATTAGATCTCATGGTCTGTGGAGCAGATGGGTCAGGTGCTGCAGACTGTGCAACTGATTGGAATCTGAAGAATTTCGGCTAATATTGACATCGAGTGTTTGCCCTTTGATAAGAAACAGGTCATTCACAAACAGGTACATGACATAATATTGGTAGGTTTGTCACGGTGTTTGCTTTGCATCACACACTTACCATTCCCATTGCTTGGAGAACAGTTGCATATTGTAGTCTGATACGGATTAATAGCTGTGTTTTCCCCCTTTATTTCCATGGAGCTATTTTTTTTTTTAAAAGGGCAGTTTTACAGAAATAGATGTCTGAAGTTTTGCACATGATAGCATGTTAGCAGGGTGTTGCCTTTGTCTCCAGAGTGTTTTGGAGGAGAAATCCTGTTTTGTTTTCCAAAGTTACAATTCCTCACCCATAAACACCTGTAGCCTGGTCTCAAAAGAAGGTTTGAACTCTGCTTGTATTTATTATTGAAAATGCTCGTTCTTGCTTCTCTGATGGAAAGCTTGTGTTGGTAAACTTTAGTGGAGCTGCACAAGTGTGCAAATGTACTGCGTGGCTGTGTTCAGTGCCAGGGGCTGTTTTTCCTGGATTGCTGAGGCTTAATAAAGAAAATACCTGTGTTTCAGGTGGGTGACACTTGGGGCAAGCATCGTATATAACTGCAGGTGAGTTATGGATTAATTAGCAGCACCGAATACAATCTAAATGAGGTCAAACAAGAACAAACTGTAAGTAGAGGAAAGCTTGCCCTTATAAGACAGGTAACTTGTTAATTGGCTGCAGTCTGGAGTTGCTGATTTCTCTCTGTACAGAGTTAATTTGCCAGAGACATGAGGCTTTGACCTACCAAGTTGGTTGCAAGGAATTCAAGATTGTGCAATACGAACCACCTTTCCCCAGAATGAAGAGGTTGAGGTGGCAACTGGTATTTTAACAGCAGTCGGTGTGGGGCTGGAGACGTGAGCAGGACTTGAGCCTGCACGGAGCGCTGGGGGACCGTATTTGACAATGTTTGGGTGAACACGGAATTTTAATGCCCAGGCTGGTACCTGAGCTGAGAAAACTTACGTTGTGGGCAGCGACAACGTGGATTTCCTGGCGCTGCCTTGCCACTACTAATTTTTTTATTATTATTCTTATGGTGAAAACTTGTAACAAATCTTGGTTTTTGAGACATGAGACATCATTACCTCAGCCCAGAGATAGCCCAGCCTCTTGTACAGAATGTCCTGTGTCATCTGGGCCTTGTTCTCCCCAGCCATCAACCCACTGGGAAGCATGAGCCAAGTCCCATTCCCTGCGGAGACCCTCTTTCTCTTCCATGCTTTCGTTCATCTCATCTCTCTTGTTTGTCAGATCTATAAAGCAAAGTGTGCGTGCTTTATGTTTGCAAATGGCTTTGCATAGAGGGCCGTGCTCTGTGTAGGGTTTCCTGGGTAGGATTGGAGTAAATATGATAAATAAGTGAGTGTAAGTCGAGTTAACCTTTTTTTTTAAAAAAAAAAAAAAACAAACAAACAACCACCAACCCACCAAAAACCTTTGGATCTTAATAGGTTGTTCGTGGATTTATTTCCTCCCTGGGCACGAAGTGACACACTGTTACTACACTTCCCTTCGTCTTCCGGTGTTCTTGGTTCTGATATTCTTTTAATTTAACATTTTTCTTTTTTGCTTTCAGAGGTTTACAGTGAAAATATTGTGAGCCTGTCCGGAATGCACACGTTGTATTGCAGCCTTGCCAGGGCATTTCTAAGACCTAGAGACAATGTAGTCCGTGAGGGTGCTCTACCACCTACCAGCTGAGGAGAACAATAGCAGCATTGTTAACATCAGTGGAGTTTTAAGTACATTAATGTTTTCCTTTGCCATGTGACAGAGAAAGCAGTTTTCACATAGTTCTTTAAACACATTGAGATCAACGGTTCTGCTTCCAGTGTTTAGGAAACATCTTCCCCCAAAGAAATACATTAGATTTTCCCTAACATGTGTTTCATTATCGTATCATTTCATTAAATCCTAGAAGACTTCTGGAGAAGAGCGTATTGCTGTTCTTAAGCATATGACTTCAGTTCTTATCATTTTTCTGTCACTTCAAGGATGTGAAGTTGAAAACTTGGTCTTAAGCAAAACAGATACACAAAATGTGAGCCCATGGCAAGAGTGGGACCAGAGGGCACCCAACAAGGGGGGAAAAAGTCCTCTTGCTTGTCTGGTGCTTCTCCATGGAGCAGGAGAGGCTCAGGTCACTTCAGACAGGCTACGGGAGAGACTCTAGAGGAGGAGCAGCCGGAGGAGGGAATGTCCTACGAGCCGCAATGTCCTCCTGCGAGCGGGTCTTGGTGCTTGCTGCTGCTGTTTCCAAGTCAGATGTCTTTCGGTCTTCTAAGATATTGAAATTATATTTCCTTTTATTTCTTTTTCTATTTCATCCTAAAAACCTGAGACAAAAGATCTTGACTATGTTGCTGACCTCACTGTAAATCACGAACAGGTAGCCTGAAGTAATGGGGCAAAAGAGATCTTGGGAACCACTGGTATAGGAAACCAAAAGGCTACTCTCATTGATATACATAAACCAAAGCACAACTGTTATTTAAATTCTGCACATAGCTGTGAGAAGTTAGAGCCAAATTCTCGTCGTAAATCAAGGTGGCTCCATTAACTTCAGTGGAACAGTGCCAGCACATCCCAGACAAAGACTTGGCTCGGTCTATTAATAGCAACAGTCGAGTAGTAGAGCTGCTTGGAGAAGTTCCACTGGAACAAAATTTTGATTAAAAAAGCGGAGATAAGAATGACAGAGGAATTTGCCTTCTGGTTCTCTCATGGAATGTGGCTCCCGTGGGGTTTGGTCCTGTGCATCTCCCAGCACCTCCAGATACCACCAGCCTCGCGCAGCTCGCCAAGACCCTGCGCTCACTGCGGTGGTCCCGGTTCTCAGGTGCAGTCCGTTCGTTTGGGTACCATCACGGTGGTGTGACAGCAGCTGCGGTGCGGTCTGATCCTGCGTTTAGTGTCTGTGCCGTCATCCTCTCCACTGCTGCTCTTTCTGTGTAGCTTCAGAAAATCCAAGGTTTCCCTTTCAGCGAGTATCTAAGGTTTTTATTTCTTCAAATTCTTCAATACACTGTGGTGAAAAGGATGGGGAATGTCGTCATCAGCTGTTGATGCTTCGTGTTTCCTGTGTGACCCTGTTATTCAGGGATAGACAATTAAATTTCACAGCTGCATTTTAGATCATCTCTTTAGAGAAAGAGAACTTCTGCAGGCATCCTTGAGTCAGTTTCTTACTGAAATGTCAAAAAAAGCCCAGCAGAAACTCCCACTGTGCAGTGTCAAGCTCTTTTAATTTCCCAGAAACTAGTTAATTTATTTACTGCACCCCACCAGTCCAAGTTCCCTTTATAGATTAACTTGTGTATTTTGGCTCCCATCCACCTCTTCCTTTGGCTCCAAGTGAATGATACCAGGACTGTCTTTCAAACAGGGCAGGAATGTGAAGTTTTTTGATTAAAGAGCAACATCGCCCCTGAAACCTCTCTCTCTGCCAGCTCTGAGGCCCCGCCGCAGAAGTGCGGTACTGGGAACGACAGATTAAAGGTTTGGCGAATTCAGCCTCTTTGAAGAAAACAGACGTGCAATATTCTGGTAGGACCTGGAACAGTTTGCATCTCCTCAGAAAGCGTGTCACATGGAGCAGTTTGCCACCAAAGGTTTTCAAGACTGTTTGTTGCCTTTCTTTTAATAACTAATCAGTCTTTAGAACTCATTGAAATGAGAATTACTAAATCAGGTCTCTAGATAGTGCCTGCCTGCCTTGCCAGGTTCGGGCTGTTATTTGGGGCTCATACTGGCTGTGAGCGTGTCGGAGGGGTTTGCGGTGGCAGAGGCGGTTGCGGGGATCACACTGGTGGAGTTGTGACCACCTCCTGCGTGTCTTCTCTTGGCCTATTAAGCAGGCTGCCGGTAGGGATCTCATTTGTTAAGCTAAACCTGCTTGCACCATGTATAACAATCAGAGTAAATGTCAAGTGCTGCTAATCAACGCAGGCTGTTTTCTAGGCTCTGCAAAAATCTTGTACTTGTTGTACATGAACTCTAAGATGGTATTTTTCTAGTACGTTTGGTGTGTTTGCAGGGGAGTTCTTAGTGTCAGCCATGAAAATATTTGGCTGTCTCTTACAATGAATGATTTGTTACTGACAACAGAGTCTATCATCGAGATACTCTGTCGATCTCTCATCAAGGCACTTTCTATAAGCGTGGATGGAAATGGCATGGAAACTCACTTAAACAACAAACCATTTTCATCATGTTCGTCAAATAAAGTGTGATTTGGTTCTTGCTTCTCTGAGAAACAACGGAAGCCTTTAAGGAGAGGTGAGAAGGCTGATAAGATTGATTATAATAATGATTTCTTCACATTTGGTAATTCTTTTGGGTTGATCTGTCCTCTGCTTGTTCGGTACAGTTATCCATGGGGCACTGACGCGTCCCACTTGCTGTCCATGTATTTGTACTTCTGTGTGAGATTTTCTGGAAGGAGATGCATGTTTTGGGGCACACTTTGTGTACTGTCATTGCAGTCATGCGGTTGCAAACCCCCGTGCTGTTTAAATCAGGGGCTGCATCCATCTGAACGAGAGCTGGGAGAGAGCCAGGCACTGGTCCACGGTTATGACTGGTTTTGGAGGCACAACTCTTAAGTCACTTTGAAACTTCAACCACCAGGTGCATGTTGTAGTTAAGTACCTCCAGATGAGGCAGCATCTGAGCTGGGATTTTCAACCTCTCAGATTTATTTATAGGCAGATTCAGAAATTAGTTTTGATTCTGGCCCTTGATATTTTGTAATTGTAAGGAGAGGGCATCTTCTAATTGTATGTGTAGTCTTTTAGATGTAATGAAGATCTACAGAACTCTTGTTATTAAAGACTCAGTTGCTCTGTGATAGAGGAAATGATCATTCCAAGGTTCTGATAATTACTGAAGCCAGAAATTCTCTTCTAGCTACTCTAAATACGATTTTCAAGTTCTTATCTTGAGCAAGTGTGTGATGCTCATTGTCTGATCTCCTCAGGTGCCATCCGAATCCTCCCACTGAGTCTTTTTTGCATGTTTCTCTTTCTCTTTAGGATCCTCTAGATATTATTGGAATGTGACCACAGAGAAAAACGCACTTTTCTAACAACTTGTTTGTGGATGTTTAATCAGACTTAGATTTCTGGAAATGCTACAACATGGCTTCCTCGGGGAATGAGATAGAACGATGGACTCACAGGCAAGGCGGCAGGATCGGAGAGCTGGTAGAGTCTGTCATCTCTCCTCAAAACAGTAATCATCTTTCGCCGGTGAAGTCGATGGGTGGTGTAGACCATCTCCTGCACCTCCCTGGAAGAGCAGACTCTGCTTACAGCTCTTTCTCGGGGGGATCAAATGTTCCAGAGTATCCCACCCCATTGTGCTATGGTGAAAACTGCTGTTTGCCTCCAGAGCAGGTATCGTACATGGACTCAGAATACGTAAGAGGTATTTATAATCTCAGTGCAGCAAACTCTGACCTCAGGTGCCTGTACAAGGCACCAGACCCGAGCATCCAGGATAACTCTCACAGCACCAGCCTCGCTGGACGCTGTGGAAGCACTCCTACCCGAGGGACTTCGAATCAGGGACTGCTGCCTCTGGCTGCACCTCCACCTTCTCCTCCCGCCAGACTCGATAGCTATAAAGTCACTAGACACCTTGAAAACTCAAGAGGAAGACGCAACTCCGGCAGTCACAGTGAGCGTAGCGTGCAGCCAGCTCCCGGTGTGTGGGACACTCAGCCAGCAGATAGGGATGTGCTGTGGAGTCAACACAGGGATGAAATGACTGAGCAAGATATAGTGGCTGCTCGGAGAAAGACTCTGGAAAATAAGGGTCTTTCTTCTTCTGATTCTACAAATGAGGTATTTATATCAAAAATTCAGGGGTTAAAGATGGAGGAAAATGGAGAGTGGAGCCCATCCCAACAACCTATAAAGAGAAACAATCCACACATTTTTAGCAGGCCTTCTTCAGTCATTTTTCAAGAATATTTAAAGACTGACTCTTTGGCAAATGTTCCTAAAATACTTTCTGCTTATAATTCAGTTCCTGCATATAAAATTCCTGAAGAGGTGAGCTCCAAGTCCTGCCACCCAGTGCATCCCAGCCCCGGCACTGTTAATGATACACAAGAAGACAAACAGCATCCCTGCAGTGGATGTAAGCCAGCTTCCAGAGACCCAGATCTGCAAAGCGCGGTGACAGAGCCCAGACACCGGAAAGGATCCTTGCCCTGCGCTCAGTGCCCGCTCCCTGCCCAGGTCTGTTCAGACTCGGATCAAGATGTGTTTGAGGACAGTTGTGATTTAAAATATATGGACAGTGGTCTTCTAATTAAAAACGCTTTCAGGAAGCCAAACAGTTGTACAGATGAAAATCGGTGCTGTGACTCTGAAGGAAAAATTGGGAGCGATGTTAAGGAACCGCTCCATAATCAGCAAGCCAAATTGCAGCGATCGTCACTGTCCTGCAGCCATGGCACTGCAGAAGCAGAGCACCCTCGCTGTGAGGGGTCAGATCAGGGAAATAAGCAATGTTATGGCAATACTAACCAAATGTCTTATTTCAGACCAAAGGAAGGTTCCACATCTTGGTTTTTACATGAAGTCAAGAAAGAAAAACAGGCTACTAACAGCAGTCCTGACCTTAGTGTGCATCTAGAACAAGAGGAACCTTCTGTTCCTTATCACAAATACCAACCTGAATTGCAAAAACAGCTCTTAAGACAGCCTCAGGATGATCCTGCTGGTGAACAAATAACGAGGCAGACGACTCCCATGCTTTACTATCTTTCGGGGGGGAAACCCACCAACATCCTGCACCACAACAAGCTCACCCGATGTCAGGAGGACTCGAGGAGCTCACCAAAGGAATTTCCAGCAAGCAGCTACTCTGCCTCAGTACGGTGTCGAGAGATCCCAAGGGCAAGCAATCGGCTTCAGAGAGCCAGCCACCACCTTCCATACAGTGCTGACGATCTCCTGCTTGAGACTGAAGGTCTCATTCTTGGGAGTCCTGCTTCATCCATGGAGGAGAGTTTCAAGAATGACTATAGAGAGAAACTTAAAGTGGCTCAGAAAAAGGTTCTGAGAGAAACTTCCTTTAAAAGAAAAGACTTACAGATGAGTTTGCCTGTTAGACTGAGACAGAAACCCTCTAAAAGGCCTTCAATTGAACACCTGAGGTCTTTCTCGTTATCCAGTGCAAGCGAGGATGCCAAACCTGTTCCTTGTTCCCCTTCTCACCTAGAATCCCTGGAAAGTTTCAATAGAGATGAAGAAATCAAGAGGCCACAAACAGGTCGAATAGGGGGAAGGAAAAGGGTAACCAAAGAGCAAAAGAAACTGTGTTACTCTGAACCTGAGAAACTCGATCAGCTGTCAGATAAGGAAGTGTCATGGAGTCAAGTCAGGGATGAAATCACTGAGCCAGATACAGCAGCAGCTAGGAAAAAGACTCTGGAGAACAGAGGGAGGGCACTTTCCAGTTCAAGTATCTCCAGGACGGAGCTGAAACAAATCCAGCATACTGCACTTATGGAATACATGGAGCGAAAGATTAATCAAAGGCCAGGAGGTTCACAACACCTCCCGCTGCATAAACCACCTCTGCAGAAGAGGCTGTCGCATCCCAAATGGCCTGCTGGCAAGGTTTCCAATCCGGACGGGAGCAGGAAGGTGCAAAACACTGAGGTTTTCTACCAAGTTGTCTCTAAAGAAAAATCGTCAGATGTTTCTCCTCCTTTGGCTTTGGCTCCCCTGCCAAGTGTGAGCAGCGGGGGTGATCCCACACTCTCGGAGCATGACCCGTCTCCCAGCGCAGCAGATGGGAGCTGCAGCGGCAAGTGTGCCTCCGCCGAAAGCCTCCCGCAGACGGGCGATCCCATGTCGGGGAGAGCTCGTGAGAGGTCAAAATCGACTCCTCCTTCCACACAGGTAAGAAAGATGCTAAGTTGGTAATTAGTGTTTGAGTCCAGCTTATGACTGTCTACCTGTGGGACTATTGCCATGGAACAACTCCTGAACATCACAAAGAGCAATTAAGACTTTGTGTAGCAGTTGGCTTCCGTTTCTGGGGATGACAAACAGGGGAGTAAAATGAACCCTAGTCTGAAAATGCTGGTTGTCCCAGTGTGCTGTTCTCATTTCCAGGAGGCTGACGGAGGCAGCGGTGGCGCAGCGGCACTGGCTCGGCGTTGCGAGAGCTGGCTCGGCTCCCCCAGGTAAGGCTGCACCCAGGGTAGAGCCTGTGTCCGAGATGTGCGAGCTCCAGGGGCAGCCACGTCCGTCTGCTTCTGTCCTTGTGTCTCGGGATCCTTTGCCTGGATGGGAATATTCATCTGCTACGCTGTTTGTTTCATTTTGGGACGGTCTTTAAAATAATTTATGGGGTGTGGAGCAAAAGTGGAAATGCAGAGTGAAGCTGAGCCGCTCTCCCCGCGGCAGCCGCGCTCCTTCGCATCTCCGAGACCGCAGCTCCCTCATCTGAGCTCCAGCAAAAACGGCATCTGCAACAGCTCGCATGTGCCCAGTCTTGAAAAATACATCTGCTTGTAGAGTGGTGTAATAGGGGCTTTTTTTGTGTTTTCTTTTTTTTAAAGGAAAAAAAATACTGTGCCATTTACCCATAGCTAACAAGGAAGTTTGTATGTTAACTCTCCATATTTGTTTTGCTTGTTTGAGGAGCATCAGAGGAGATAAAGATCTGACCTTTGTCTCGCCAAGGCGGTGACACTGACGCTTGCATAGTAATAGAAATCCCACTGCTTCAATCATTCAACAAGTTCCCAATGGTTTCTGGAGGCTTGATTATATTAGGAGGAAAAAAAATATTTTTACTAAGATTTTGAAGTTTTTCCTCAGATTTCCTGGTTTAGCTAAGAGGTTTAGCGGGTCAGCATGAGCATCACTGGAAGTTCTGGACAGAACAGTAACATCAGAAACATATTTGATCATAGCTCTGTCATGTGTACTGAATAATGAAAGATGAGAAATCCAGAATTGGTTTTGTTAGTAATTACTTTAGATGATCATCTCTGGGAAATAGCTGTAAGTACAGGTTGCATTCTGTTACTGCTGTATCTCATTTTTTCTCTTGGTTTTCCTCCAGCAGAAAGTGCTGTTGAGCTGTGGCTCAACAACTAGGCTGGGCCTGTTTGCAGTGTTAATTACTCGAATAAAAGTTCCAGCTGGGACCAGCAGGAAGAGCAAGCTGTGATCATTAACCACCCTGATGGTGTCTGTGGGTTAGTGAAAAAAAATCCTTGAGGGTGTTCTTATGCGTATTTTGCATCCATTTGATTGCACAATACAATTTAGAAGTAGTCTCCACGGATATCACCGATTTTCTGTGATAACGGCTGCAGGTGGCTGGTTTAGCCCACAAGCTGCTCCTACCCACTGCCATTGCAGTGAGGCCTGAGAATGAGAAAGAATAAGGCTTGGCCACGTTTGCAGTGATTTTCTTTGTGGCTCTTTTTTTCATCATCAATCACTCCACAAACGTTGTCAATCTGTGATCACAATTTTGCATCATCATCACATAAATTAATGTGTCACAGCTCAGCATCGCATTGTGATGCCGTGGTGTGTTGCAGGAGGTATTTCTAGCACCTTTTTCATGGAAAGGTTTTTCCAGCATTAATGGCATCACTAAATCATCAGAACCAGGTAGTTCAAGTTAAGCTCAAATGAGTTTTTTATTTTTAATTGCAGTGAAAATGTGCGTGTAATAGATATCTCTAAGTGACACTGTTAGTCATTATCTAGTACAAGCTGTGATTAAATTTCCCTTTGCCAAGCTGACTTCATTTTTTGATGAAAAGCTAAAATGGCTGTGCTAGAGCTGCAAAGTAGAGCTGGAAGAAGGGAAACTATGAGAGATGGTGGAATATCAGAAATAGCAAGACTTGCCTTGCTGAGCCACAGCACCGCTGAGTTTGGCCACGTGAGAGGCTTGGGCTGGGTGAGCCCCGCTGGGCTGCGGACCATCCGCGCTCTGCATCCACATCTGCCTCGGGAAACTCTGTGTGTGTGTGTGTCTGTGTGTGTAAGTGTTAGGCATCAACTCTCTGCACTCTCTGCTGCCCCGGTCTCCATCAGGGAAAGAAAATTCCTACCTTCATATCCCCAGACATGGCTTAGGAATGACACACTGTCCGTAGAAATGGGTTCAACTCCTACCTTCAGGGGTGGGAAGGAGCGATTGCTGCGTTGCCTTTATATGCGACCTTAGAGAAAGAGCTAAGCAAAGGTGGACAAAACCTCTCTGCCTGTCTTGAGGGAGAAAATTTTTGCTTTGTGCCTACAACTTGGAGGCTCGTATGTTGAGTTAACATAGTTAAATCAGGGCTTATAGAGCTTCCTTCCATCTAATCCCTCTAGCTTTCCTCTCTACTGTCCCCTCATAATCCTGTTAGGTTATGAAAAATTCTGCTAGAGGGAAAAATAGGTTTAATACAAGAGTATTTAAATACACAGGTGCACTGGCTGTTTTCTCAAGCAGTTACATGGATGTGTATGTGTGCATCAGTGATTGCAGAAGATGGTCTACACACACTCCAATCATCTTGTGTTCAACACTGCCCCTATATTCTTGCAAATTCCGGTCCAAAGTGCATTTTAAAATTACATATATCTGCTTATTCTCTCATCATTAATATAGTTATTTATGCCCTGCAGACAGTAGCTTTTTCCATCAAAGTTTCTTCTGAAGTGTTGCGTCAGAAGGCTCAAAGCACTGGGTCAGACGTGCATTGGACAACTCAAAAGTAGAGGCTTGATCTTGAAATGGTTAACTGAAAGGATTTAGTAAAACTTTTACTTAAGTCTAATGGCCTTTTCAAAACGGAAGCTTCAGATGAAGAGTGTTTCCTCTGTGGTGGTACTCAGTTCTCCTAAAGAGAAGGAAGCACTAGCTGTGGTCTCTAAGAAGGACTGAGAACTGATGCACAGGAGACAGTGATGGTGTAAACCAGTTCTCACTCTTGGACTGAAGGGTTCTTGCTATAGAAGTAAGAAGGTGCGAGGAACAAGTCCGTAAAGATTTGCCCTCTTGTGATGCAGTCAGTGTGTTACGGGAGGGCTGGTGGAGGGAAACGCAAAGTGCAGATCGTCCTCCTGTCGCTGCCCGCTGGGGCCAGGCGTGGCTTCAGGAAGGTCTCAGCAAGCCCCGGTCCCTGCAAGTGCCTCGTCCTGCCGGCAGCCGCTCGCCACGGCCAGTGGGATGCTGCGTGCTTTCCATCCAGTTGCCAGATGACATCAGTGCAACATTTTAGGGCATTTTTTACCACAATCATCATTAGAAAAATAAGAAGTTTAAATGGGGATTCAAACAATGCGGACTGGCGCAGCTGAATATTTTACATACTCCGTTCTTTTTTCCCAAGAAAAATTAATAGGTATGATAGAATCTGAATTTAGGAACCTTTAATAAAAAGAAGAAGCTGGAAAGATAATGACAATTACCTCCAGCTGCTTAAACAGTCTGCAAAAATATTTATTGTAGGGGAAGCGTCTGAAACCAGTGTCTTCTTTCTTACAGTTTCCGTGATCCTGAGAAAGATGGATGCGAGGATTGTGAATGTAAAGACAATGCCATAATTGGACGTGCGTGTTGTCAGGATATGAAGGAGCTGACTCCTGAAACCTCTCCTCCTGTCCCGAGAAGCGGAGGCGAGGAAGGTGCTCGAGTGGAGGAGGAATGCAGCACTAAGTCTCTGAATGGCAACGCTTTAATAAATCCTGAGCAGCAGCCTGCAGCTCCTCCGGAGCAAGTACCGCGCTGCCACACCGCGTTAGCTCAGCCTCACCCGGGAGACAAAGACACGGGCGAGGGTTTAGTTGCAAAGGACACATCCGTGCTCGATAGCCAAGGTGGCATTCTCCCCGAGAGAGAGACAGATCTGCCCCAAAGGAGACTGCAGTCTCCTGAGGACCGGCGCTACGAAGAGCTTGCTATGGAGATCGTGGCCAAAGACCGTTCTCTGGTTGACATTCTCATGCCTCATCCCGTTAGAAAAACTGTTCTAGACCTGATGGAGGGTCTGTTCCCTCTTAGCGTTTCCATGCTGGATAAATCACGCCGAAAAAAGGGAGACACACGGCATGCGCAGGAGAATGAGTGAGTAGACAAATCCAATTATCTAGTATTTTAAGCTATTTTAGCATAGAAATACCATGTATGTACTACTAGTAAGATGATGAGCATTTTTTAAAATTTTTGTTTAATTAGCAAAATATTTTAGCTTTCTGATTTACATATCAAGAAATATCTGAGGCTTTGGGCATATAACAGATGAAATGTAGCTTGATGATACCTTATTAAAAGGGACGGTGACAAACCTGGGCTGCAAATCTTTTGCTCTGTAGCTTTCAAAAAATTTTTAAAAATACTGCTGTGAGGAGAGTAATTCTGAAGTCGGGATGGATAAAATCATAAACGCAGTGTTTGAGAAAAAAACTCTGTTTGCCACAGGTATTTATTTTCTGTTCCAGTATCAGGAAAAGTAGTGAAGATGCAACAGAAGAATGTCCTGAATCTGAACACGGTGCCAAGCGAAGGAGCGAAGATCCTACCTCTAAGGGAAACCAAGTCCTGGCCAGGAGCAGAGATGGCACAAACGACCCAGATGACATCACGTGTAAGAAAGTAGGTAGATAAATATCAGAGGAACTAGAGTTTCTTCACCACGGCAAAGGAGTTATTACTGTGGATATTTTTATTCATTGCTTTTATCCCAATAATAATGTTTCACGGATAACTTTGAGTCCATTTTTGCTTACAGGTAAAGTGCTGGCAAATTGGCATACTGATCATAAATGGTGGTATTTAAATCCTGCCTGGTTTGATTCCGATCTCTCCTCCCGCATACTTCTCTTCAGCAGGTCCTCGGGGATGGGTTGGATCTGGAATGAGCACGCAGAGTTGGCTATAGATTCCCGTGCAAGGCCAGCTCCTGTGCAGCAGCTGAGTCATGATTTAGCACTCAAATCTGGTCTAAAAATCTGTAAAATTCATTATAACTGGCAGCCTAAATACGAAATATTTTTCGCTCTGAGAGAACTGGCAGCGGTTTCTGCGCACTGCGGTGCCCTATTAATTTCCATGCGCGCAGGGAATAGAGGTGGCTTGGACGTAGGTGAACTGCGATAGAAACACAGAGCTTGGAAGGGTGATATGTAGCAGAATTGGATCAGTTTTTTTTCCTGTAGGAACCTGGCCATGTTCCAGCCCAGGTAATGACGATCTGCCTTCCTGAAGCTCCTCCTGCTGGGCACGTGGTGATGGTTTTGGTACCCGCTGTCTGGCTGCTGCTCCTGTCCGTGGTGGCGTCGGCTGATATCCAAAAAAGCTGAGAGGGGTCTTCTCCCGCCTTCTCTTGGGGCCTTTTTCCCTGTCAGCATTTCCATATCAAACAGCCGCCTCTGCTTCGCTGCACAGGCACCGTGGCTTGCTTGAATCAGCCACGGAATGGACTTCTTCTGTGAATATTATAAACGAAATTGCAGTCAGTTCTTGTGAAGCTTGGTGACAGTGCTGTGACTTCGTGCTCATGTCTTAGACCATAACCGTGTGTAATCACGGTGTAATCTTTATTGCAGTTCACTTCTGACTGATTGGAAGCTCTCTCTGAGCTGGGGATTATATCACTAGTTAAGGCGATTACCAGTAATTTGCTTTTTGGAGTTTGAGAATTAAGTACAGCTTATAAAATTTTTCCTTTTTTTTCTTTCCCAGAGCTTAAAATTATTTTAAAACTCAAAATTTGGCAAAGACAATGTGAGGAAAATCCATTCTCTAGAAATTATATGGATTCTTTTCGGCAATAGCAGCTTTCTGTGGGTTTTTTTCCCCCCCTTTGCAGCTGGAACTCATCTCCAGCCTCCGGTCAAAGCTGCGGACGCTGTGGGAGGAAAGGGAGCTCGTCCTCTCTGAAGCCAGGGAGTGCGCGGAGCGGGGCGAGAAGCTGGAGGCGACGGTGCGGGAGCTCTGCAAACCCAACGAGTTCGAGCGCTACATGATGTTCATCGGGGACCTGGAGAAGGTTGTGAGCCTCTTGCTCTGCCTGTCCAGCCGCCTTGCCCGAGTCCAAAACGCCATGAGGAGGATCGATGGCAATACAGATGCTGAGGAGAAGGTGAGGGACAAGCGAGCAGAGTATTTAATTTGGTTTGTTCACTTCTCTCCAGGTGGGGCTGTGCTCGCCTCATTTGTCTGACAGCTCTAAATGAAAGTTGTGAATTACCCAGGAATCCCAACCAGATTCAGAGGACTTTTTGTTGGGTTTTTTTTTTCCAGAGTAATTGCTGCCTGTGATATTGCATTTCACTTAATGGTCTTGTCTTAACTACAGCGAGCAGGAAGAAGATGTGGTCGCAAATTGCGATAAAATTCCCTGTAGTTTAACTCAACTAGCCAGTTTTGCTGGAAAGTAAGGAATTGTCTCATGTCACCAGGAAATCTTTTCAAGTCTGATATATGCTTTTTTGCTAGAGGAGGCAAGCCAAATTTATCCCAGGAATGATGCTTTCCCGCTGTCCTTATTGCTTTTAGGCATGTTTTTATCAATACAATACCTGCTGTTATCTCTCATTTGGAAGTTAGAAAAGCAGAGAGTTAGAAAAGCTGAGATTTCCTGGAGCTGTGCTGCTGCCGACCTGTATCTCTAGAGATTTATTGTTATTTACGTGTGGAAAGGCACTAAGAGAGTCCTGCCGTGCAGTGCTATATGGAGAGTTGGGGTCTACCTGCTCCAAAAGTCACGTTAACATGAATAATTTGGGGCAGTATTTCATGCTGACTTTGGCCAACAGACTTGGTGGTTGGCAGGGGGGCTGTTGTTTCTTTAGTGTTATGTTTATGGTCTTCATAGTAAATACATTAAAATCTTCTATTCAAGATTTTGAAAAACATGCTCAATAAAGACTTGGTTATGTGCCAGCATTTTTAAGACTGTCTCCCAGAGGCTGCAATTGCCCCCGTGTTAGCAAAACCAGCGGTCTCGATCTTTGACTCCGTTTTTAGGGTGTCGGTGGTGACCATTGCTCTGTGGTATATTTATAGAAAATCTGTGAAAATCACTGGGAGAAGGGGAATTAGCTAAAATGGGAAAGGTATTAAAATCCTGTAGACCAGGCAAGGCTTGGTTCTCATGGATTTGATAAAAAGAAGCCTTAGATGAACAGCTGCTGTCTCCATCAAAGTTACTTTATTGCTTTTAATAGAAGTTACACTGTCTTTTTAATATGACAGTGGCACTCTGGCCACAGGCAACTCACAAAATACAAAGCTACGTGCATTAAAGAGCTTCTAATTGAAAGAATATTAATACGGGGTAGTCTAAAATTAACAGAATGTTAAGTAGATTGATTTTTTTCCTGAGGGCAGCATGGAAGAAGTGAGCCTTGATGGGGTTTACTGGGCGCCTTTACCTTACAAGCCACAAGAATGAGTAATTCAATCGAGAAAAAACTCATGTGGAACACAAAGCCCACAAGAGGAAGTAATTAAACTAAATCGACTGTGGCTTCCAGATGAAGATCTAGAGTCTGCCAGGAATTATGAGTTTTCACAGTGTGCTGCTTTGTTTTTTCATCCTATTAGCAATCACTGAACGAACGGCACAAGCTCTTGTCTAGACAGCGGGAAGATGCGAAAGACCTGAAAGAGAATCTAGATCGTAGGGAAAGAGTGGTCTCTGGCATCCTTGCCAAATACCTGACTGAGCAGCAGCTCCAGGACTACCAGTGCTTTGTTCAACTCAAGACCTCCTTGCTGATTGAACAGAAGGACCTCGAAGAGCAGATTAAATTTTTCGAAGAACAATTAGGAAATCTTGAGAAAAGCATCCCGCTCTAATACCCACCAACAGCCCATCCGTTTTCACACATCGTAATTTGTGACATTTCCCTGGAAACCCCCAGGTGCTCAGATTGGTGAATTCTTGCAATCCTGGTAGTGCCACGCTATCGACAAGTGCTTAGATGCTCTGGGGACGCTCTAGGCACACACTGGACTTGCCTTCCCCTTCGGACAGCCCAACTGACGACATCTCACATATGTAGCAAACTGTGTTTTGGAAATGACTGATAGGATGTGTTGCTCCTATTAACTTGGCATGTATTTACCCTTCTTGTTGTCTGTCCATCTGTTTCCAGATTGACATAATCTCAATAAAAGAACCATACCAATATTTTCCTCTTGTGGGTGGGTTGAGCGTTTGAAATGAAAAACGATGTGGGTGTTCAAATTGGAATTGGAGATTGCACAAAGCCATAGGAAATGTTATGGACCATTTCAGCGAAACTCCTCATTTCCACTGTTTATATGTATGACACAGTAAAAATACACTGTAATGGAAGAAAATAATTATTTCCTTTCTTGGCACTTGCCATTCATGAATCTTTCCTGGCTCTGCATAATCCCGGCAGGCTGTTCAGTAGTGAGTCTTAGGAGGTCAGGGAAAAGGATGGTCCTTATTGACATCAAAAAGAGCCGATCAGTGATGAAGGCAGCTTGAATGAGCACTTTTGGGAATGATAAACTCTGAGCCTATTCCTGCACAGTCATTTGCAAAGTCCTTGCCATGCTTTCAAAGTGCTTGTTTTTCAAGCAGCAGCTTCAGGGGTTTGTTTTGAGGTAGTTTTCAATTGTCGGCGCGCACAAGGAGGTGCTGAGCGTGAGGGGAAGTGCTGCGGCAGCGCGGGACAGTGGGATGAGTGGAGGAAATTACTCAATTTCAATAAGGCTTTATATAAATCCCTTGGCAAAAATATTTTAAACTACTGTTGTGTGTTGAGTCAAGACAGTAACATTGCTGTATTTAAAATTTGAGTGTGTTTTGGTTTTTTGTTTTTAAGTGTTCAGTGAGAGCAATATTCCCTCTGGGCTGTTTACCTAGACCATGAGTGAGGCGGCTACCAATTGAACTCGGGTTTCTTTCGCAAGCAAAAGAGGTGTTCGTTGTTCCATGATGTTGGGCTTCACCAAGAAATGTTTTACTAGTGGTGTGTGTCCCGACTACAGCGAGTACCGTCACCACTGAGAGAGGCTGTCCTGTTCCTGAGGCATTTTCTCTTTTGGGACTGTGTGAGCTTTCAATAAACCCCCAGCCACGCAGCATGGGGACTCCACATGGGATTAGATTGATGGGTTGGGTTCGTTTTACCTCAGATCACATTCTTCATCTGAGTTTACCCACTGGGCAACATGGATGAACGGAGCGAGAAATGGCAGCGTAGGAAAAGGAGACCACTCTAGGCGTTCTGCGTGAGCGGAGTTTGTTAAGGACAACTTGCCAACACTCGGGCCTGCTGAAAGAGGCACCAACGAGGGTACAACGCGCTGCACTCGCCCATGAGCAAATTGAGAAGCGGCCTGGGAGTTACAGGACAGCGCAATAAAGCACAAAAGGCTTGCCAGGCTCCAAGGCTGTCGTCAGAATAAACGAGTGTATCATCAGGTGCTGTCCAGACTCCAACAAAGCCGCACTGTTCTGTTCTAAGTTTGCATATTTGTGCAGAAGTGCCTGTATCTATAGCCCTGCCCCTGTTTCAAGGGAAACATCACACGCTGAGTAAGGCTGCCAAGATGTGGCATCAGAAGTCAGTTTTATGATGTGTACCAACTATCAGTGAATATATTTGCAATAAAGTGTGCAAGTGGATGATACATAGCAAAAGGTAGTTTTGTGAAGATTAACGTTTTGTTCCAGTGATCTGAACAAAATAGATTGTGCTTAATGCTGAGAGCACTCTTTCAGTGGGCACGAGTAACTGCAGGGGTGCAGGGACCAAGCTGCTGTGCGTGCGGTGGTTACTGCCTTCACACGGGGGGAAAAATGGCCAGACCCTGGAGTTCCTGTGAGCAAATCTGCGCAGTGGTTCTCAAAAGGCCATAAAGAACAGGCTTTCCACATGTAAATCTGTAAGCTACCTTCTGAAAATGGTCCTTAAAATAACAGAACTGATGCTAACGGAATCAATGGAGAATTAAAAAAATATGTTTAATGAGCTTTTTGCATTATTTGAGAAATCTGACTTGAAGGTGCACTCTATTATTACTATCCCTAGTTGAGGAAAATCCGCCTGATTGGAAAGAAGTGTTCGATAACTGAAGCTAATGCTTGCCTTTAAGGGGAAGAATGGGTTTGCCCTGTTCAGTTTCTCTTGTCTTTTTGGTCTTTCCTGTCATGGGAAGGATGGTTGCTGCTCCTCCCACACTGGCATCCACAGGTGTGCTTCAAAGAGCAGCAATTAGAAGTAACTTTTAATCTCTGTTCCAAAACGTCACGTATCTGTGCTCCTTGTTACTTTGTTAGAACTGTGAATTTCAGGCAAAGTGAAAAACGGATACAGGGATGGTGAGGAAACCTCCTTGCTGCCAAGCAGAAACCCCCTTTCCAAAGCACCAGAGGGTCTGGATCGTCAGGTGGGTCCTGATTTTGATACTGATCATTTGTTATCAATTTATTACCAGGGGCCAAGCCCCGGGTCGTGGTGGTAGTTCATACTGGACCCAAGTCGCGTGCAGCATTCCTGGCACTCCGACATATTAAGATGTGGGCTTTTAAAGTCACAGTCTGATGTGCAAATGCAAATAATGATTTAACCTGATCCCATCTTACGACCTTCACCAAGGGCCCTTTTTAATGGCTAGGAGCAGCCCTGGGTGCCTCTGGGACTGGTGAAAGACTGGTTGCTCAGAATTGCAGCCGCTGCCAGCAGGAGAAAGGGATCTTGGCTGCTGGCAGAGAGGGCCGCATCAGGCAGGTGACATCTGCATCCTCCAGGTGATCTTGTCTTCACATCAGTTTGCATTATTTGTTCAAGATTCTCTCTCTGAAGCGCAGCGTGCAGTCTGAGCCTGTTCGTGGGGCTCGCAGGATGCTGTCCCAGTGAGCGAGGCCTTGAATCGTCCTGCGGCTCAGCCCTTTGGCATACGGGAAGCGTCATTCTCCGCTCCAGTCAGCTGTAGTCTTTAGAAGTATGGACTGAAGTCAAGAAATGGGTAAGTACCTGCTTTTGAATCCTATTTGGGGAAAAAAGAGGGATTGTTTTTTTCTTAAGGTTTAGTATTTAAAGCACTAATTACATCCCCATACCAATAACCATTGCTTATGTTTTTCCCAACTTCAAGTCATGCAGTTTAGCTGATATTCTCTTAACTTTATTCTGGGAGATGACATGACCAAACTTTGTATTCCAGCCAAAGCTGCCTGAAGAGCTCTGCAAACAGTTTCCTACACCCTTCCCGGGCTCTCCCTTCTCCGGCTGGTGCCTCCTTCCTCAGGCTCCTGCAGCTGCGGTGAGACTGAAACCCCGAGTACCTGCTGCATCTGCCATCGCCGCAGCGCGGAGGCAGCCCACCCCGACCCCGGCCGGCAGCGCTGCGGTCGCGTTCATGCAGCTCCCCGTTTGTTCTGCCTTCCGCTCCTCCCTCCTGGAGTGCAGAAACCAAGATGGGCAGAGCAGAGCACCTTCTCTTTACAACACTCTGATCCCACACTCCATAGAGTCACAGAATGGTTTAGGCTGGAAGAGACCTTAAAGATCATCTAGTTCCAGCTCCGCTTCTTCAGACAAGACATTCCAGGCCAGGCTGGATGAAGCTCTGAGCAACCTGATCCAGTTAAAGGTGTCCCTGCGGACTGCAGGGGGGTTGGACTGGATGGGCTTTAGAGGTCCCTTCACACCCAACACATTCTATGGAAAACTTCTCGGGACAGTTTTTGTCTGACCCTATGCAAGCAGAAGACTGTTGCTTGGCATTTGGGCTGTAAATGGCAGGAAGTGGTGACCTTGGGGAGGCAAATGTTGCAAATGTAAGGATTATGGCAATGAAGCCCTCTGCAGCACATGTTCGTAATTACTGTTAGTATCACCTCTCACTAGCCTTCCACTGGTGACTTCTCCAGCAAGGACAGCCTCTGCCCAGCATGCGTGAGAGCGGGGCAGCCGTAATGCTCTGCTCTCCCTCCTGAAGCTGGTGGAAGCTGGTGGCTTCCAGGGGCTGCAGAGTGGGCAGTTCACCAGCGCTGAGACCTGCCAAGCTACTTGTTATGCAAACGAAGCCAGGCCTGTGTGTGCTGGGGGAATGTAAGGAACGAAGGAGTTCCCTGCTACCTGAGCCTCTGGGGAGAGCAGGCAGGAAATCCCCAGCGGCAGCAGGAACGCTTGGGAGTCTCCTGTTCCAGCCTGCAAGTCTAATTCCTTCTTAACATCCCAGGGAGAAGGTAACATGACCCCGCCACCGTGAGAGGACTGCTATCGGAGACCTGCGGCGAGGCCTCTGCCTGAATTAATTGCGGCTACATCCAGGAGAATGCAAAATAGTAGTGCCGAGGGGAAGGAAGAAGGTGAAACAGGTGAAATGCGAGAACCTGGGTCTCCCGGGGCATGGTGTGGCGGGAGGCTGGTGGGATTCCAGGAACCATCTCTGTAACTCATGTGGCCATCCACGCACAAGCAGCGAGGGGGAGGAAACTGCAGTAGCGTATGTTCCGCTGAGCAAAAGCAGGTGGGCTTGATTTCGGGGTAAAAAGATACCTTTTACTGCCTACCACCAGGGAGATGAGCAAGCGCTACAGGTGTGGGCCAGAGCGAGTGGCCAGCGGGAGCAGTGAGCATCCCGTCCCGCCTCTGACAGCGCCTTGGCAGCAGCTGCCAGGATTTCAGACGGAGCGGCTCGTTTAGAATTTGATTTAACGCCCACCGCGGTGTGTGGGAGTTGCTGCTGGATCAGGAGCTGCTGTTTCAGCCTCTCAGGCACTAAACTGAAGGATTTTTTATTATTTTTTTTAATCCCAGGCCTCGTTTTCTTCACTGGGGCGTTATGCTCTGGGACTTTCGCATGTGGAGCTAATTAAGGAATGGAGGGGCGCAGGGGTTAATGTAAATGTACTCTGCAAAAGGTCTATTTGCTGCTCGTGAGAGCTGCATTTAATAAGTAGAAGGATGTTCCCTCTGCTTTGGGAATTCATGGCAACCATCTGAATAAAATTTTAAAAATAAACCCAGAGCAGCATTGCAAAGCTAATCTTCTGCGCCTGAAGGGAGCCCACGTATACATTAACGAATAATCAGGCTGTAGGAATCACACAGCCTCTGAGTTTCACCAAACCCACTCAAGAAGCAGCACATGAATTTCAGTGCTAAACGACGAGAGGTGTTGAAGGTTATCAAAGAGACTCTTAAATGTCACACGAGCCTTGAAGCTGAGTCATCTCATAGATAAATCCACGGAGAGGAAATATGGGCTGAACTGATAGTCTTGATTTCGAGAATAAGAGATGCTTCTAAAAATGTGTGGAAACAGGCAGGTGTCTTTCTAATGGCCTTCAGCCCCTGATGTAAGGACAGGAACATCCCAAACTGCCTCAAGAAGGAACCACTTGTGAAACAATCCCTCCCAAGATCCCTGCCCCAGGGCAGCTCCTGGTGGGATGGCTGGTGGCTCCAGCACCGCTCTCTGACCTATAAAAGCTGTGCTGATATTAACAGTACGGATCTATTTTGCCTGGCCTTAGAGGCAGATTGTTGTTTCAGTTTAAGATCAGAGGCTTTTTTCATCCCAGTAATAATTAAAAACAAACCCAACTGCCTGTGCTGAGCTGGAAGGATGGAGACTGGCGGCGCGGTGCGGCTGCCGAGCGAGCCCTGCGGGGCGGAGGAGGGCTTTCCCAGCCCGGCCATGGAGCTGCTGGCCCAGGCAGCACCTTCACTTGCCATCCCCGCTGGGGACCATGACACAAACCAGGCGGCTTTTGGGGCTGGTCCCAGTGCAGCATTAGCACCACCACAGGCCCTGTGCGCCTGTGCCTCGTTTCAAGCCTGATGAAGCACGGACAGGTGAAGTCTCTTCGCTGCGGCTGTCACAAAAGGAAGGACGCTGCGGTGGCCAGTTCAACCAGGATGAAGAGCCTGCGTGAAACGATGGGTGCGAGGTGAGATGCGGCGACTGGGGAGGAAAGCGGTCGGGGCAGCTCTGGCTGCGCGTCCTATGTGTTTTCAGAGAAGCAGCCAAGGCTCGGGCGAGATGAGGGGTGTCACTGCTGCGGGGAATCCTGTCCCAGCCCCCGTGCTGGGTGGGTATCTGCTCAGATTGGCCGGAAAATGTTTGTTTTATTCCACTTGAGGAATGGTGCGAGTTCTGCGTACAGAAACAGTCTTTCCCTTGTAAAATCTGCATTTCTACCAGAAGCGTTTGTTGATACACATTGACCAAGAAGTGCTTTGCAGGGCAATTGGCTTTTTTTTTTAAAAAAAAACTTTTTCCTTAATGTCCCTTTTGGAGGTTGTGAGTAGGACCAGAGCACTTCCGATGGGGGCTTCTACAGCAGATCTGGTTTAGAAATCTTTGTAGGTGCAATGGTGTTGATCAGTGGATTGAGTTTGGTGAGAACAGTTTATCTGTCTCTAAATGTTTTCTTTTTTAACTAGTCTAGATCATTTGGCAAGGACACTCTCTTACTGCTGGCAGCTACATCACCATCAGAAAGCGTCTCCTGATGGGGCCTTTCCGGCAGTTCACTCCAAAGGGGCCCATAGGTGACCAGTCATCGTCGTTCAGCTGGTGGTGGTTCAGTTTGGTGTTGCACAAGCAGTATAGATGTGATCAGTGATTTGCTTTGTCTCATCAATTAGTGAAATAAGCTTTGGAACTGGAATAGGGAATGAATGTTCCTCATTATGATGCAGAGCTTTTGATCTGCTCTGTCCTGTTCTCCCCCTGCAGCAAACAAACACCCTGCTGTTCATGCCCGTGCTACGTGCCGGCCAAGTCCCGGTTTTCAACTTCTTCATTTGGAGGGGTCCCACAAATACTGGAAAGAGCAAAAACTGCCGTGTTGCCATTTTACTCAGATTAAAATGCAAATTGGGAGGCAAGTGCATCCAAGGAATGTAGGTCACAGTGGAAACGTGCGGAGCGGGAGGAGAAGGGACAAGCTGTGGGGTTTGGGGACTGTCTCGAAAGGCCTCCTCTACCTTCAGCTGGCGGCTGCTGTTGGTCTGTTGCGAGTTTTTCTGCGACTCTTCTGCTGGACCTTGGTTTTGTGATGAACCCGAAATCTCGTAAAGTCTCCTGTGCAGTGCCGGAGCAGCGTTTGCCAGGGCTTCCGTAGAACAGGTCTTTCTGTGCAGCACTCACAAGCACTCACAGCGGAGACGGCTGAAAACCTATTTAAGCCGGAGCAGGAGCGCTCTGCCACATGCTGCTCTAACAGCCACATCTGGGAGGACAAAGTCTGTCCCTTTGTATAGAATCGCAGCTTGAAGCTCGTTTGCAGATCTCTCCAGTGCAGGCTGTTGAGCTGATACGCCTCAGAACAAAATGTGCCGAGGAATGGACCAACCGAGTTATCTTTAGAAAGACGGACTGAACCAGGGTCAGGCAAACATTAGCTTTGCTGATCTCTGATGCTGCTGAGCTAAAACCTGAGCCAGTTTTATTTGCGTAGGCACTCCACTGAATGCACAGCTTCCACGGGTTGCGTATGACGCTGCTCATGCTGCCTACAGGTCTAAAAAATTATCTTGATTTCTATTTGGATTATCAATACTGCGTGCTTTAAAGCAGCAGCCAGGGTGATTATCTCCATTTTATAGCAGGAAAACTGAGCTGTGCAAGTAGGCAGGGAAAAATATAACCAAGGCACAACGCAGCCCTGAGGTGCCGAATCCCGGTCCTGTGCCTTGTCTGCACCTCCCGTCTCCAGCCCTGCCCTGCTGCCAGCCTGCCCCCACCACACCAGCCATCTCCAGGGGGCAGGAGCCCAGGGGGCTAGGGTTTGTTGGCTTTATCCTCTCCGGCAATCAGCTTTGAAGGTGCAGAAGGCAGCTCCCAGCTCCGGGCTGGGCCAGAGGTTCAAAAGGCTGCTTGCCCAGCCCGTGGCACACAGCCTCTGCCCCGGGCCAACAGCACGACCAGCCGCAGTCCTCTATCACTTGTGAAAGCTTCCTGGCTTAATTTCACAGCTCTTATGCATTCACGTGAAAATCCTACTGTGTTCAGCCGGATTTGGCTGAAATTAAGTCATAGAGTGAAATTAAGGAGATCTATGAAGCTGAGGGAGTCACAGAACAGTCCTAGGTCTCTGCCAGGAAAACACTCCCATGATTGTCCCACAGTGCCTCTTCCACAGTGTGAACGGCAACATACAAAAGCAAACCCCAGAGAGGCTGATGGACTGGTTTTACTTCAAACTAAAGGCGATACATATTTTTGTAACGTTACAGCAGCACATTCTCAATATCTCTCTGTATTTGTGTACACCTGAAGTCACGCGGCACAGGCCATACTAATCACAGCCTGCCTAAATACTATCCTTTCCTTCATCTGCTCAAGAAGGAGAAGGAATGAGCTGAGTCACCACAAAGACTTGTTGGCAGAGCCTGGGCCCACCCCACCCACGGCACCCGACCTTGCAGCTCCACCTTTGTGTCGCAACCTCCCTGCCAAGCTCCCAGCACCTCCCCGGGGAGCGCCGAAAGGACCAGGGCTCCGCCGTGGTTGTTGCTGGGCATTTTCCTAGCTCATGGCTGTGATGCCTCCGAGGAAGGAGTAGTGCAGAATTTCCTTGATGATACGTGTTGCAATGAAGTCTTATCTCAGCCGTGACTTCTTGTTTTTCCCTTGACACAATACAAGAGCAAACCCGGTCCCTACTTCCCTTACAGGGAAGTCAGAACTGCGCTTTACAGTTGGTTTTTTTTAAACAGAAAACACTCCATCTTGGAACCTTACCTCCAACTCAAGTAGGTTTTACTCAGAATTATCACTAAGAATTCAGCTACGTGATTTGAACAGGTATCAAGCATATATTCACAACTAATGAACAAACTTCCCAATAGGCTGAGTCAAACTGGAGAGTGTTTCCAGTTCACACAGAAACAGAACGCTTTTACCAAGCAATGTCAGTCCTGCCAGTGCCTCAGACGTAACACAAACACACACGCAGGCTCCTCTGGTTTCAGAAAATACAGAAAAAAGTATTTAATGTCAATAAACTTGGAAAGACTTTTTAAAACAGAGCAACAGACTTTTTTTTTTCCTGGAACTCTGCAAGCTGGCACAGTGCAGCACAATCAGGGTTTCAAATGACCACGCTGGTCAATGGTCACACCAACAGCAAGGGAGTAAATAGGATTTTTCTTTTTTTTTTTTTAAACCCTACTCCAGATATAGAAGTCATGAGGTGCTTGATCATTAACGTTTGCTTAACAACTTAATTAGTTCAATACGGAAGCAGCCCGGTGCAGAATAATCCACTCTTCTGAGAGCGGGCAGAGCAGACCCCGACGCTCGAACAATGTCACCAACACCAGGGAGAATGTTTTAAAGTAAAAGAGGACAGTGCCTCCCCCTTCGGCACAGTCCTACGGCATTCCTTGCCCAGCATTTGGGAGAAGCCAATTACAGCCAATTAGAAGTACTAGGCTTAATTCAAGGCTGAAAAAAACACATTCCTGAAGTCACTGGCTTGGAAAGAAAGGCAAGGCATGCAAACAAGTTGAGCACAGAAACCAAAACACCTGACGGGGCTGAAAAGCAGAGCAAGGGCAGTATTGCCATCACCTTCCTCACCCCTGAATGATACAGGTGCGTTTGTTATTTTTTGTTGTTTGTACATTTTTAGAGAAAACATGATGGTTTAGCAGACTGGCCCCAGGAATCGGACACTTTCTGTTCTTAGCTCGGCCTCTCCATCATTTTTTTAATTACTATTGGTTAATCTCCCTGCATATGTATTACTTAACCTGCAGTTAGCATGCTTTTTGGAGCTACATGTAGTTCTATATATAGAACAATTATGTTTATAATATAAAAGAAGAGTTAGTTTTAGGTCAGTGATTCATGCTGTTGAGATAAACATTGCTTTAAGAGGTCATGCAGACATTCTATCATGAAACACCTAACATAACATAAAACCCAATTTTTATAAATATTTATTGTAAACAGGTCAAAATCAAAGGCCAAGTTTTAAATAAAAAGAATCAGACATACAAGCCAACTTTGTTTACAGTTGGCTACTCAGAAAATGCAGGATCCAGTTCCCAGGTTTTCAGTTCAGTTTTTCACTATCAAATATCACCAAGGCTTTTATTCAGATTCAGCGATTGAACTACAGTCAAGTTTAAATGTTCACAGTATCATCAAGACATGTGGTTAGTCCCACCTGCACAAAAAGTCTTTCAGGAAGAGGAAAAAAAATTTTAAATGCTAACCTAGCTTTGCAACTGAGGTAGACAGGTCACGGTGACTTGAGCGCTGAGGGTTGGGGGTTTATTTTTTTTTAAACCTGTTCATCTAATAAAATGCTTTAGGCAACAGTCGAGATTGTTATGTTGGTATTTATGATAGTGACAAGCTTTGTTTTGAAAAAGTACACATTTTTTTCTTAATAGAAATATTCCTCTTCTGTTACCAAAATAATCGGAAACATCATAGAAAACTATGTATCTTTCCTCTAATAACTTAAGCCTGCAATGTAACAAGCCGTGTTAAAGTAGCCAGCTACCAGCTTACTGTTCACAGTGTAGGATATGCCATTCTTTACCTTACTTTTGGCTCTCCAGCTGAGGAACACAGATCAAGAAGGCAGTACCTTAAGCATTTTAACCTGTCTACACACAGGGAGGTTGTTTTAGTCTTTCGGCCATTAAAGTATAAAGTCTGCGGTCTCCACCAACGCAGCAGCATGACGGTACATACAGCAGTTACAACACTCCCTTTCCGCAGGTGTCTGTGAGCTGGGTTTCAGCCAGTGGCCTTTGGAGCCAGGCTCTATCACCGATTTAGTCGAACATCCAAAAAAGGACAGACATGGAGAGAAGAAATCCAAGCTGCTTCTGCAAGAGAAAAATCCAGACTCCCACCACATTATTAAAGAATTTTGATCCCAAGAAGGCAGAGGCTAGTGGCCAAAGAAGAGCTCAGAAACGGGTCTGCGTTTCACAACGACCTCTTCTTCCTCCTCCTCTGTTACCTCAGAGAGGGAGGAATATGAAGGGAAGCCCCCTCTGGTCTTCGGCTTCCTCCTTGGGCCCGTAGTGGCAGCCAGGAGCTTGTTTAAGGATGAGGGCTTCCTTAAACCTTTGGTGAGATCGTAGAAAGCCATGTCATCAGATATGACCCCCAGAAACGTGCTAGTGGAGCTCAAGATTGAAGCCGCAAGCTTTGTGGTCTTCTTGATGGGCACGGAGGGCTCTGTGCTGTGGGAAAGGCTGGGGTCCCCCAGCAAGCGCCTGACCGCTGAGGAGGCCCCTTCCTTTAAGTACTGGTGTGGCTTCTTCCCGCTGTAGTCCCTCAGGTCGGTCTTGGCGTGGTAGCTGTAGACCAGCATGGTGATGATCTTCTCCTGGCCGTGTATGGCAGCCAAGTGGAGTGCCGTGTACCCGCCATGCGCCCTAGCGTCCACGTTGACGTGGGTCCCCCCCTTCTCGGCCGCTCTGATGATATTTGTCACCATGTCGCAGTTGCCGCTCTTGGCGGCCCAGTGCAGGGCGGTGAAGCCCGAGATGAAGTCCCTGCGGGCCGCCAAGCTGGCGTCACCCAGCAGCAGCCCGTGGAGCTGCTGGCTNTCACCAGCTCGGCGTTGCGCACCCAGCCGCCGCGCTCCCGCAGGAAACCCAGCACGGCCGCCGGGCTGATGTCGAGCTCCGCCATCCCGCCGCCACAGGTGGTGGTAGAGCCTCCGCCGCCTCCTCCTCCTCCTCTTCCGACTCCCCGCGGCGGAGGTGAGGGAGCCCGCCCGCCCTACCGGGAGCTCGGCGGGGGTTGCGGGCACCTACGGCGGCCGCTCCC